>CACVBM020000777.1:0-600000 GCA_902728155.2 Microthlaspi erraticum
AAAGAGGAAGATCAATATTCAAAAAAAAAAAAAAAAAAGATGGGTTTGGATTATTACACCATATTGAAAGTGGACAAGAGCGCAACGGAGGATGATCTCAAGAAATCATACAGGAGATTAGCTATGAAATGGCACCCTGACAAAAACCCTAACTCCAAAACCGAAGCTGAAGCCAAGTTCAAACAGATCTCTGAGGCTTATGAGGCAAGTCATTTTCCATTTTCTTTCATCTTCCAATCTCCGTCCCCCATGATCCCATAGATCCCGCAAAATGCAAAACTCTGTGTTCATACATGTCAAGCTGAGATCCATTCCTTTGGATTATAAATTAACCTAATGAATATATGGATGAGTTTCTTGGGATATAAGCAAAATGTAACTCCTCAACCACATTTTCTAAATCATATGAGGCAATGTTTCAGGTTCTGAGTGATCCGCAGAAGAAAGCGGTATATGATCAATACGGTGAAGAAGGTTTGAGCGACATGCCTCCTCCAGGGAGCACGGCGTCTAACAACGGAAGAGCCGGTGGTTTTAACCCGAGAAACGCAGAAGATATATTTGCAGAGTTCTTTGGAAGTAGTCCATTTGGGTTTGGATCAGCCGGTGGTCCCGGAAGGTCAACGAGGTTTCAATCAGACGGAGGAGGAATGTTTGGTGGATTCGGTGGTAACAACGGAAGCGATAACAATATATTCAGAACGTACAGCGACGGGACTGCTCCTAAGAAACCTCCACCGGTTGAGAGTAAATTGCCTTGTACCCTTGAAGAATTGTATTCTGGATCAACTAGGAAAATGAAGATCTCTAGATCCATTGTTGATGCTAACGGGTAAACAAAGTTTTATTATTTTTATTTTTTTTATTTTATAATATCTTTTTCTTGTTTTTAAGTATCATTTGGTGATTTGTGCAGGAGACAGGCGCAAGAGACAGAGATATTGACGATTGTTGTGAAACCAGGATGGAAGAAAGGGACCAAGATCAAGTTTCCTGACAAAGGAAACGAGCAAGTGAATCAGTTAGCAGCTGATTTGGTGTTTGTGATCGACGAGAAGCCGCATGATTTGTTCAAGAGAGATGGGAATGATCTCATGACAAGCAGAAGTGTGACGCTTGCAGAGGCAATAGGAGGAACAACTGTTAATGTCGACACGCTCGATGGTCGGAATGTGTCCGTTGGTGTCACGGAGATCGTCAGTCCAGGGTATGAGCTTGTGGTTCCTGGTGAAGGGATGCCTATAGCTAAAGAACCGAGAACTAGAGGCGATCTTAGGATCAAATTCGATGTTCAGTTTCCGACAAGGTTGACAAACGACCAGAAGTCCGCGCTTAAGCGGGCTTTAGCTGGTTGAAGAACTGTGAGCGTAGTCTTGGAAACAATCTGTACAAATCTTTGGTTGCGTTGCGTTACTTGAATTCAAACTTTTATGCTTAAAGACAAACATTATTCTAAAGGATTACATTTCTATTGAAAAGCTACAAACAAAAGAGAACTGATGATAGAGAAGTCTAATAAAGTATAATATACAGAGAGGAACAAAAACAAAGATATCCAGAGAGATCAAAATCCTCTGTTCCTACGAGCACTGTACTGTTGTTGCCTAGGGTCGTTTTGATTGGCTCTCCATCCATCCGATGGTCTGGCGACGGTTCTGCTATGGATTTGAGGATTCATCTCTGTTTTGAAGCCAGGAGGAGGAGGTGGTGGTGGTTGAATCTGGGGGCCTGAGACTTGCGGTTGCCATTCAGGAATGTCGTCGTCGTCATCATCGTCATGATTATTCCATGTTCGTTTACTACCACTACCTGCTGAGTTTCCATACTTGAGTATGAGCTCCCTTACTTGATCCATCGACCGGGACTGAGGAGGTGGTCGGGGAGAAGAAGCAACCGGTCCACTGGAGGCATTGAAGTTAAATTCCGGTAAGTCATCGTCGTCTTTTGCAGCTACAGGGCCAAATCCAGGTGGCAAGTCGTCTTCATCACCAACGAGACCACCTAAACCATGAATCCTCACGGATGCAACAGCAACAACAGGAGGAGGAGGAGGATGATTCGTAACATTCACACTTCTAGGATTTTTCTTCTCAGGAGCCAACACAGAGCTCTTAGTGCCTGAAGAAGAGTGCTGACGTTTGGATCCTGGCTTATGGCGTGAGCTAGGAGATGCGACCGTACGCCTCCACACAACAACGCCGATCAATCCAATATTGTCTGAACACTTGACCTCATCGAGATGGTCCTTGGAGATGATTTTGCTCAGCAAATCTAAGGTTTCTCCACGTGGCGGGCAGAGGTAAAGCTCGACGCCTGAGGTTGGTTCTGCGTAACCAACTCTTTGGTCAGCAACGTACGACTTGGCAACCTGATCCAAGAAAAGAAAGGAGAAGGCAAAGACTTTTAAAGCATACTATAAATGTCTTGTGCAGTAAAAGAAGGACTATGACCGAAATTAGATATATGAGCTTTTGTTTAAAATAGCAATTATTAATACCTCAAAAAGGCTGTCACGTTGGCTCTGAGAGATACCATCCTTGCAAACCACATTCATTACCTGCAATCCAAACAAAAGAGAATCGGATCAGGATAATTTATTTACACTGATTAACTAAAGATAAAAATGCATGTAAGAAACTTTTTTTCTCTATGACAAAATATGTTTCTATTTTGGGTCATGATCTGCACGTATGTTCTGGACTCTGGAGTTTATGGTCTTGTCAAAGGTACTTGGTAAGATTTCGATGATTCTATATCCTATACAGTTAATGCCGCCGAACAATACATCTACAAGTGATTTGCCATCCAAAATTTCATGAATTTTATACAAAATTTCGGTTTCAATCCACATATGATTCTCTGGTCAATCATGGTCTTTAATGTCCCGGTCCTGTCTCACACATGTAGATCAACCGTGAGCTTTTGCTTTCTGGGTTCCATGTATTTAGAAGCCTATTATTGTCTGCAGTGAGAAACGACTTGCAATATTGAGATAAAGATTCGTGGATCTTTTGGTGCTCGTAGTAGTAGTAACAAAGAAGAGACTGAATAAATCTAATGCTAATGCTACTACAATGATAATGCAGCTAGTAAACTTTATATATACCATTAGGACACGGCTTCGAGACAACGGAAGCTCTTGTACAAACTTCCCAAACGCACTGAGTCTCACTCTACCCTTTACCTCCACCAGCGCTGGCCACTCGCTTGTCTTTGCTTTCTCACCACTGCACGATCAAATCTAGTCAGGAATAATGTTCAATGATACCTAAAACATATATATCTTTGATCCTTCTCACTCCATCTTTTCCTCAACAAATTAAACAAGCATCAGTATGATTGTATCCTACAAATAAGTTCCCTGTCCTGAGCTATTTTCAATTAAGTCTACAACTACTTAAATCCCAATTCAATCATGAGTTTTTGATTTTACCCTCTGCTCCAAATATATTTACTAGATTTTTCAAATAGCAAACACGAGATAAAAAGTTAAAAGGTAATTTAAGAGACTTGCCTCTTGAAAATTCCGGTGACCGAGACAAGAGAAGAGACGCTAAGCTGCAGTATACCATCCCATATTCGGTCCACTTTTAAGCTATCAACCAGAAGTGCTTTTTCAGGTTTGGAGACATCAGCATCGAGTACGACACCAGGATCCGGTTTTGGGGATGTTACATTACTATTTCCGAGTTTTGTTGTAGGAGAGACGCTCTTACAGGGTTCCTTTGGAGACTGCTTAGGAGATTCTGAATGTGGCCCAACTTCTAACTCACTCTTCTCAGATGCAGGCTCTTCCTCCTTTACAGCATTTCCATGTTCTGGGCTTCCAAATGGAGGTTCTGAGTTCAGTGACTCCATGAACTCATCAAGCGATACTATTGGAGGAAGAAATCCCACATCTTTCATCTCATCATCCATTGACAGACCATGCATTGGATCAATCTCCTCGGTTGATGGCAGAGTCGTATCAGATGATGTTCCCTGGTCGGATTTTGTGTTCTCATCATTTTTCTTCAGAGTGGATTTGGCAGGGTTAGATGATTTCGCCGATCTGTTCTTGCCTCGTGGTTTACTACGTGAGGTAATTCCAGAAGAGACATCCACTGTCACAGTGTCAACAGGATCAATCTCTACTTGAAACTCACCTTTATGCGTCTTCCTCACCAGACTTCTGACATCAACGTCTGTATCCCGCAGGACAACCATATCAGCCATCTCTTCTGCTTTCGCTTGTCGCCACTGAGAAAGCTCCTTAGATGCAAGTTCCTCAGCCGTCATAGAACACAACCGCTCCGGAGAGATCTTCCCGGACATGACACTTTCTCTTAGCTCAGGATTGTTCTTGTCCTTCAAATTGAACAGGAGAGACCTTCCCTTCTCTTTGTACTTCTTGTTCACACCTCCAAACAGCTTAAACAGTTCCAACTCAATTCTAGATGCCAAGAGGTTTGGATCCTCAGACGCTTTTTCTCCACCAGTTTCATTATCCGCAAGATCTAAAACAGGTTCCAAAACCCACGAGAGGCCATTACCCTGTAAAAGCTCATCGCTCGAAAAGATACTACTGCTAAAAGGAACATCATCACAGTGGAAAACCTCGTCAAATTGAGTTTTCTCTACATCAGACTGATCAACATAATTCATCTTGGTGTCATTGGAAGTCTCTTGCGGCAAAATTATTCCATCGCCGTCCTTCTTCTCAGAATCTTCATCCCTTGGCGTGATGCCTTCAGCTGAGGCAGGCTCATTACTTTCAGCTACTGAAACAATAGCTTCTTCAGTTTCTGCATTCTTATTCTCTTTCGGAGATTCCTCATGCTCCAGAACCAAAGCCAAGGCAGCTGCTAATGATTCTTTCATTTTCGATCTCAAAGACTCGTTTCCTTCATTCAGTGTTTTCGTTGCGCCTGTTTGTTTCTTGCTCATCGCTTGCCTCCCAGATTTTTGGGAAGCAGGTTCCGTTTGCCTCACTTTCTTAGCAAGCATTGGTGGATGTTCTGTCTTCGGAGAAAGAGAAGCAGCTGGTTGAATACTTGCTGAATAGAATTGTTCAAGCCATGGTCTGTGATGCACTGGCTCTACTCGCTTGTTAGATGCATCAATACTCTCGGATGCAGAGCCACTGAGAGTAGACTCTGGTGGTGTCTTCCGCTTCCTTCCCAGCGGCAATGACCTTTGGCTAGTGCATCTAGCTAGTGACCAAGGTTGCAACTGTGGCATCAAAGACTGAGAATCAACCGAAAGAGAAGACTGCAAAGAGGTGTGCTCTGGCTCAAATGTTTCGACTTTCGGCAACTCCAGGATGCTACTCGTGGAAGCCACAAGCTCTTCTGAAGCTGACATATGCTGAGCAAGAGGCTCATTTGATCCCATTTCTATAAAGTTCGTTTCTTGAAAAGTATCTGGATTCGGTTTCAGAGTCTCCAGATGGGTAGAGATATGCTCTGCTTCCATATCACTGGTCATGATAAACCACAGCTATATGCAACATTCACTCAACAGCTGCGAAACAAGCAAAAGTAAAGATATGCGTTTAGTATCACAGTTGTTTGGATACAAAGATATTCAATTTTTTTTTCAACACAGTTCGATTGAATCCTACAACACCTTGCGATTCCCGTAGAAGAACACACATCTCAATTATCATAATTAGCCATCTTAACAACACAAATACACAATACAATCACCAAACTAGTAGAAAAAATGAAAAATTGACAAATTATGGATGAAATACAAAGTCGACACAGAAACTTCAACCGAGTTAAGAAAAGGCTCAACCGAATCGAACCATTAGATCTCGCAAATTGAGTAAATTTACCTGATAAGAAGATAAACACAGGTTCACTTTGAATCAAACGGAGCAGATAGATGCGGAATGGAAAAAGGAAACCTAAGGCTTCTCTCTGGATTGGGGATGAAATGGATAGAATTTTAAGCTAATTTTGAGCTGTTTCGGTGACAAACGAAAAAGATGAAATGCAACAGTTTCTTCTAGAGACTGGTTCGACGTGGAGGGCATATATGGAAAACCGTATATGGGTTTTAGTTAGGCCCATTGTGTGCAAACCATATTAGGCCCATTTTACGTAAATTAGATCTTCAAAATAAATGGGCCGGTGGTTTACTTAGGATTCCTCTCAGTGAATCCAACGGTTGGATTTACGTGTCAGCGTCTTATCAAACGGACGCTGTAATTTGCATGCGAGATATGTTAAATTAATTATATTTTCAGTTAAACAGAACAAAAGCCGTTGTCTTTTTCGAGGAATTTTTTAATTTTTTTTTACTAAAATTAATAAAACTAGCAGGTAATTTCCCCCCTTGCAATTTGCCGAGAAAATGCCATTTTTCTCAGCAATCGAGAAAGGAAAAACAATCAATAGACCCCAACGATCATAAACTTCTCGATCCAAACTCTGTTTTCTACTCTCGTTTTTCTTCAAAAACGTTATCTTTCCTTTTTATCGAACGGTGAAGATCACTGTTTTGTTCTTTCCCCACCAGATTTACTTTTTTTTTTTGGTGTGTGGGTGAATTATTTGTCTCTAGATTCAGATTTTGTGTTTTAAAATTTAAAATCAAATCAAAAGGGTCTCTCTTTCTGCTCCTTCTCTCTGTCTCTCTCTCTCTCTCTAGGAATGTCCGTGGTGGATACTGGAATGGAATCATGAGATTACGATTTGAGGAGAAAGCAGGTAATGATTAGGGTTTCCAAGTATTGGGGGATATATAAAAGTGGAAACCTTTTGTTTCGGATCTAAACCACATTCCACGGAAATCTCTTTAACATATTCTCCTTTCCTCTCTTTGGGTTTTCTGTCAGATCCATGCTCGAGTCTGGGAATTTAGGGCTCTTCGTTTCGTTTTCATCAATTGCTATGTGGATTTGAGCTAGCTTCGCCTTTCTTCAATTCCCAATTTTCATCACTGCTTTTGATTGTGTTTGTGAATTTTGAAAATTTGGGAAGAATGTTCAAGCAATTCCTGAGTAAACTTCCTCGGAAGTCTTCAAAAACCGAGTCCGGAGGAGGAGAGCTGACTCGTTCGAGCTCGGTTCCGATTCCGTCTCCTACTCAGAGATCCGGAACCAATACCGGCTCAGCTCCGGTTCGATCCAACTCCGGGAAGCGTATGTCGTCCGCTGTCTTCCCGGCGAGCGTGGTCGCCGGAATCGAGCCGTTGGTACCATTCAAGGACGTGCCAAACTCGGAGAAATTAAACCTCTTTGTGAGTAAAGTCAGTCTCTGCTGCGTAACATTTGATTTCTCCGACCCGAGTAAAAACTCAATCGAGAAAGACGTGAAGAGGCAGACATTGCTCGAGCTACTGGATTTCGTAACCGCAGGGTCTATCAGATTCACCGAGCCAGCTATCTTAGCAATGTGTAGAATGTGTGCTGTGAATCTCTTTAGGGTTTTCCCTCCGAATTACCGGTCTAGTGGCGGCGGCGGCGGTGAAAACGACGACGACGAGCCAATGTTCGACCCTGCCTGGCCGCATTTGCAGATCGTCTACGATTTGCTGCTCAAGTTCATCACATCTCCGTGTCTCGATGCTAAGATGGCAAAGAAGTATCTTGACCATGCCTTCATTGTGAGGCTGCTTGACTTGTTCGATTCGGAGGATCCTAGAGAACGAGAGTGTTTGAAGACGATTCTGCATCGTGTGTACGGAAAGTTCATGGTTCATAGGCCGTTTGTGCGCAAGTCCATGAGCAATATCTTCTACCGGTTTGTGTTTGAGACGGAGAAGCACAGCGGAATCGCAGAGCTTTTGGAGATTTTCGGGAGCATTGTGAGCGGATTCGCTTTGCCTTTGAAAGAGGAGCACAAGATCTTCCTTTGGAGAGTGTTGATTCCGCTGCACAAGCCTAAATCTGTAGGGAACTACTTCCAGCAGCTGTCTTACTGCATCACTCAGTTCATAGATAAAGAGCCGAAATTGGGGAGCGTTGTGATAAAGGGCTTGTTGAAGTTCTGGCCTATCACGAACAGCCAGAAGGAAGTGATGTTTCTCGGTGAGGTCGAGGAGATCTTAGAAGCAATGAGCGTGATGGAGTTTCAGAAGATTATGGTCCCATTGTTCTTGCGGATTGCTTGCTGTGTCAACAGTTCCCATTTTCAGGTACATTCCTAGTCATAGTTCTCTTGATATGATTGATTTGCAGTCGTTGAACTTGTTCTTGTGGTTTTAGGTATCTGAAAGAGCTCTGTTCTTGTGGAACAACGATCAGATTGTGAACTTGATTGCACACAACCGGCAAGCCATCTTACCAATCATGTTCACCGCCTTAGAAAGGAACGCTGAAAACCACTGGAACCAATCGGTGCTTAACTTAACACTAAACGTGAGGAAGATGTTCTGTGAAATGGACGAGGCTCTGTTCATGTCTTGCCACGCCCGCTTTCAAGAGGACGAAGCGAAGCAATGCTCTGAAGCGGAGAAGAGGAAAGAGATTTGGGCAAGGCTAGAGAACGCAGCAAGTATGAAGCCGATAACTGGGAAGACGGCTGTTCTGGTAACCCCTCGAGCAACCTCCATTGCTTGCTAATTAGCGGTTAAACTCACACAACCTTCCATGGCTGTTGCTTGCTTGAGCTATATGGTCTGTTGTTGAAAAGGGTTCATCTTTGTAATATTATATATATATATATATAACCTTTTGATGTCGTTAGCTGTGTGGGTTTTTTTTTAATGCAAATTTCTTTGGTTCCTTGAAATGCGAGGAAGCAATGAAACCATGCTGCAGATTTCTATGTCAAACTCTTTGTATTCACTTAAGTTTATATAATCCTTTTTCTTTGAATGATATGATTCCCAACAAGAAAGTATATCATAGACTAAGGTCATGCAGGAAGAATGTTTTCCCACGGTATGTGATGGATCTTTCTTCAGCGCCAAGGCACCATAAATGCCCTTGCAGGTTAAGAGTTTCTTTCATTCCTGCAGTTTCCCACACAAACTCAAAGAGCCCCAAGGCTCTATCCAACTGCTTGATCCCTCTCTCCAACATCTTCTCATCCGTTGAGGTCAAGATCCTCCCCATGGTTAAGCACAAGAACTCGCTCTTCTCCTTGTGAAACCCTCCACAGAGATCAACTTCGATGTCACGCACACGGCCGTAGAGGAAATACATGACGAGAGTGAACAAACACGGCGAAGGACTTCCCAGCATCTTCGAAAGCTTCCTAAACACAAGGTGCTCTTGATGTCTAACTTCTCTGAATCCAATAGTATTGTCCAAAAACACGTCTTTGATCTGTAGAAGCCCTTCTTTCATCGATACAAGCTTTCCCAGATGGTAAAGCACAGTGCTTTCTTCGTCATGTTCGAGATACCTTCTCACGTCATTGACCATGTCAAGAACATCTTCCCATTTCGCAGAAGCGTTTGCCTTTGCGTTTCTAGCTGGCACAGGTCGCATCCATGAAGTTGAGCTCTCTGCTTCAAATGAAACTGATGATTCAGATAAGTACTTGAGGCAAGACAATATCACTTGCTCGCCCAACTTCAAACCTTGCCTCGTAACTCTCGTCTCGCCATGTTCAAGTAACCAATCAACTTCTTCTTTGAGACCATTCAGAATATCGTCAAGAGCACCTCTCCATATACGATACTGCGTGACCTGCGAACACACTGTGGTTCTCACTACCTTCCGCTGTTGCGCCGAGATGTCGAGAAAGTTGCAAACTTTGGTCAAAGAATTCACCACTAATGGCTCTCTCTCGGTTTCAGTAGCAAAAGCTGGGAACTTGAAGCGTTGCTGCTGTTCTTTGAGCTTCTGCTGAATCGAAGGAGAACCGATGAAGATTCTAGCCAGAGACTTGAAAGCTTGCATCTTCTGTTTGATCCGATCATCGTAGATGATGACGCCGTTGGTGTCTTCGAGCTTCCCGTCGACTAAATCGACGTCTTTCAACGCACGGGTTAGTTTCGTGAGAACCGGAAGCTTCTTTTCGTACCATTCACGGGGCAATGCATCTTTGTATGAATCATCAGCCGAAGAATGATATAAAACCTGGAGTGAATGGAAGAAACGACCTGGATTTGGAATGAAACAGATTTCAGAGTGTTTATGTCTTCTTATGTGACGCACATTACCCCACATTTGAAGAAGATCAGTGAAACAGCAAACAGGGACAAGTGGAGGAAATGGTCAAATTCTCTCTTAGGAATTTTTACAAACAGTTGGCGTGCAGCTCCTGTGAGCAAAAAATTCGCCGATGCGAGGCTTTTAACTAATCCACAGGTTTGATTCTCTCCGATAAATCAAACTTGTAATGCAGGAGAATCTGTATCGTGAAATCAAGTAAAAAGCGATTTGGGAGAGGAGAAGAGAAGCTTCAGATGACAAGTGAAGCTATGTGAGAGGGAGCATTGAGTTGGATCATAAATGGGCTGAAGATATCAGAATTTTAAAAGGCCTGCTTTTCTTATTTCTCAAACCCGTTAAATCTTGCTCAGGCATTTTTTGTATTTATTTCGTGTCTGTTCAAAAACATGCATGATTCAGATAACTCATAGTCTCATACTACTAAATGTTATTTATGTATTTATGTTGAATTAAATCAGATAATTTCATCAACTATGAGAGGTTAAGCTAAAAAACATACAAGTGTTGAACATTTAGTGAACCATTCAGATTTCACATCATTCATGCGATCACTAAACTCACAAAGTTGCAAACATATAAGTATCGCTAAAAACGGTACTTATTACAAATTGTTATAAAACATAGTTCTTCATGTCTCTGTTTAGTTATTTTGGTAGTCCATATAGAAACTCATACGGATGGTGTAACTTTCTTCTAATTTTCGTTACATGTGCTTGTGTCATAACGTTCTTAATTACATTAGCAATTTCAGTTTCTTATCTAATCAAAAACATAACCTTTTTTCTGTGTCATATCACATTTAGGAGATGGATACTGAACCCCTGACGCCTAAGAAGCACATCAAAGATGGGAGAGCCACTTTTACATGGTAGATTTTGCATTTCAGTACACTATTTGATAACGCTTAGATCCTCTTACGGAAAAAGTAAATATGAAGTTTGAGCTCCGGTAAGTAATTCAGATCTTATGTTGCTGCTAATTAACTCGTGCGTATGCTTCAGTTTTTCAGAGTACTCTACTATACCCTCTAAAGAAAAATGAGTCATCAACATAATTATTGACAATATACATGCTCCATCCATGTCAATTGCGCGCTTTGCATAAAGATAGAAATTAAAAGGAGGGTTATGAAAGGGTGCGAAAAAACAAAAGAAAGAAGGGCTATGAACAAAAGGGCTTAGAAAGATGAACATGCTTGCCCTTTTATGTGGGTTAAAGAGAAATTTTAAAAACTTTTTAAAAAGTTACTGCAATTTTCTCAAAATTTACGAATTTTTTTATTGTTTTGTAAGGGTGTTTTTGAAATGGATAAAAAGGTTTTTTTTTTGCTATTGCTTTTGTTTTAGAAATTGACTTTAACAGTATGGATTTTTTTTTGTTTAACAAAGTGAGTGTGCACTTTACTTAGATTGGTCATCGACATGTCTCTCTCATATGATTATTAAAAGAAACACTAAGTCTTTCAGAGCTTATTATACATATTTATTCCCCTAATATGTTGCCAACGCTTAAGCAGTGACTTAGCTAGTTCGTTTGACAGTAAATTGTAATGTAATATTATGATTTCTTAGAGATCTTTAGTAATTGTAAACATGACTATGGTAGTTACAATAAAATAGTTTCTAACGTCATATTATATATGCAATACTTGATATCCAAAACGGATCAAACTAATTGTTGCTTTTCTCTGTCTACAATTTACACTCATGTTCTATCACTCTAAACTTGGTCGTACCTATCTTTTGAAAATGTTATTGCAAAGCAAGGGGTTCAAATATCAATGCATGACACTAATACAATGCATGTGATAAACACTACTCATCAATCGAATCTAATTGATGGTTTTGGAATTCAAAGTTGGAAGACGTTCACAATGAATCATGATGCATGATAAATTGATAATACCTAAGACGTACTTTCACTTCACTAAAACCAAAGAAGAATAAAATGATGAATTAACTTAAAAGTGGGGGAAAAACAAAGATTCTTTAGTAAAAGCCAATTAGTGCAACCCTTTAAAGGAAAAATAAAAGCCAAGCAATGGATTATAGTAGCAGACATTAAAGACGGGTTGTTGTCTTCTTTTTTGACCCGTTGATGATAATCTTAAGTACACCTCCACGAGGTCAATGAATGAGAGGAATCCTATGCAATATGAAATGCAACGTGTGTAGACACGTACGTACTACCTTAAGATTGAACGATAGTTATGCAATATCCAATTGGTGATAATAGAATAATGTAGAACGAACGATACATAACACAAGCAGATCGGACGGATTAAATAGAATAATTAAGTCATTTAGTTAATGAAGCCTTGCTTAATTTTGTGCCTAACATTTGTTAGTTTGTCGGCTGTCCATATAAGCGTTTGTATTTTGAATTTTTGAAAAATATTATACCAGAATATTTATTCCTAATATGCATCGAAGCACCCATTTAAAGTTGGTAATCACTAATCAGTTGCAAAATATTGTTACGCGAGCATCTGAACATAAGACCAAAATTCATGGTAAGGAAAACATAAAAACTTCAATTAGGAAACTTAACCTTTTTGTTTTTGTTTTTGACCGCTAGAAAACTTAACCTTTTTCAAACGAAATAATTATGAAATTTAAAAAGACATATTTAGCTATAGTGTTTTCTCTGATAACTATTCTTATTTTCTTAAAGAAGGGAAAACAGATAGTTTTCTTTTCGATTTCAATTCGTGGTGTAACTCAGCATCCTCAAGCCATATCATAACTTCAGAATGCATAACCATTATAGATGCTAAATCCTTATCCCCCTTTGAAATTTTGAATTTCATAATTATTCACCACTTTTTCGAGGCATTGGATTGAACAAAAGGTTTTGCTGTGGTCCATGCATGCATCTATCCATGTCAAACACTTAGTAGGGTTTTTGTATGGTTAAACGTATTTGAACTAACAAACAGAAATGTTTAACGCAAAACTCCATTCCTACTTAAAATTTATGTGATAAAAAATTAACATCTGCATCCAAAGTTAGATTTGCTAGTTGCTACTACAGAAACTGCAAATCTTAGCATCTCGTACAATAAACAAGTGCTTCAAACTCAGAAGAGAATCGTGATTGCGGAATAAGAAGGTAGCACATTTATCAAAAATAAACATAGATTAAATCAACCAAACGTACATTGTAGCTAGGAGACCGATCGATATCAGAACAAAGCGCTTCAGAAAATTTTCTATTTGCTTACATTCTAACATAACCAGACAAAGGTCCAACGAGACGTGAAAGAGTCAAATCAAAGGGAAAATAAAAATAAAAATCAAGACATAAAGGGTCGATCGGCGTCTTGCTTTGGTTCTCCAGTAGTTATCTGTCTTGTAATGCTTCCTGAATTCAAAGAAAAATAAAATCAAAGGATATGTTAAAATAAAGTTCCAATCATGAGGTCTCAGTTTCTGAATGCCCCTGTAAATGAAATAAATGTAAAAAAGGTTCCGCAAATTTTGACCAAATATATCCGAGGTCAAAAGTTTTTTTTATCTCGAAGCTCTGGACCGAACATGGCTAAACTATATATATCACACTGCTAGCTAGTATATAAACTTTGAGGAAATAATGAAATTGTAAATGTTCACAACTCGTATAATCTGAAGATTCTGAACACATACTTGTGCCTAAAATTTTAGAAATACAATGCAATAAACTTGGGAAGAGTTAACAAAAAAAAAAAGAAAAATTACTTGAAGATGATGATGAAGAAAGTTAGGACTAGTAAGGTGGAATGGTGGCATGGTCCTTCGGGGCGTTGCACCTGAAACACTCTGACCTGCTTGCAAAGTTATGTTCATTGCAGCCTGGCCTATATAATAGATATATAAACACCAACAAGTTTTAGTTTACGTAAGCCCGCATGCATGAGTTATATATATTACGTTATGAAGAAGCCTATGTACATTCATGAACCATCAACCATGCACATGAAACAAACAAAAAGTACCTTGAGCAAATCCAATCTCCAGATTTCCAAGAAGAACGACCGGTGCCGCCGCCGCCACCACCACCACTGCTGCTACCAAAACCAAAAAGGCCACGTCTGGGACCATCACTCATGTCTATAAACCCAGTGGCAGCCGAACGCAAAGACTCATCTTTCGCTGCACCGCACTTGAAACAGCTAGACCTACTGGCGAAATTGTGTGTCCCGCAATTCCCAAGGCTGCAGTACCAATCACCGGGTCGCACGTCAGGCCCTGTGTTGAAACCAAAGGAGCTGCTGAGTGGACGGCCAGCAAATCCGGTGACTAAGTCGGTAATGACGCCGAGTCTGGGCTCTCCGCAGCGTTGGCACGAATCCCTCCTCTGGAAGTTGAGGTGGCTACACGACCGGCAGTTCCAATCTCCAGGCCTATTCATCTTCTATAGATAAAAATATAATTTCACAAAATTAGAGGCATACAAACACACACACACACACACAAACACAAATATAACCGATAGTATTTTTTTTTTTTTTTATTACCTGGGGCCGGATGTTAATTGGAAAGGATTGAGGAGAGTAGAAGTGAGTAAATATAGAAGATATGAGGTTTTGGTGTTAGAGCAAGTGAATGTGCATGACGTTGGAGTCTCCCCATTTATATAATATATCGGCAAAGCAAAAGGCCCTTCCTCTAACAAACCGGGAACATTTTTTGAAGTGAAATTAGGGTTTTCATTTGATTTTCACTTTCTTATTTAGTTCAGCTTTAACGCATTTATGTTTTTCCTAAAAGAAACAAAATTATCTATATATATCGAGGACTTTAAATTTATCTCTCATTTTTAGACCCACTAGGTTAAACAAAGGAAAGAAAACAACAAGGTTAAAGCTTCCAATATCAGCCGTTTTCCTTGTGCGTCTGCTTCACAAAAGCTAATACATATTGAAGATGAGAATCAATAATCACCAAAATTGCGTCTGTGGAGGGAAGTAATTTAAATAAATAAAAACTAGTCCCTTATCCAATGAGAACTATATATTTTACTAAAGACTAAGGGTTATTTTTCAAAAAACATACAAATCAAGCACACAATCAAATCAAAGAAATTTGAGAATAAGCGAGTTTATCTCGATTCAAAATAGAAACTAGAAATAGAGATTAGAGTAGATGAATGAGAACATATAGTTCCAATAATTGGGAGTACTCTCGACTATGGTTTATTGAGAATTCACTGCACAATCTTGCGACCACGTTTTATTTTGAACCTCCTGTTTTTTTTCCCCAGTAAATTTACATATTCAGTAAATTAACTTTGTAAAATTAATAATGTGTTCTCAGCCAATTCTTCTTAAAATTCGACCACTTAAACTAAAGTTAGATTTACCCATTTATATCCATAACCACATAGCCGTTGATGGTACGTGGTGTGCGTGTCAGGAGTAAAAAGGATGCAGCAAGAAGAAAAAATCTGAGACTGCTAAAGCAAAAGTTGCATGGCAACAATTTCAAGGAACGTATCGGTTCCCTTAACCGCGGATATTAAACAGTAAAGAAAAAACTCTCATCTTTAGTTAGTCTTTTGAATTTTTAATGAATTCTTCCATTATATATAGTATCAAAGTTTTGTGTCTAACCATCAGAACTTGTTCGTGATTCTCAAACTAAACCCAAGAAAAAAAGAAAAAAAAAGTTATCATTGAATGGGAATTAAGGAATAGTCTTCGAGGTTCGAATTTTGACCATATTTGTCTCATTTTGATTTTTTTTTTACTAAAACACAATATCGTAAACATTTTTTTAAAAACAAAAAAAAAACTATTATTTACTTTACTACCATTTTACAAATTATACATTTTCGTGTATGATACACTGCTATCGCTTTATTTACGGTCATTTCACCTTTTCCCCTGTCCCTCTGTATGATAAATTTAAAATTTCTCCATCGATGGATATCCTTCGAAACACATAGAAAAGTATCTTGTTATTAAAAAGGAAATATGTCTCTCTAAAGTAGAGTCACCTATAAGATAATAGGACAAAAAAAAAACACAGCAAGATATATGTGGAAGCCACGAATGATTAATAACCTTTTGATATAAAATTTTCAAAAATATTATAAAATTATAAGTAATTGTGGATATTAGAAAAACCTGAATTTTTTTGCTGAAGTTTTGGTCTATACGTGACACTTTGACATCGCAGTTCCTTCTTTCTTTTCTTTTCTCATCACTTCAGTACCAATTTAAAGTCATGAAGTTACTTATCTTAACTCTAGTATATATATGATTTCCTATAAATTATAATTGATTCACCCCAAACAAGTTTTTTGTATAGTGATTTTAAAGTATTTAGTAACGTGGAATAAAGGCACACATAATTATTTGTACAATTGTATTCGAGGCTAATGCCATTATCCATAAGTCGCCATAAAAGCTAACTCGAACTTGTAGAAAAACAGTGGGTGGTCTAATATATAGAAAGAAGAAAAAAAAAGGAGAAATGAGATGGAGAACATATAAGAATCATAATAATTAGTAAACCCACCATATTGTCTCGGGGAATGGTAAAGAAAAGACTGACGAACACAAAAGAAAAGAGAGAATCTATTCGATTCTCATTGGGGAATGCTTCCATGCATCAGTTTCAGTAATTATCTCCTCATCTCCAAAGTTTTGTCTATATTATCCCACGTATTTTACATGGAATGCTACAGTTATCTATGAGTGTCGTCAATATCATCAATCGCAAGGATAATTAGTAGAACTAAACGTATGCCAAGAAACCAAATCATAGACAATAACGTATGTTTTAGGCCAACAAACATTATGCCAGTTGCGACACATCGATCGACCATTGATAAAATGAACTAAGTGAGATTTTTTGTAAAATAATCGGTATAAACAATTTTTATTATGTCAAGTGCCGCAAGCATGGATTTGAACGGTTTCAATCTAGCTAGGTCCTGAACTCCTGATTAGGTCTAGTTCGATGTTCTCCGTAAACAACTTGATAATGTGCTAACCTTGAATTATGGCTACATTAATTCGTTATATATCGCTGAAATTTATACTTTTTTTTGTTTTACAGTTTAGACGTACTGTAATTGTTTAGTTTAAGCAGAAAGAACAATTTTTTTTTGGTTTCAAAATTGTTAACTCCTTCTATTTACGCTTTTGAACCACTTAATTGTGTGTGTTTGATAATGAAAAACGGAAACCCATGGTTTCATTAGTAAACCGGGAATTGGTGGTACGGTTCTACTACTGAACCGAACAATAAATCAAAGGATGTTTTGCGTCGAGAGAAACAAAAAATCACAGCTCCGAAAGCAACAATCCATGGCGGAAGGCTTGCTCAGAACCGATGAGAAGCCATGGCGAGTTCTCGAATTCTACAGTGGAATCGGTGGAATGGTAGCACTCTCAATCACCCCGAACTTTATCTTTCTCCCCTTTTTTTTGGTGTACTCTGCTCTCTTCCTAAAACCCTAATTCCTGTGTTTTTCTTCGTTCGTTTGCTTTTAGAGATACTCTTTAATGGCGTCCGGCGTCGTCGCAGAAGTAGTAGAAGCGTTTGAGATCAATGACGTTGCCAATGATGTTTATCAGCATAATTTCGGACATCGTCCCCATCAGGTTTCTGTTAATTTCAATCTCATTTTAGAAGAACTAAGAGAAACTCTATGCAATTCAACTCTGAAATTGTGAAATTGGGGTTTTTTCATTTTGTTCTATGTTTTGGTTGCTCAATGCTAGTTTTCCGAATTAGCTGTTTGTTGATTGCAATCGTTAAATCATATTTCTCTTATACATTTTCAAGTATGATCCTTCAATTCGATTTCGTTCATAGGGGAATATTCAGAATTAGCTGTTTGTTGATTGAAATCGGTCCAATGTGTTTCTCTTATACATTTTCAAGTATGATCCTTCAGTTCGATTTCATTTTTTTTTTGTGTTCTGTTTGTTTCATAGGGAAATATTCAGAGCCTCACTGCTGCTGAGCTAGATAGGTATAGTGCAGATGCTTGGCTTCTTTCTCCTCCTTGTCAACCTTATACTCGACAAGGTAATTCATCTTTTTACTTGACTCGCTATTTCTGTAGATAGATGTGTTGCATCTGAATACTAACAGTTTTCTTGGTTAGGCCTTCAGAAACACTCTGGTGATGCTCGAGCATCTTCGTTTCTCAAGATTCTCGAGCTTATACCGCATACTTCTAAGCCTCCACAAATGTTGTTTGTAGAGAATGTTGTTGGTTTTGAGGTATGTGTTTGTCTCTGCTTCCCCAGCTAGAGTTATAATGAGCTTGTTCTCGATCATCTTCTTTGAATTCTCGATATTTTTGTAACATATCGGTGGCTTTTTGTTGGTGCAGACTTCGGATACCCATGCGGAGATGATTGATACATTGACAAAATCAGATTATGTCACGCAAGAATTTATCTTGAGCCCGTTGCAGTTTGGTGTGCCGTATTCAAGACCACGTTATTTTTGTCTGGTACTTTCTCTTTACCTTGTGATTATGTAATGCATCTTTCTGTTTCTTTGTTTGGTATGCCTCTATCTACTGTATGATAGTAGTTGTTATATTATATACTTGAAACTGTGTTTTTAGTACTCCGAGACTGTGTCAAGTATATGCTTTGGTCATTCAGCTGTGTGTACTTTCTCCTGTACCGTGCACTTTCATTTGATGTATCTGGTTACTTTGTAGGCCAAAAGAAAGCCGCTGTCATTTCAGTCCCAACGCAATAATAACAAGCTACTCTGGTCTCCAGGCCCGTTATATGGGCGTGATGATGATCAGATGGAGTTTGGAAAATGTCAAGGAGAAGAGGGATTGGATTACTTAGTTCAGTTTTGCAAACCAGTAGAGAAGTTTCTCGAGTCAATAGCACAAGTAGATGACTCTGAGAATGGGTCCAAAGATTGTTCTGGACAAGAAGACGATTCTGTCCCAGACTCTGCACATCAATATCTAGTACCGTCAAGTTTGATAGAGAGATGGGGAAACGCAATGGGTATCCTTTTATGATTTTCCTCTTCTTTCTTTCTCAAATATACCATTTATGGGAAATCTATCATCCATCTGTTTATAATTTCCTGAGCTGTTCGTAGATATTGTTTACCCTGATTCAAAGAGATGCTGTTGTTTCACAAAGAGTTATTATCGATACGTCAAGGGCACTGGTTCCCTCTTAGCAACTGTCCAGGTAATGTTCTTCCATAGAGTGAGTATACAACAATATTATGTTCCTCTGTTTGCAATAGCAGAGAAAATGATTATTCTGAATATGTGATCACGCAGCCAAAAATCAAAGGGAAGGAAACTTGTTTGAAGGAGCAACGGCTTAGATACTTCACCCCAAGAGAGGTCAAGCACAGTCCTTTATTTTTACTACAAATGCCTCAGGGATCAGCTGATGATGTTTGGTTTCTATTTGATCAGGTAGCTAACTTTCACTCCTTCCCTGAAGATTTTGAGTTCCCCAAGCAGATAAGCCTTCGACAGAGGTACGCTGTTTCATACAGAAAACGGTACCATCTATATATAGCCAGGACAAGTTGACTAAAACTCATGAAGTCACTGTTTGTGCAGATACGCAATGCTTGGGAACAGTTTAAGTGTAGCAGTTGTGGCTCCTCTGCTTCGGTATCTATTCGATTCTTCTCCGTCTTGACTCCATGATAGGAAGCAACAAGTGGCGCGACCAATTCTATGGTGTGGTCCAGGTTTTGCCCCCAACCAGTTATTCTCCTCAACAAGACTCTACTTATGGTCCGGTTTTTGCTACGTGGAATTGCCTAACCATGCACCTGTTGTGTGGGAAAACGCCTAAAAAATTCCTCAACTTTTTCAATTAGAACGTTTAATTCCTGAACTGTCAATTGCACGATTAATTCCTCAACATAGTAACAATTGTCTGAATCTAGGTTTCACTTGATTTGGCTTTAACGACGATTAGACGGAAAACAAGTCTCTTAGCTCAAAACCTCTTAGACGTCGAGATTATATTTTCCGACACAAAATCCCAAATTTAAAAACCCTAAAACGATTGTCCACAAACTAAAGCTAATTTCAGCGAGATTCTGCAAATTTCATGAGATTTAGCGTATCTGAAGTCAGAAATCACAAATTCATGACAAGAAGAAAGAATGACTTACAGATTTCAAATTCGTAGAGGAGACTCGATCTATTTCTTGGCAAGTAAATCGGTTCAGGTTCTTCATGCTTTTGGTGTCTCAATTTTTGGAAATCAACTCTGCTAACTGTTTTTAATCTAGCGTTTGTGGTGTTAGAAAGAAGTGACAACGCCAATGAAAAACATATAAGCTCCGGCGAACATATAAGCTAACGGACTCGTTTCTCGTCTAATCGTCGTTAAAGTGAAATTAGGTGAAAAACCTAATTTCAGACAATTGTCACTATGTCGAGGAATTAATCGTGCAATCGACAGTTCAAGAATAAAATGTTCTAATTGAAAAATTTTGAGGATTTTTTTGGGTATTTTCCCAATAACTGTTATTATGTTGAGGAATTAATCGTGCAATTGACAGTTTAGGAATAAAACGTTTTAATTGAAAAGGTTGAGGAATTTTTTGGGCGTTTTCCCCCTGTTATGTAACATTTACGACAATTTGTATAATTTATTTGTTTGCTGAATCGATTGTTACCTAGGTGTCCTCTTGTAAAGGTTGAGACCAATGAGCTAAGTTTTGCTGATCACTTTTGTGTGCGCTTTCTTAATTTTCACTACAGAATGCCTACGATATTATGGGCCAGTTTTTAAATGGGCCTTTGTCGGGCAGAGTAAAAATGCTGTGCGAGTAAAAAAGTAAATTACAATAAAACAATTGGCATTTTACTAGCCTGGTTACACTCGCTCTCTCCTTCACTCACAGAGAAGAGCAGCCGAAGCGAGAGGAAGCTTCTTCTACTGTGACGGTACGTAATTTCACGCTCCGGCGACTCAACTTAGGTCTTCGGCGACGTTGCTTTAACGCGATTACTTGCATTTTATTTACGCATTTATTTGTTTTTATCTGAATATAAAAGAGTGTAAAACCCCAATTTCAACCTGAGAAATTTCTACGTGACCGTACAAATTGCGTTTTCGCGTCTCTGCTTTTGAAAACTTAGGGTTTAGCCATCGAAAGACACAATCGTCCACTTACTGTTTCTCAATTCAGACTGTGTCTCTGATATTTAGTATCACATGCAAGGCATATTCGTCTTCACTTACAAAGCTCTGATTTTCAGAAACGAAACCTCGTTGAAGCTTAAGGAATTAAGGAAGAGTGGAGAACATGTTGCCTAGAAATTTCATCGATAATCTCCAAACAGCTATTAGCAAGCCCAGCTTCTGCAAGTCTGTGTCTTTGGGAGAAAATTGGAAATCAAAATCCATGGTAAACTCTTTCTAATCTCTTTTTCCTCCAAACTAAACTCGAGCTGCTCTGATTTTTTACTTACTGTTCTTCGTCTCTCTCTCCCTTGTAATATATAGCTTAAACATGTCCTGTGTCGAATTGCTTCTTCTCTTTGCTTTTAATGATGTTGTTAGAACAATAAGATAGATAAGAGCACAATGCGGTCAATACCTCCTGCTTCTGGTCATGTCTACATTTTCATATTGTTTTTAGCTCATGTTTCTGCTAATTTTGGTCTTGGTCCTTTTCATACCTTTTAAGCTCTGCGTTTTGCTTCTGTTGGTTCTCCTTTGGAAAGTGATAGCTTTTAGTCTATGACTCTGTGTTTCGTCTTCTAATGAAATTGTTCTGCTTTCTTGGTTTTTATGAAGAGGATTATTCCGGAAGAGTTAGAGGGAAGCATGCCAGGGGCTTTAGAGCACAAAGTTGTGTTTAAGGTTCGTTGGGAAAACTCGTGGCTACTTTGGGTCCAGCGAGAGAAGAAAGATCTGTTTATTGATGAAGAAGACTGGAATGAGTTTGTGGATGACAACTGTTTAGCTCCGAAAGATGTATTGGTCTTCACACACGACGACACAATGTGCTTTGAAGTCCAAATCTTCAAGAATGGTGAGAAAGAGCTCATGACGGCTCCACTTGAAGTTAAACCCGAGACCGAACCGGCTCCAGTTGAAGTTAAACCCAAATCTGAACCGCTTCATCCTAAGCCTCACCAGGAGACAACAACTGCAACTGGCTCCACCTCTGGTAAGGCTATTTCAGATCTAAAGAAACCATCTTTGATGCTCCTTCAAACTGAATACAATTGTTTTCTTTCTACACCAAAGTTTGATTCTTTTTCGTTCTGTTTTTGGTGGAAATTTTCAGCAAATGGCGGGAAAAAGAGCGGATCCAAACAGAATCGTGATAATGTCAAAAACCCTGAGCAATACCTCCTGAATCCTCAAAGCCCTTACTTGGTGAGAACGCTGGCAAACAGGAACGACGTCCTGGTAAGAATAGCATTCTTAAGTCATATAAATTTCAAGCTGTATTGTACTACGTCTCTTGCCTCTTAAGCATTTTTCTTTTTTCTTTTTCTCTTCTTCCCATATATGTGAAACTAGTATTTCAGCCAAGAATTGATTCAGAAGTATGACTTGAAGTTTGGTCCTGTTCATTCCGCCATCACTTACATTCTTCCCGACGGAAAACAAGATGCCTTCTTTAAGATATATAGCCGTAACAACTATTGTTTCAATGGCTGGTCTGCTGTTTGTCGAAGGCTAAAGCTGAAAGCTGGAGACAGTGTTGTCTGTGAGTTTGAGCGCTCAGGAGGAATCGTGACGGCTCTTAGAGTCCATTTGGTCAAGAAATGATGAGAATATGAGATGAGTCGTCTTCTGTAGTATATGTAGTTACATTTAGACATTTGAGTTTCTGAAAAAACCTATTATTGTAATCCTAACTTAATTGTAATGTGCGACTCTTGTGTTTGTTTTAAGTCTTGACGATCTTGCATGCTAAATTTCTTATTTTTGTTATGGTTTGTTGCTAATTTGTTCATCTGATGAAAATACACTGAATTTAATGAGTCCCATAAATCCAAATTCGAGTTTTCTAAGGCCCATGAGGGTCAGTTTTTAATGGGCCTTGGGCCGAATGATAATGTTTGACCAACTTGTACCGTAACGAGTCAAAGTGACAGAGTACAATTTGGCACTTTGCCATTTCTGTATATCTGTCTATCTCTCATTCTCCTTAAAGCAGATAGAGTTTCGAGAGGAGTTTAGAGAGAAGAGCAGACGCAGCGAAGGGAAGTTTCTTCTACTGAGACGACGGTGCGTACAGTTTCACGTTCCGGCGATACAAATTTTGAGGTATTCTGCGACGTTACGTTTAAGCATTTTCTTGATTTTTTATGCATTTCTTTGTTTTCTTGGTTTCTGAAACAAATTAAGTGTGAAACAACCTGGAAATTTTTTCGCATTTGGTCCGTACACATTGTTTTGCTTACAATTTACAAACCCTAAATTCAGAAGCAAGCGATCCCGTTTTAGAGTTGGAAGGGAAAACAGAGGAAATGTCGGCTATGAGTGTTATTGAGCAAAATGTGAGCAAGCCTAGCTTCTGCAAGTCTGTGCCTCTCGGAGGAAGCTGGAATTCTAAATCCATGGTAAAACTCTTTCTTTTCTCCTTTTCCTTGGAAATAGATCTGCTCTTATTTTCTACTCTCTGTTCTTGAAACTCTTTCCATTGATTTGCATTGTAATTACAAGAATTTACCTTAAACATGTCCTCTGTCGAATTCGCTTTTAGCTCTCATGCTTTCTGCTAGTTTTGGTTTTAGTCCTTTCACACCATTTCTTCTTTCTTCTTAAATGTTCTGCTTTCTCGTGTTTATGAAGAGGATTATTCCGGAAGAGTTAGAGAGAAGCATGCCAGGGGCTTTAGAGCACAAAGTGGTGTTTAAAGTTCGTTGGGAGAACTCGTGGCTACTTTGGGTCCAGCGAGAGAAGAAAGATCTGTTTATTGATGAAGAAGATTGGGATGAGTTTGTGGATGACAACCGTTTAGCTCCAAACGATATATTGGTCTTCACACACGAAGACACAATGCGCTTTGAAGTCCAGATCTTTAAGAATGGTGAGAAAGAGCTCATGTCGGCTCCACCTGAAGCTGAGCCAGAAACTAAACCGCTTAATCCTAAGCCACAGGAAACAAACACTGCCACTGCTTCTACCTCTGCATCTGCCTCTGGTAAGGCAATTCTGATCTAAAGAAACCATCTTTATGAGTCTGATGACTCAGTACTACGCCAAAGTTTTGATTCATCTTGTTGTTCTTGTTTTGTGGAAATTTCAGCAAACGGAGGAACAAATAGCAGAGTGAGCCAGGGTTGTGGTAATGACAAAAGCCCTGAGCAATATCTCCTTAATCCCAAAAGTGCTTACTTTGTGAAAACGGTGGGGAAAAAGAATGACGTTCTGGTAAATAACATCAGTTACTGATTCTACTTATGAAGTTTTGAGTTTTGGTCTGTTGCCTTTAAAGTTAAAGACTTTATCTTCTTCTCTGTTTTCCAATGTAGTATGTGAGGCAACCGGTTATTAAGAAGTATGGCTTGAAGTTTGGCCCCGTTGATTCCGCCATAAACTACTATCTTCCCAACGGAACAGAGGAGGCCGCCGTGAATAAGGTCTATACCGGTTACCCTTGTTTCACTGGCTGGGGTGCGATTTGTCGAGCGCACAAGCTGCAACAAGGAGACACTGTTGTGTGTGAGCTTGAACGCTCAGGTGATGTGGTTACTGCTGTTCGGCTGCATTTCGTCGATAAATGATGTGATCATGATGAGTTCTCTCTAGTAGTCTCGTTCCTGTAGGAGTTTGAGGTTAAGTTAATGATTTGAGTTTCACCAACTTACAATTGTAATCCTAATGTGTCCCCTTGCTATTACCAACTTTCATGCTAAATTTTAGTGTCTTCTTCTTTCGGTTTGGTGAAATTTGATCTCCAATTGGATTTATCATTTTGGAAAGTTAATCCATTAGCATTTTGTTGTGTTTAGAGAACAAAGAGTCGAATTGCATCTTTTTACAAATAGTTTCGGTCATTTAGTTTAAGGTGACAAAGATTGGTGATTTTACTACATTGGTATTTGCTTCAGTGGCTCAACAAGAATATACAAAGAAGAATGCATTAGTTAGTTTTCTACATTGCAATGTGAATGCTAACTCAAAAGAATTGGGAACTCACGAGGCAGGTGATACCAAGAAGCTGAAGCCTCTGCTTCTCAATGTAACTATGGGACAGGAACCGATCAATTAGATTCACTGTAAGGTAGAGTGTATCTCAAGGCAGCTTGTACTCTTGAGAAACCTGGAGGAAATAAAAAAGCATAAAAACAGAGATTCTTACTCTAACAAATACTCATGAGTCATGAGGAAGCAACTTGTTTTTGAAGTAAAGCTATGCATATGAAACATGAGGAAGCAACTTGTTTTTAATACCTCTACAAGCCAATCAATCAGAATCCCTCGCATGTTGGGATCGAGATATCTCGCTGCACTTGAAGAACATGCGAGATGCGTGAAGGAGTGGTGATGATACCTTAGCTCAGAAAATCGAATTGGGAAGCTTAGATGACCTCTCAAATGGCGAAAGAGAGAGAGCGGGATTTTTGTTGCCTCGTTCGAATTTCTGATATTAGAAAACAAAATTTGTTTCAAGTCAAAAGGAAAGAACAAATGCGATTTTTGATTCATATATGTGCATTTTGACAATTGTTCGCAAGGAGTAATATCGAATGAATCAAGATTTGATAGTCATCATAGGTTTGTGTTTAAATTAGTTTTGTATATGCATGCATTTGGTTTTGACAAATTGTTTTCTTCAACACTCGCACACAAACTGGGAATGTACCTTTTTTTTTTGACAAGAAATTTTTTGAATAAATTGTAAACTTTCGTAAAAGGAATAGGCTAGAAGTTTTAAATAAAAATAAAAATTAAAAAATCGATGATCACAATAAGTAAAATGCAAAGTTTACTATTCTTAATGAATTACAGTTTTCCTATATAGAGATGTAAATTTTCTTATTAAAACAAAAAAAGAATTGTTTATTTGACAAAAATGTTGAAAATATTTGTAGTAAGATGACAAAAAAAATCTCCTTTAAAGGAAAAATACTACATCCTAGCAATAAAAAAAAAGGGAAATTTTATTTGACCGAAAGCTATATAAACATAAGGGGATGAGTTTAATTTCTCAATCAAAATATTCATATCAGCTATCATCATCTTTCACAGTTTAAAAATATTTATATTAGCTGAGAATATGGATCAAGGAGAGGATATGGATCAAAGAGAGGAGACAAAATTGAGTTTATCTCAATATGATCCATGGGTTATAAAAAAGAAGTTAACTGATTCTGATACTTCAGTTAATGCTAAACTTTATCTGCCGCGACAAGGATTAGAAGGTTCTATAATTCCACTGATGAGGCAGCCTATGGTCTTGCAGATGGGAATGGCAAATGGTGTTGAAGTGAAGGTCCACGTTATAGAGGAAGGTAATGAAGCTGATGACTACACATGGAGATTAGTTAAATCCAATGATGGCGTATACTATCTCAAGGGAGGATGGGGCGTTTTTGCTAAAGACAAGGCCTACCAAACAGGCGATGTAATTGGACTCATGTGGGATCAAAGCTATGAAAGATTCTTGCTCCACAAGATAGTCCAATATTAGTCATCTTCTCAAATATCAAAGAGCTTTTCTACTATTTATTTAGGGTGTTTTAATTTACTACCTTTTTTAACTTAAATGTTGGGTTTCTGAATTTATAATATATAATATTGTTTTTTTTTTTTTTTAAATTTCAAGTTTTGGTGTTTTATTCATCAGAAATAGATTGTTTTATTCATTAGAAAGAAACTGTTATATTTATAGTAGGAGATAATAATGTTGATGCTAATCATGCCTCTTATATTTGTCGACCCAAACCCAAACCCGAAATTCAATCAATTCCATTCAAATTTGTAAAGTTGTCTTGGTTATCTTATCTCATCACCATCATCACAACCCCCATCACCACAACCCCCGTCTTCTAGAAACACAAACGTCTTCGTAGCTTCTTTCCCTACAAACCCGGCCTCCACAGGTGTGTGATCAAACCCGTGTGATCTATGGCTTGCTCTCTTGAACACTGCGTACACCGAGTGATGCGTTCCTTTTGACAGCATTTTGCTACTTATCTTGCCACGTATCTCGAACCAACACACGTTATGAAGCTCTGCTATTTTAGATAGATGTGAATTTGAATACTAAAAGTTTTTGGTTAGGCCTTGAGAAACACTCTGGTGATGCTCGAGCATCTTCGTTTCTCAAGATTCTCGAGCTTATACCGCATACTTCTAAGTCTCCAAAAATGTTGTTTGTAGAGAATGTTGTTGATGACTGAGTTTGACCAACTTGCTTTTTGTAATCCTAAGGTGACCCTTGTTATTACCAAGTTGAGTTTTAACCAACTTTCATGCTAAATTTGAGTATCTTCTTCTTCCGGTTTGGTGAAATTTGATCTCCAAAAGTTAATCCATTAGCATATTGTTGTGTTTGGAGAACAAAGACTTGAATTGCATCTTTTTACTAATAGTTGCGGTCATTTAGCTTAAGGTGGACAAAGATTGGTGATTTTGTTAGCACTTTGATTCTTGAAGTTTGTAAAGATAATAAAAATGTAAAAGGCCTCTAGATACATAAGGAAACGGCAACGTTTCTTTTGCCTTCTCATACAAGAAAATAGAACATATCAGCAAGGCTCATTTGCATTATATAAAAAACCCTACCTCGTAAACAAACCTCTGTTTTTTAATTTCACTGCATCTCTTTTTGAAGAAAAATCAAAACACACCAAAGACAAATTATAAAGACAGAGCCTCACACTTTTGATATCTTGTAAATACGATTTCATTTCTTCTACCGCTTACGAACGCTAATAAGCTTGACGTCGTCGATCACAGGTCCACACAAAGACGAGAAATCATCACTTCTCATGGCATAGAAAGTGCTGTAAAACATAACTCTAGTTCTTGTCGAAACCGCCACAAACCGGATCGAAGCCCGTTTAAACCCTCCCGTGCCACGAGACTCGTAAGGTACCTTGAGCGTATCTTTCCCTGCAAAGGCCTCGACCACCATTGATCCTTTGCAAGCGTTGTTTGCGTCTCCAACCGCAAAAGACAGAACGTAAGTCTTCCCAATAACTGTCCGAGCCACTTGAGCGATGGCGCTCTCTTTCCCCGCCACTAGCTCAATCGCTCGACGACCCTGTGGGACTGAGAAGTGTTCGGTGTCTACGTATTTGACGGCTTTGAGAGACTCCACCATCCAACCTGGTAATGGAGAGTGGTCGTCTTCTATGAACGGCGGGATCAAAACTCCGGTGGTCGCTCCGGGGAGTACTAGTGGACCTTCTTCAAATCCTCCGTTTTTCAAAATGTTCTCTTTCAAAATTATTAAAACATAAATAATGTCAATATCCATAACATGACATGTTTTAAGAATTTATTAAGACAAGAGTATAAAGTGGAATTAACACTTACTGTTGGTTGGTCGGGGAGGGTAAAGAGATCTCATGGCAATACCATCAATGAGTGGTCCACAAGCTGGATCTTCTTCCTCGCCTGGATTATGAATCACTATATCAGCGACCTCACTCTCCGCCTGAAACGCCCACGCGTATAGATCCCAACCACTGCTACTGTACACCGTCTGCACCGGAATCACGCCGGAGTCAGGTGCGACGGAGATGTTGAGACGCTCGTCCTGAGCGCAAGTCCTCGCGGCGCTGAATGTCAGCGAGTAATACATTCCTTTCACCACTTTAAGTCTCTGCTTGATCGATGCTTCGTTTCCGAGCCTGACGGCGAATTTTCCGGCGGGGACGACGAGAAGCATGTCTCCTTGTTTGTGTCCTGAGCTTATGTACTCGACGAAGCCCGTGACTTCCCAGTTCGGGATTGCCATTTTGTTTACGACCTCTGTTCCTTTCATGTCCGATGCCTTTGGTCCTAGCTCGAAATCGCCGTTCGGTAACATACCTGTTTGAAATTACCAAATTAACCTTTAGAAAACTAGGAATCGAAAAAGAGGGAAAATGGTAGGCACGTGAGGTGTGTCCGAGAGACAGCCTAACTGGGCCTGAATTAGCTTTTGTCATGGACCCACACTCTACTTTATTGATTGGAAATGTCCAAAAACATTGTTGCGGTGTGTTTATTAGTTGTCAGAAACGGGGTTAAAATTGTAATTTTAAGATCGAGTTATGAGAAAAATATAAAACTGTAATTATGTTTCTGACAGAGGTAAGTACTAATACGATTATAACCATTCAGACACATATTCGGACAAATTTATAGTTACCAGCCTTATTGTTTTACCTTTCTCATTGCTTCTTTTAAGAATTAATATAAATGAAATTATGAAATGGATATTTTCCCATTTACTTTTCATAAAAATTGTTAAAAGTACTTAACGATCCTAACTAAGGAGATGGCCATAATCTACTGTAACAAAAGGTTCAGAAGATAAACAGTAATTGTAGTGGAGTAAAACTGTAAAAGTAGCAAGGCTTCAAGTTTTATTTTTCAAATATACATTATTATCTTTCGTATAATAGTACTAAATTGGAATTTTGATGAAAGAAAAAATACAATTACGAAATGGATTTTACATGGTGTAATTGTGTATGTATGGTGTAAAACTGTAAATAAAGCTTACCGTCACGGAATGAGACGACGGCGGCATTGGCGGTGGCGATGAGGAGAAGGAAGAGAGACATGACGGTGACACCTCCCATTCTGAAGGAAGCCAAAGAGAGAAAAGAGAGGATTGGTTTATTGTAATTATCAGAGAGAGTCGAGGCAATTGCTTATAAGGAGCTGGAGCTACTAAAGTGCCATTGGAGGTTGCTATATATTACGAGGGTATGCCACTGATGTAGTTCGGTTATCCCACGTGGGGTCGTGACCTCACTCCTTTCCAGAGATTTGGAACCTTATTGACATATTTGGGGGTACTTCCGGAATTATTTAAAACTAATCAAAATAAATAAGTCTAATCTTTAAAATGCTAATATTTTAGTACTGTTTATAATATATAGTCACATCTCTGTGAGGCGGTGACTGAGGAAGACCGAGGACCACGACAAAAAATAAAGAACACTAAACGTGATTATACAACGATGATCTCTTTATCCACATGCCATTAGCAGTAACACATGTAAACTCTTCAAGCCTTAGATTGTGAAAATAATTAGAGACCTCGTGACTAATTATGAAACTAACTGTGGAAGCCAAATTTTGTCGTTTTCAAATAATATCGGTGGACATACTACGAGGAGAATCGTTTAGCGTGGCGTGGCATGTGTTACACCCAAAAGAAAAAAAGATTTCAGAGTCTCTAACCTTTTTCTAAAAAAACAATTTCTTTTTTGAAGTCTTTTGTCTTCTTTGATTTGTCTCTTCGTGCGTTTTTCAGTTTTGTTTCCTGGCTGCGTTTTTAATAATAGAAATGAGGAATGTGTAAGCTATGGAAGGACGCCGTTCAGTGGCTAAGAATGCGGTTTCCAAAGTCGGCCAGAAATTCAGAATTGTGTCTTCTTCTCATCTTTATCACCCCAAGAAAGAGCAACTATCTCATCTTTCTCTAAATTATCCAAAAATGTTTCTAACATTAATAACACCATACTAACTAATTATGTTGCATCTTTCTCTAATCTTATATAGAGATATAACGGTCTATAACTACACATGTTAGATTCAACTGACTCCAACCATATGAACGTTTGGCCTTTTTTTGGTAGCTATATAACTTACATGAATCATTTTTTTTTCTGATTGGAACTTTGATGCATTCCTTGTGCTAAAACTAGATTGTAACCATTTGGGGAATTTGAATCTGAAGAATAATAATAATAGGACGATGGAGAGAAGAGCAAATAAACAAAGAAGAAGACGAGAACCCGTCGGGAACGTGGGTAACGAACGAATGGGACCCAAATAGAAAAAGAAGAGGGCGAGAAAGGGAGGATCATGCCTTTGTCTCCTCTTCCTTGTACACTTCTTTTACTCTCTTACGGACCCATGAGCCTTCATCACTCCATTGATTCCTAATATAATAATAATACACAAAAACATTCAATGGAGTGATGAATATTATTAGGTAAAAATGATATGGTAAAGACAAAAATATTTAAGGTCTGTTACGTTCATCGAATTTCTCTAGTATTACTGCATTAGGTAAATGAATTTAAAAGTTACGTAATTCAAAGCCAAATAAATTTGAGTTAATTAGTAGAAACCGTTTTTCATTTACTGAACATACCAAATATGTCGTAAATTTGAGTTACGTGTTTTGAATCATGCCTAATCTTAGCTGGCCTCTCTAAATTAGAACTTGGAAGCACCATAAACAGGGTATAAATCAATATTGGTTTAGCTGTTTTGGATTTGGTTTGGTTTAGTATTTTTGGCAAAAGTTCTCGTACGTGTTTTTGGACTTTTGACTGCAACTATATCAACAATGATATGATTCATAATCAAGTGACGCAGAACGCAAATAAAAAAAGTTTTATTTTTCAAAAGCTTCTTCAGTCTCAAGACTCTCAACAAAACAACAAAAAGAAACAATCAACAACAATAGTTGGCAAAGTGAGAGAAAAAAAAAAGACAAAGAGGAAGTTACTTACATTTAATTCACGATTCAACATTGTCTTTTTCGTTAAGTAATTCATTAATGATTTAGGCCCCTCCCCTGCTAATGTGACTCACATGGAAATGTCTTCCAAATCATAATCCATATCGTTTTCAACTGACAACTCTATTAAATGTAATACCTTATCTTATTCTTCTTATCTACCTCAGACTTGTCACTTTATTCACCAGAACCCGTGCAAAGCATCGCTGTATATGATCCATGTAAAAAATGTTGATAAAAGTGGTATCTTTGAGGAACTTTCTAAACATTAAACACTTAACCTCCGTTTTGGTTGTACCAAGACTCTCACCCTCATGGCTTAATCAAGCCTACATTACACATCAATATCATACAATCTTATACACAAATACAACGTTTTCATAAACCATACATAAAGCAAATTGTGTGGCAGATTGAAGCCTAAAGATTAATAAAAATAGCCTTACCATCTGACAAAAACGTTGTCGTATTGCTCACCATATATTTGTTGACTTTGGCAAAGTCAATTCTGAACTCTTCAAGCCTGAGGGATAAAGATTCAAATTGATCTAAAGAAAATGGTAAAAAGTCGTTCGTTACCCACGTTGCCGTCGCTGTCAAGAGAGTTTACTTGTTCAATGTCCAAGATTTACCAAAATGGCTTGTAAGTCATTATGATTTACAACACCATATCATCTATATGTTGTGTGCTTAACATTGAGCCGAGACTTGTGTACCTAGGTTGATCTTGAGCTTCTACAACTCAACTCTCATCCAAGCTTGGTGAAGCTCATTGGCTACGGTTTGGAGCGTACTATGTTGTTCATCGTTTGTAAATAGTTTCCAAATGGAAGCTTAGATCATCTCATCTACAGAGGTAATCAAGAAAGTTATAAATTATAATACTAATCTTCATTTATTCATCTCCTTTTGGCCTTTATAATTTGAATGTATATCACAGAGTCATCCAAAGTCTTTGCCGTGGGAGACAAGGCTTAAGATATCCATAGGAGCGGCTCAGTGTCTTGCCTTGTTGCACTCTTTGAAGATCAGCAGACTCTACAAAGGAAATCTCACGGCTTCTAAAATCCTTCTCGATTCGGTATGGATCCAGCTTCTTGAATAGTTTCTTGCTTCTTAAGCTTACTAATGGCATGTATGGGATATGTAGGGTTTCAACGCAAGAGTTTCCTATTTTGGACTCGAGATGCTACCTGATCTCACTAGCCGATCATACGTCTCCTCGTATGAAGATGAACCATATGCAGGGAAGTTGGACATGGCGAGGGATTTGTACAGCTTCGGTGTTATACTACTTGAGACCTTTACTGGTCTTGAGAATCATCAGCTAGTCGTAGCAAAGCAAGCAATAAGAAATGACAAGGAAAAAATTCCAGAGATTATCGGTCCTGATTTAGAGAATAGCTTTCTCTGGAAGCGGGAAGACGTATGTGCGAGATTATAGAACAATGCCTTGAGCAAGACTCAAAGAAACGACCATCAATGAAACAAGTGCTAACAGATTTGAAGAACAAGTTATAAATGCTGAAAACATATCTCTACTATTAAAAAAGTAATTTATAACATAGTCTGATGTATTTATATATATGCACAGTTACAAATTTGTATACAAAAATAACTGCAAACGATTGTGTGTTTTATTTTTAGTGTGGTTCAAATTTTACACGCCTCTCTTCAGGCTCCGGGTGCACCTGAAAACAAGAAATATTTTCCTTTGAATATTCAACCAAAACTGGAAAAGATGTGAGGAATAGATATGAAAGCTTTTGATTTACCTCTTTGAAACTTATGGTTCGGATCCTGATCTCGCCTCTACTAGTCGTCATCTCTTCCAATATTTCTGCGTCGTAGAATTCATCTTCATCATCTCCTTCTGATAAATGACGAGAAGATCCCAGTTTCTGCTCACCAAAATGTTTAAAAAGTGTCACAGACTTGTTGAGACTCATTAAGACACCAAAATACAAAAAAATGAGAGAGAGAGAGAGAGGTTTACCCTATATGCAAAACTTGGGTGGTGTTGTAGAGGTGCTGCTACTATTTCTTCATAGTCTGAAGCATCTAACACATGAAGGTGTTCGAGATCGAAGAACTTGGGGAGCAAGTGTTCTCTTATACTTATGAGTAGAAAGAAGAGCACCGGGAAAAATATCCCGGCCATTGGAATCCATGTCATGCCATAACACAATAGAAAGTATACAAACTGGAAAAGTGTGAATGCCACAATCACTTTGTATGGTACCAACTCCACAAACGAAGCATGTACTCCTTCCAAGACTCTGCATTAAGATGAAAACTACTGATTGAGAAAGCTCTCTCTGAATAATAAACTAAAGAAAACAAAAAAAGCTTTGAACTTACTTGAAAAGCCGGCTAGGAGGAATGAAGAGAAGCAACAATCTTTCAAAGAACTGGTTTCCGGGAAGACTGTCTATTGCCATATAAGCAAAGTAACCCCAAAGAATGGAACTTGGGATCATTTTGATGACTGGCACTGCAAGAAGTGTTAGACCAACTAGGATTGATTGCAACAGGTTGCTCACTCTTTGCTCGTTTACTCTAACAGGCAAGTTAGCCTCAATATGCACATCGGGATCGAATTTTACTTTCGTATCCTCTCCTTCCTCTGGTCTTATCACAACTGCTTTCAAGTCTTTCAAATCCGTGGGTACTGTACAAACCTCACCTGAACATTCCTCCATCTTGATGAACACTGATTGCATTCTCCCATACATTTCTGATTTGCTGGCTTTCATCTTCATACACTCTTTCGCACTCTTCACCATCTTCTTGCGTGTCAGCTGCAAAGAAATCCAGGCTTTGAAGTTATAAGAACATATCATCTCTATCAACTTTTCTTTGACATATGTTTATGATCTTACCTGACGACTGAGAACCGCAAGACTCTTTGTGTGCATTGGAGCCTGAGGAAGAACACCATTTGATGGAGGAAGCCCAAGTAGTCCACATATCAAAGTCTACATAACAACAAGATTTCTCAAACTTTTCACTATGACATGAAAAAGCATCTTTCGAAAATCCAGTTTAAAGAAATGTCAAAAAACGCACCATAATTCCCAGCAAGAAGATGTCGTAGTGGTAAGCAGAAGGGTTCTTAAGATTAAACTCTTTCTGTTGTGCCATTTGTGAAGCTACACTATGGTCGAAGAAGTAGAGTCCTGCTATCATCACAGCTGGTATAATTGCTCCAAAGATATACATTAATGGTACCTTCCCCATGTCCTGTATATATAATAAGTTTTATAAGTACATAATTTAGTTTAACAATGTGATGGATCATATTAGCATCATAGATCTTACCTTGATTACAGTCCAATGGTACAATGAAGCTGACTCCCATGGAAGAGGACAGAAGAGTCTTCTAGGAGATATACATTAATGGTACCTTCCCCATGTCCTGTATATATAATAAGTTTTATAAGTACATAATTTAGTTTAACAATGTGATGGATCATATTAGCATCATAGATCTTACCTTGATTACAGTCCAATGGTACAATGAAGCTGACTCCCATGGAAGAGGACAGAAGAGTCTTCTAGGGACACTTGGAGGGACTTTGCTAGGAATCGTGTAAGACAAGGCAGTCCAGAACAAGACCATTAAGGGAACACCGTAATCTCCAATGAAACTCCGAAGCCAACCTGTTGGTTTTTTAGTGGTATGAGTCTTCCATTTATGTACACACCTTAAGGAAGGAACTAATGATATATAGTAAAAAATGACATACCAAACCCATATTTCCAAGATTTAGCTCTCCTGCTCTTCAACGCAGTGATTACAAGGCCTAGAGAGAAAATCACCGCAAGCAAACCATTTGCATACAGCCAGAGGAAACTAGACTCCCCTAAGTCATGAGTTTCTCTCTCGGTTGCGTGAAACTCACTAATCAATCCCTGCACATATATACATCACTAAGCATGTTAGGTAATGGTAACGTATATGGGGGCTTAACCTAGACAATGAATTGGCATTTTTACCCTGATAGCTTCTTGTAAAAAGAGAACAGCAATCAACATGCCAAAGAGCTCCCCAGCGATTCTAGTAAACTTTTTGATGATTGTGCACGCGTTGAATATCGAAAGAAGGATTAGCAAAACTGAAGTCCATACACAAACCCTGCAAGAATTAATAAAAACTCTCAGAAAACAGTTTCTAATTAATTAAGGAGATTGATTATTTATTTGTTGTTGATAATTACCATGCGACCCAAGCAAGGTAAAGCTCTCGACCAAGATCAGGTCTACTAATGCAGAAACTGTAAAGATAAGTATACATTATGATGGTTGGCTCTGCAACTCCGAGTATCAACAATGGCTGTCCACCAAGAATCGAGTGGATGATTCCGCAGATGGAAGTAGAAGCTAATGTTTCCACTGCAGTCAGAGCTCCGCCTTATAACCAAGAGTTGAAATAGAAACCATCAGAGGTAGATTCTTAAGATATGTTCGTCAGTAGCAACATCGGAAGAAATATATATATATATATATATATATATATATATATATATATATTTAAAATACCTGTATGTTTACTCAATTGCTCACCAAAGGCAACTACAGGGAGAGATGAGGCAAAGAAAATATAGCAAGTCGGAGCCAAAATTCTAGTAAGACATTGAAATCAAGAAGAAGAAGAAAAAAGTTAGTTTGATTCAATCTTTAGCATCAAATATGCATCAGTTTTTAACTCTTACCTGATACCGTTTTTGATGCCACGAATCCAATCTTGTTTGTAGCATTTGCGTCTACCTTGGATATCTCGGAGTATTCCCTGAAATGGACCTCCTCCTTCACTCTCCATTTCTGCAGCAATCCAGAGATATTGAAGCGTGTTATATATAACACACACATTAGCAGTTACAATCGTTTTTTTTGTTTCCAGAAACACATGCAGAGTAAGATTGCCAATATAGCATTAAACCGCTTCTAGGGTTTCGCGCAATACTGAAAACAAAATAGACATGCATAGAATCGAATTCGAAATACCTGGAGAGCTCAAGATTTCCGCGATGACACCTTCTCTCCCTCTCCGTCTCTATAAAACTGAGGAAATTCTAGAGAGAGAGAGGGAAGAAATCGGAAGAAATTCAAAAGAAAACAAGACAGTGAATCGTTTGGAAGAAAAAAGAAAGAGGAAGGACTTGAATTGCTGAGGTGGCAGAATCTAATTGGTTGAGACCGTCTACGAAGGGGAGGAAATTAGAAAGCAACGGTGTGGTATGTATACAGGTTTTAGACATGACTAATAGTAAACCGCGTAATTCCGCACTGTTAATCCAGTTATGACACCTAATTATAACTCCATGATTAAAATTTGTTGCTAAAATCGATTGAAGAGGTAAACATTACAAATAATACGTATTTGTATTTTCTAATTTAGCGTTCTTTGTCAGCATGTTCACCAAATATTAGTCAATAATTTCGAGTCACAAGTGTCCAACGAATTTGGCGATATATAGCATTTTTCCGTTTGCTTTATTTATGGGTCACTTGACTCCTCCTTATACAACTGTAGAAAACTGTACAGAATCGATTATACAATCATATAAGTGTAGTAGTTAATTTATGTTCCATTTCCATAATAGCATAAAAATTACAACCAAAATAAAGTGATTTATGTACGTTACAATGGTACGAACTGTACATCATGTTTGATATATTCAATTATACACTCGATATTCATATGCATATCTAGGACTAGGAGTCAAGGATAGTGTTAAAGACTTAACGTTATAACAACAACATACTACCAATTATAAAGGCTAAGTTGTATTTCTTGCATGGAACAAGATCCTACCAATTTAGTCTTAAACTTAGCTTAGATTTAGCCATTATATTTGGTGTAGGATCTTCATAACTTTGTGAAAATTTAATCGTTCATTGCTGTAAAATGAAACTTTGAAAACGTTTTTTGTAACACGCGCGATAAATCAATTTTTTTTTTTTTTCGATAAATCAATTTTGAGTCTTGACCATAGTATAACATTACATATAGTCATATAGAGAGAAACATTGACAATTATAAAAGTGTATAACTTAGGGTATATAACAGAATTTCAAAGTTTTTGTTTTTCACGTGTGAAAAAAAACTTTTTTTTTTTTTTTTTTGGTAAAAGTGAAAAAAAAAAAACATATTAATAACGTAACGAATGTAGTAGTAATCAATAATGTCTTGCGTTTCAAACGTAAACAAAAACTATATATCGAGAGTCAAATTAGTTCGATAATGTTATTCTCGTATGCATAATTAATTTAAGACAAATGTCTTCACGCATCACGTGTTGATCAAAAACATATTTCGAAAATGTCGTGTGCTTGTGACTTCATAATCAAGCAACGGAACAATCCATTGTTTGTAAGAAAAAATTAAATCGACGATTAAATTTGTACCACAAGACTATTTGAATTGTAAATAGGATTAGACGACATCTAAGTTCTAACAATTTACCTAACCCTATGAAACCAAAACTATTCCGGTGAAGACCGATAAAGTCAACCAACCGAAACCACGCCCTGTCCATCCAAGATTCCGGCTACCGCTTGAAGGATTAGCGCTCTGGTGTGACGCAACCACGAAAAACGGATAACCACCTAGCCCGCTGCGAGCTTGCTTAAGACCACCGTGCCCAACTGCCTTGCCTGCAACGCCACCGCCACCGCGTCCGCCTCCTCCCCTACCGCCACCGCCTTTCCTGATAAAGACTGCTAATTTTGGTATGGAGGTAACGTGGCTCGTGTCAACGGAGGCTTGACGTAAGGATCGTGAATCTACGGAGAGAAGGTTGTGTTGAAAATGAAAGAAGAAGAGAAAATAAAAAAGCAGAGATGTTTTTCTCAAACTCATTTTTATTTTCTGTGCTTCCTCAACCTCTTCATTTTGTTTTTACTTTTGACGACGTCTCTCTTTATATAGCTTTCGTTTCTAGGGAGCAAAAGAAATGTATTAGCAAAAAATAAAATAAAAATAGAAAGTGGTAGAATACGGCAAATTGACATGGTTTAAGTTCCAAAGAAACTTCCTCGGGGTTTATTTGTCCGGCCATGGAGGCAAAATTTCTTCAATTGGGTACGTAATGCAATTAATTAGTCAGTTATACATGCATTGCGAATAAGTAGATAGCATTGCTTAACGTAATCTAAGTAACTAACATTGGATTTCAACTGTAAATTACTTGACAAGAAATCAAGAACTAGCTAGGTTTTGGTTTTTTTTTGTTTAATTACTTGACAAGAAACCAAGAACTAGCTAGAGATTTTGAGGTTTTTTTTTAAATATCTAGTTAGGTGATAAACCACATATTATCTCTTCTTTTTTTATTACTAAACAAGAGTTTGGTTATATATCTAAAAACACATTTGATCTGTAAATATAATCCACAACAACAGAAAAAAAATAAGACCAAGGTCAAACACTTTCGTCAAGACTCAGGATTATTAGAACCACCACCATTGCCTCCCCTCTTGTTAGCTGTTGTGTTCTTAAGAATCTGTAGAAATCATCAAATCCGAAACCATTTGAAAAAAAGCATTGAGATATAGTCAATTAAAACACAAGGATCTAAATCTTAAACTTGAGTAGATTAGTGAAGTAACAACCATTGATGAGTGAACCTAAAGAGAGAAACAGAGAACTGTGAGAGAAACAGACATACATGTCTAAGCATTTGGTTTTCGTTCTGCAACGTTGAAAGTCTTTCTTCAAGTTCAGAGTTTTTGTTCTCCAAGTCTTTCACTTTCATCTCCAAATCACTCAAGTAAGCCTTTTTCCTCTCTCTTGCTTGCTGAGCAGAAACTCTGTTCCTCAACAACCTAAAACAAAAGGACCAAACAAGCCCTGTCACCACCAAATCTACTGCGAAACTCGGAAGGGTAAATCAGTCATAAGTTACACAACCTCTTTAGCCTTTTGTTCTCTTTATCAGCTGAGCTCCTTCCTCGTTTCCTCTGTTTTTCTCCTCCGGTTGCCTGAATCTGCTCCTGACCAGCCGCCGATGCAGAATTTCGGCCGGAGTTTTCTGCTCCGGTGATCTCTCCTCCGAATTCCGGCACTCTTCGTATTTCCTCGTCGCTTTCCATTCCTGCCGCAAAAGTGAAACTGTCAAAGACGTATTCGCAAAGAGATTGATCTTCTCGATTTTTTAAATTCGAAATTAAAGATGGAAAATTTGAGAGAAAAAAAGAGACCTTCTTTGATCTCCAAAGGCGGAGCAGAGCTTGATGATCTCTCACTGCTTGATGGAAGAGAGCTCGCAGCTAAAGAACTAGTTGCTTGTTCCTGCATTTTGCTTACTCTCGTAAAGATTCTAACTTCGAAGAAAGGGAAGAGAAAAAAAAAGCGGGGACTTGGGGAGAGACTTGCTAAGGAAAGAGATGAAACGTGGAGGAACACGAGCCATGAAGGAAATATGATGATCAATGGCACATGGGACTGGAACGTGGAGACAGATCAACCGTGGATCTGCTAAAGTGAATACGTGGACCCCGTTGTTGTAAGAGATTTGGCCCCACAGCTTTAAGATGACCAAGACAACTAGTGCAAATTTGAATGGGATTGATGTTAAAGCTGAATATCTGATGAACAAATAACTCTCCTCTATACAATATACATTGTTTGCGTTGCATTCTTCTACGAGGTAAATAAACTTGTTACACTCTGCTTCTTGCACATTTTGAATCGGAAAATATTGGAAATATTACCTTTTCTTTTTGAACCATATAAAAGGTTCTATTAATAGAGGAAGAAAAAATTAACATCCCAACGGTCTCGCTCCCCAAACCGATCTAGAAACCTAGGCTGTTGACAACAACAAAAAAAAAAAATGAACATCCCACATAAAAGTTGTTAACATAGATTTGGTAGAAAATTATCAATAATTGTTGTTTTTGCATGTTTGATTTGGAAACGATAGATTTTGAAAGCCTATGTTTTTGCATATATAGTATGTACATATGGTGTCAGTAATCTTGTAACGAACGAACGTACGGGTCCTTTGTTCTTGATAGAAGTAGAGCCATGGATAAATGTTAATTAATAATCTGGTTGTTTATCATGTAATGATTGGCTCTTATAGTGAAGTTTTTCTTGAAAGGCATGGAAATATAGTGCTTGGAAAGTTAACATCTCTAGATTGATATGAAATCATGCATTTGTAACAATCTGGTTAACTTTAAGACGATCATGGGAATAACAAAGAGACACAAACGAGCAAAAACATTATAATTCTTCAACGGCTGACACTTTGGCTGAGTTTTTCTTTTCGTGGCGCCTCGCAATGCACCAACAGCAAAGCCAAACTGCAGCGAGAAAAAGTATCACCAATGCCAACAGTCCTAGATAAAAATATCTAGGATGGATTGGGTCCGTATACGCTTAGCTTCTATTAGATTAGGTATTATTCAATCGATGATCTGTGTCATTCCATTCATACAAGTATATATAGGATACTATACAATATTACCGTTATAGGCTATTAACTTAGATGCCTAATTTACATTTGGAGAATATATGCATTCCATATTCTAATAGCTTCTTCATCCCAAAATGTTATCTGCAAACAACATTATAATAAAAATAATACAATTTAGTAAAAAATCTGAGCCAATTACAAAATTGGAGGAAATAAATATTGTAAAAAACTGTCTCGAACAAAAGAACTCACCTCGCGCGCGAGTTGGATTCTTTTTGAGAGAGAGAGAAATAGAATATTTTTGGCCTACTCCTACAAAAAAAAAAAAATGAACTAGTAATCAATCATTGTTTTAGTTGTTTAGTTCAACTAAGCTATTACTGCAGCTACCTGACACTTTGTACTGTATAAGTTAAACTTTTGGACCATTACAATTAATAACACGTAAGTTAAAAGTGTAACCAAGTATGTAAGAAATGACGCCTTTCGTGAAAATGACAGTACCTAACAGAACCTTAATTCGTAGCACACTACTTGGCTTACTTCCACCGCCTAGTTTATCCTATATACAGGCTAATTTAGTTACAATATCATATATCTTTCAGAGAAAGTCATACAAAACTAGTGGTGTAGGCAGTACGCATTTCCGAATTAAAACTAATTAAATTTTATCAAGTGTGAAATATATTGCTGTAATGTATGAATAACGTTTATTTTATGGCTACGTAGATATAGTAAATTTCGTAACTAAATCACTGGAAATAGTAAATAACCGTAACTAAATCACTCTTTGATTAAGAAAAAAAAAGTCCATTGTTAGAGAGTTTATCATATGTTTGAGTGGTTTTGGTTTTTAGTTTTTAGATTTTAATGAGTTTTTACATTAAATCTGTTAATGGCCAAAGGATAAACATGTTTTAACTTTTTTTAGAGACTAATTTTTTTCCAAAATCGAGAGCTAAATGGTAAATGCAGTTTAGTTCGTACAATACTAAACATTTTTCAATATGAATTGTAGACATGATATTTGTTATGAAAAATTCTCACTATATTCTAAAATGATATTGGGTACAATCTATTCATTACTTTCATTTTCTCTTGGATAATTCTACAATCTTTTCTCTATTATTTTTATTAAGTTGGTAGCAGTTAAATAGCACATTAACAGTTTACATGTTCAAAAGACATTAAACTTGAGAAAAAAAAAAGTAACAGCTTATATATATATATATATATATTTATTTATTTATAATAAATTAATGAGATGTCAAATTCCACAAGAGTTTCCTCCTGGACCACCATAATTAAAAAAGTAACCAAGTTGACTACGACCAATTTTTAAACCATAATATTTAGGTACTATCTACCAACTCCTCTATTGGAAAAGAGTCAATTTTACGCTCTTGATACTTAGAATCCAATACTTTAATATTTGTAAAAATGGCTGATTTACTGGGGTCTTTAGTTGGAAAGTTACCATTACCCATCATAGGGCTTAAAGTAGAATGTGGACCTTTAACCATACTTGCAACTCTAATAATATTTGCACCATTATCTAAAAGGTTAAATAACTCTTTTGGCCAATAGCCGATATCTTCACTAGGTCTATGTGGCGGCATATTTGTAATCCACCAATTCCTTGTTATCTTATCCTTTTTGTTTATTTAAAAAAAAAACAAAAGAAAACAATTGTTAAGATCACTAATTTGATTCTTGAAGATTCATAAATGGAAATATATGGAGTTCAACCCGTAACATATTTTCCATCGATATATAAGAAGTAAATATACAAAATTAGGAAAATACCTGATGGATGGAGAAATGTAACCAATCAGACCCTGGCTTAATGTCTCCTGATTCGCCAATTGGGACATTTTTCGATACTTGAATAAACCCTGAACATACCGTATTATAACACCCTCTTCCATCTTTACCACCCTCTTCCATCTTTACCCTGTTAAACCAAATTTAATATTATACATGATTTAAGTTTTAAAAAAAAAACAATTATTTGTGTGCATCCACACCTTCCAGAAACCATATGACCAAACACTTCCGTCGCCAAACACGCCTGGATTTACCTATCCAAATAATTTGCAATATTTTAAAATTATTCATAAAGGATTAAATAAATTAACATACGAGAAAGAAAAATTGATAAAATGTAAAACATACCATCCAACCCGATGATATAATATTAACTTGGTTATTCAATCCAGTGCCTATATATAAATGACTGTATGAGGCTTGATCTTTTCCGAGTCTTCCAACGTTTATATTATATACGTTAAACCCAGATTCAACACCATGAAATGGACCATTTGTTGTCCTTATTCCAAATAAACATTCATTAATTAATAATACACATCGGCTTATTTTTGGAATGAGGCTTGATCTTTTCCGAGTCTTCCAACGTTTATATTATATACGTTAAACCCAGATTCAACACCATGAAATGGACCATTTGTTGTCCTTATTCCAAATAAACATTCATTAATTAATAATACACATCGGCTTATTTTTGGAATTTATTGACCAGGTCAGCTATTTTTTTCTTCATCGTCCACCAATTTCTTCCCGACATTTCCCGACGAGGCTTCTCGCTCTCGATCCAACCCGCCAGCGAAGGGATTACGAAATATTTATCGTCAGAGACAGACCAAGTCTTTGATCTAAGACAGAAGCTCCAGAGACTCAGCGGCAGCAGCAACCAGCGACTCCTCATCGATAGAGAAAGCATTATTGGTTACCAGAAAACGACACAAGCTTAGTGTAGCAATTTTTTGTTTTTGTCCGTTCAAATCTAACGATGATTGTTCTCTGTCTTTCCGATGAAGTTCGAAAAGTCGGCACAAAACCTAAAGCTTGCTGCGTTACTGCTATTTGGGACGGGCATTACTTGCTATTTGGTGGAACAGAAGTTCCCTAGATCAAATTCATGTGGGATTACATGAGATTCAATTACTTGCTGCTGCGATCTCAGTGATTCTATGATTCTCTTTTTTCGTACACAATCTTGAAAAAATCTCTTTTTTTTTTTTCTGATTTTATGATTCTCTTTTTCGTTTGATCGTTTACTTCACTTGATGATTGTGTTAATTTGTTTGATTTCCCTTTGATTTTAATGTGGGAAAAGAAAAGAGAAACAAAACGTGGTTGGGCTTTGTTAGAGTATTGGGCTTTTTATTAGGTTTTCGAACGGTATAGTGAGAGAGTAAGGGACATATGCGATAGAATAGGCGCGTAACGGCTGATTATTTATTCGAATTTAAATTCTTTTACCAATACGGGACCGGACGTCAAAGTGTCAGAACGCACCCTGTCACTCTCAAATAATCCCAAAAAAAATCAAAAATTAAAAAATCGCATTAGTCCAAATCCGAAGTTTCTTTCCTTTTGACCTTAAAACAAATTTTGTTTTCGAACGAGGCAACAAAAATCCCGCTCACTCTCCAACACGCTCCTCCTATTTCAACTTCACACTCTCTCTTCGCCATTTGAGGTCATCTCAAGCTCCCCGATTCGATTTCCTGATCTAAGGTATCAATTATCATCATCATACGCCTTCACGCCTCTCGCATGTTCTTCATTTTTGGATCCATGTTTTTTCTCTCTTCATAATTTTGATGATTTCGGTTTGTAGATCTGTTTGGAGACTTTTCTACCTAGATTTTTGCTTGTTTCAAGCTTATTTCACTCAATTTTCGAGAAATTTACGAAATTGAGAGATCTAATCACATAAATTGAATATGAGATTATTATTTTTTCCGTGAAATTGCAACTTGAATTGTGATCTTTATTCGAAATTATGCCATTTTGTTTGAACAGTAATTGGTCCCCTTGTATAATAAATTAAGAGACTTTACTCTGTTTTGGTCTGCAGGCTAGTGGCATTCTCCAATTTTTAAAATCATGCAGAGACCTTCTTCAAGGTATTATGCTAAAGCAAACAAAGAAACAGTCTTTCCAAACAATAACAATGTGAGAGTCACGAGATCACGAGCTAAGGCCTTAGGAGTGTCAACATCTCCATCGAAACCCGTTTTCAAACATGAACCAAAGCGTGTTCCTAGAGCGAGTAATAAACGAATGGCATCAGATGTTGCTGCCAATAACAAGCCGAAGAGACGAGCGGTTCTCAAGGATGTGACAAACATTTTGTTTCAAAGTGTTTGTACAGACTCTTTGGGTGGATGCAATGTTAAGGTAGCGGTTTCTTGATTTGTGTTTTTCCTTTTTAGAACTCCTTCTTAGTTACTGATATATAACGTGACAGGCTAGCAAGCGAGGCCGAAAAGAGACTAAGCAAAGAGCCATGGAAGTTTTGGTAGATGTGGATGCTGAAAAATCAAAACTAGCTGAAGATTTGTCAAAGATAATGATGGTTGAATCCTTAGATGCATCTGCTCTAAACTGTAAAGATAGAGAAGTTACTACTGAGCAAAGTAAGAAACAATCTTGTTAAATGAAGCATATATTATAGTTTATGTTTCTCAAGATTTACTCAAGGTTCACTGGATTGTGCAGAAGAAGAAGGATCTGATGGTTGTCTTCAGGTTGTAGATATTGATTCCAATGTGCAAGATCCTCAGTTTTGTAGCTTATATGCTGCAAGTATATATGACAGGAACTATGTTGCAGAGGTTTGGATTAACATGATCCAAATATTTGGTCTTATTTGATCTTTCCAAGATTCTGAGTTATTAACACTTTTTGTTTTTTGTTTTTGCACAGCTTGAACAAAGACCTTCAAGTAGCTATATGGTGCAAGTGCAGCGAGATATCGATCCCAACATGCGTGGGATTCTTATTGATTGGCTTGTCGAGGTATTAAAAACAATATCTTATATACAAGTTTCATATGCATAGCTCTAGTTGAAATTTTTGGACCAAATGAGAGCTTGAAAGTGTATTTGAAATGCTATGTGTTCCAGGTTTCTGACGAGTACAAGCTGGCTTCAGATACACTTTACCTTACAGTGAATCTAATTGATCGGTTCCTGTCTCATAATTACATTGAAAAGCAGAGGCTTCAGCTTCTTGGTATCACCTGCCTGCTTGTAGCCTCGTGAGTTCCCAATTCTGTTGAGTTAGCTTTCACATTGCAATGTAGTATAAATTAACTAAAGTATTTTTTCTTTGTTCTTGTTGAGCCATTGAAGAAAATACGAAGAGATTTGTGCACCGCGGTTGGAGGAGTTTTGCTTCATTACAGACAATACTTACACAAGACTAGAAGTAATTAGCATACAAACTATATATAGAGAGTGGTTGATTCTTGGTAAAAGAAAAGGAATAACAAAGAATCTTGTGATAGGTACTGAGCATGGAGATTCAAGTTGTAAACTTTCTGAATTTCCGGTTATCAGTTCCCACCACCAAAACCTTTCTCAGGTAAACACTCAAGGCATGGCAATGCATAACTTCACTCCTACATTTTCTCTCTAACATTTTCAAAAACGTACTAAAATCATTTTCTTCTTCTGCGGTTTCAGGCGGTTTATCCGAGCAGCTCAGGCGTCTGACAAGGTGGTTTTACTTTCACATTGATATATTCACTAGTATTTTGTTATAAAGTTACAAATCCTTAACATCTGAAAACTGATTTTGTTGGTACGTACACAGGTTCCTCACATGGAGATGGAGTTCTTAGCAAACTATCTTGCAGAACTAACTCTCGTGGAATATACTTTCCTAAGGTTCATGCCTTCTCTAATAGCCGCTTCAGCTGTTTTCTTAGCAAGATGGACGTTACACCAATCTAATCATCCTTGGGTGAGCTCACATTCCTTGTTTGTGAATGTCATTTTTTACTTTATTCTTCATAATGAAGATAAATTTTGCTTATGAATGTACAGAACCCAACTCTAGAGCACTATACTAGATATGAGACGGCCGCTCTAAAACACACAGTGCTTGCAATGGAGGATTTGCAGCTCAACACCAGTGGAAGCACTCTCGTTGCTATAAGGAATAAATACAGCCAACAAAAGGTATACATACACTGTTTGCTAAAATAGCTCCTGAACGTTTAAAGGAGTGTGCAAATTTGACATTGAATTTTGTTGACAGTTTAAAAAAGTGGCAACACTAATATCTCTTAAAAGTGTCACAACACTCTTCTCAAGATGAAACTGTGCATTGGATTCACCTGATGTGAACACATACACCAACCAAGGCAGCAAATCTCTCTGGCTTCAGGAATTGCATCAGGTGACCAAATGCTAGTTTCAGACATCAATTTTGATCTCTTTAGTTATCGAATAGGTTTATGTAAGTTGTCTGTTTATTTTTCATGTAACTGTTGTTAGTTCCATCTCATGAATAATTGTATTAAAAAAAACATAATTTTGACACATTGAGATAGTACCTTCCCTTAAATGCAATGTTCTAGAATTTTGTGCTCCCAGTAATACAAAGCAAGTAATACAAGCCATTTCAAGATTCAGTAAAAAATTAATGTCCAGAATCTGTGATTGCTATCTTTTCTGATACTATGATTCTAGATTTATAGAGTTTTGGCTACCAGATGATGTGGTAAACTCACAGGGCCAAGATAGAGCAGAGATTCTTACTCTAACAAAATACTCTCTCAAGCTTTCATGTGGTTTGAGTAATCACTTCATAGCTCTCTTGCTAGTTCTGTTAAGCTAGAACTTAGTTAAGCTTCACTCTAGAAGCACATGACTTAAGAAACAGAGTACTTTGAGGGTAATGCTTAAGTCTTGTCATTTTAAACAATGACTTAAATAAAACTCAGCTGACCAAGCTAAAACGAATCAACTATTGACTGTCAGATCTTACTACACAATGAAGAATTCGAAGTTCAAAAATGGTTCCAATTAGATCATACTGAAGAGCAACAAATAACAATACACGAATCAGGAATTTTCGACAAAACCTCAGAGCTAATAAGTAAAAGGAACTTGAAAGAAGTAAATTCGAACCAGACATTAAAGCACTACCCATACTGCATAAACATCTCACAGGATAAGAAAAAATGGCATTTTAGCATGTTTAGCTCCCATTCATAATATCAAGAACAAAGAGATTCCCATTGCAAAGGCTTTTCCCACATATCCCCCATTATGAACGTTTGACTGAATTTATGACCATATAGGATTATAATGGAAATACCATAAAAGAGAATTGGATTAGCATTAGTAATATTTAGTTGAATTAATGCTAATCCAATTCTCTTTTATGATATTTCCATTATAATCCTATATCCTCATAAATTCAGTCAAACTTTTATGTTCATTGATTCATTACCATTCTTCCCTTGACTAATTTTTCTTTTTTTCCATCGTAATATGTGTATAAATAACAGATTATTTTCAGTATTAAAGACACTCACAAAAAAAAAAAAACAAATGTCAACAGGAATGATGATGGCTTTCGTTATCAATCTTTTATCTCTTTTATCATCAGCAGCCCTGGTTCGTCCAGATCAAAGTGCAGCGCCTCTTAGATCCTTCACGGTAACTTTAATAAAACAAAATTTTAATACATACGTACTATGTCCTCCGCATCATCTTCTAGTATGTTTGATCAACTGAATTTATTCAGCATCACCTTTTACCATGGACTGAGTTCAATACTCTTGTCGTTTTTGTCCTTCGCAGATAAGTGGAAATGTAACTTACGACTGTGTGGATATTTATAAGCAACCAAGTCTTGATAACCCTTTGTTAAAAAACCACAAAATTCAGATGCATGGTCATAAAAATTGTCTTTTGCCTTTGTTTTTTCTTTTATAAAATGAGATTTTAAAATATCTCTATATATATTGACTACACCATAACTTTTTTTTTTAAATAGTTGAAACCATTAGTTTCAATATCCAAATTAAAGAATCAAACTAGCAATAGCAACACATCTAATAAAAAGAAAACCAGATGTCCAGATGGTACCGTTCCTATATTGAGAAATACAAAAGAAATCATCACAAATTCACAATTTTTCGCTGAGAAAATTTTTCGGCCGCAAACAGTCGATGACCCTGGAACACATGTAAGAGTTCATCTCACTCCTCCTAATATGTTAGATCTAATAATATATTTTATATGTAGATGTCAAGCATTAAATCATTAATATAACGGTTTTTGGTAGATTGCTGGAATAAGGACAACAAATGGTCTATTTCATGGTGTACAATCATCTTTTAGAGCATATAATATACCTGTTGGAAAAGATCAAGCCGCATATAGTCAAATATATCTAGGCAGCGGACTGAATAACAAAGTCGAATTTATTTCAGCAGGTTTTATGGTAGGTTTTACATCTTATTGTTTTTTTCTCTCTCTCTCTCATACATTAGTTAACTTAGATGTATAATCTTAAAATATTCTAATTATTTTAACAGATAAATCCAAACCAATTTGGCGAGGGACGTGTTTGGTCATATGGTTTTTGGAAGGTGTGGATCCACACAAACATTTTTATTTATTTTTGTGTAAAATCCTTAAATCATGTACAATATTAAGTTTGGTTTAATAGGGTAAAGATGGAAAAGGGTGTTACAATACAGCATGTTCATGATTTGTTCAAGTATCAAAAGATATTTCCATAGGTGAACCAGAAGACATCAAGCCAGGGTCTGATTGGTTACCAATCTCCATCCATCAGGTATTTTTCTAATTTTATATATTTAGCATCACGATGAAAAATATGTTATGAGCTGAACTCCATACACTCTCATTTATGAATCTTCAAATAAGCAATTACATAATCAAATTAGTGATCCATTTATTTGAGTAAAATTATTCTACATCATAATACTTTGCCTTAAATAATTACTTACATTTCTTAATATATTTTTTATTTTGTTGCTTGATATAAACAAAAAAGGATCAAAGTACATGGAATTGGTGGATTACAACAATATCGTCAAAAACACCTAGTATAGATATCGGTTATTGGCCAAAAGAGCTATTTAACCTTTTAAATAGTGGTGCAAATATGGTTGGAGCTGCAGGTGTGGTTAAAACTTCACATTCTGCTTCAAGTCCTGTGATGGGTAATGGTAAATTTCCAAACTAAAGACATTACTGAATCAGCAATTTTTACAAATATTAAAGTATTGAATGCTATGTATGAAGAGACCAAAATTGACTTTTTTTCAATAGAGAAGTTACTAGATAGTCCCAAATGTTATGGACTAAAAATCGGAAAAAGATCTCCATTATATACTGGTAGACTCGGTTACTTTTTTAATTATGGTGGTCCAAGAGGAAACTCTTGTGGAATTTGAATATTTAAAATTGCATAAATATATAAGTGGTGTGTTACTGCTAATGTGCGTTGTCAAAATAAAAAAATGGTAGAATTTATCCAAGATAAAATGAAAATACTGAAATAGATATGTGCCCAACATCATTTTAGAATATAGTGATTTTTTTCATAACAACTATTATGTCTACAATTCACGATGAAAAATATATTAGCTCTGTATGAACTAAACTACATTTTACAATTTAACTCTCTATTTTGGAAAATAAAAATCAAACTCTAAAAAATGTTAAAACACGTTTCTCTTTTCTTGTATTCTACTATTCCTTGTGCATTATATTTCTTCTTCTTTTTCTTCTCTATTTTAGTCTCTGCTACCTTTTTCTTTCTCAAGATTTGAAATCTGTTTTTCCTCTCATCCTTATATAGTGATTGTACGAGAGAGAAAGTGATGGGATTTCAGAAACGGATATGGTTTTTGCATACTGAAACTTTAGTGCTATGGAATGGTTTTACCTGTAACTTCTAGCCTTGTGTATGTATTGTCTGTAATGAAGCAAAACTCCTCCAACCTCGGTGCACAAATCTCTTCGTATTTGCTTCAGTGGCTCAACAAGAATATACAAAGAAGAATGCATTAGTTAGTTTTCTACATTGCAATGTGAATGCTAACTCAAAAGAATTGGGAACTCACGAGGCAGGTGATACCAAGAAGCTGAAGCCTCTGCTTCTCAATGTAACTATGGGACAGGAACCGATCAATTAGATTCACTGTAAGGTAGAGTGTATCTCAAGGCAGCTTGTACTCTTGAGAAACCTGGAGGAAATAAAAAAGCATAAAAACAGAGATTCTTACTCTAACAAATACTCATGAGTCATGAGGAAGCAACTTGTTTTTGAAGTAAAGCTATGCATATGAAACATGAGGAAGCAACTTGTTTTTAATACCTCTACAAGCCAATCAATCAGAATCCCTCGCATGTTGGGATCGAGATATCTCGCTGCACTTGAAGAACATGCGAGATGCGTGAAGGAGTGGTGATGATACCTTAGCTCAGAAAATCGAATTGGGAAGCTTAGATGACCTCTCAAATGGCGAAAGAGAGAGAGCGGGATTTTTGTTGCCTCGTTCGAATTTCTGATATTAGAAAACAAAATTTGTTTCAAGTCAAAAGGAAAGAACAAATGCGATTTTTGATTCATATATGTGCATTTTGACAATTGTTCGCAAGGAGTAATATCGAATGAATCAAGATTTGATAGTCATCATAGGTTTGTGTTTAAATTAGTTTTGTATATGCATGCATTTGGTTTTGACAAATTGTTTTCTTCAACACTCGCACACAAACTGGGAATGTACCTTTTTTTTTTGACAAGAAATTTTTTGAATAAATTGTAAACTTTCGTAAAAGGAATAGGCTAGAAGTTTTAAATAAAAATAAAAATTAAAAAATCGATGATCACAATAAGTAAAATGCAAAGTTTACTATTCTTAATGAATTACAGTTTTCCTATATAGAGATGTAAATTTTCTTATTAAAACAAAAAAAGAATTGTTTATTTGACAAAAATGTTGAAAATATTTGTAGTAAGATGACAAAAAAAATCTCCTTTAAAGGAAAAATACTACATCCTAGCAATAAAAAAAAAGGGAAATTTTATTTGACCGAAAGCTATATAAACATAAGGGGATGAGTTTAATTTCTCAATCAAAATATTCATATCAGCTATCATCATCTTTCACAGTTTAAAAATATTTATATTAGCTGAGAATATGGATCAAGGAGAGGATATGGATCAAAGAGAGGAGACAAAATTGAGTTTATCTCAATATGATCCATGGGTTATAAAAAAGAAGTTAACTGATTCTGATACTTCAGTTAATGCTAAACTTTATCTGCCGCGACAAGGATTAGAAGGTTCTATAATTCCACTGATGAGGCAGCCTATGGTCTTGCAGATGGGAATGGCAAATGGTGTTGAAGTGAAGGTCCACGTTATAGAGGAAGGTAATGAAGCTGATGACTACACATGGAGATTAGTTAAATCCAATGATGGCGTATACTATCTCAAGGGAGGATGGGGCGTTTTTGCTAAAGACAAGGCCTACCAAACAGGCGATGTAATTGGACTCATGTGGGATCAAAGCTATGAAAGATTCTTGCTCCACAAGATAGTCCAATATTAGTCATCTTCTCAAATATCAAAGAGCTTTTCTACTATTTATTTAGGGTGTTTTAATTTACTACCTTTTTTAACTTAAATGTTGGGTTTCTGAATTTATAATATATAATATTGTTTTTTTTTTTTTTTAAATTTCAAGTTTTGGTGTTTTATTCATCAGAAATAGATTGTTTTATTCATTAGAAAGAAACTGTTATATTTATAGTAGGAGATAATAATGTTGATGCTAATCATGCCTCTTATATTTGTCGACCCAAACCCAAACCCGAAATTCAATCAATTCCATTCAAATTTGTAAAGTTGTCTTGGTCATCTTAAATGTGTTGGGGCCAAATCTCTTATAACAACGGGGTGCACGTATTAACTTTAGCAGATCGACGGCTGATCTGTCTCCATGATCCAGTCCCATGTACCATTGATCATCATGAAGCAAAACTCCTCCAACCGCGGTGCACAAATCTCTTCGTATTGTCTGTAATAAATAATTAAATATATAGATAAACAGAGTCTCAGAAAGTAAAACCTTCTACCAAATATCACCTCTTTGCAAATGCTATTGAAAAGCTTCGAAACATCTTTTGCATTCCCGAGATCGTATATCACCTCTTTGCAAATGCTATTGAACAGCTTCGAAACATCTTTTGCATTCCCGAGATCGTATATCACCTCTTTGCAAATGCTATTGAACAGCTTCGAAACATCTTTTGCATTCCCGAGATCGTTCACGAGGATCCCATTGCGGATGAGTAAGTCAGCATCTGCAGGGGATTTGATGAAGCAACTGAGCAACCTTGTGTAGTGGAGGAAGTTCTTGTTTGAGCAATGACAGTGTTCAAACACAATTATGTCTCTGTAGAGATATTCAGTGAGGTCGTCGATGATAATGGTAGGAATCTTGAGTACTCCATCAGCAAAACTAATATCAAGTAAACAAGTTTTGCTCTCTGCTGGCTTAAAATTCACACCAGCGTTGTGAAGCTCTGTTGCTTCTGGCGCATTCTCCACTTTCGATTTGGTTTCCCGAAGATACGATCTTTCTCTTCTCTTAGTTGATAATAGTAAGACCTCAGAAGAAGCTCAACCAAGAAGCTTGCATCTAAAACTAACATCTCCACAAACTCATCGACGTTAAGTCTCACATATTCAGCGTAACAGTTCCGAGTATTCTCTTCCCACGTTCTTGCAACTCTGACAAGATCTTGTAAACTAAAGATTGTTCTAGGGAGAAAGCTATGCAAGTACCTGTATTTATGCTCTTCCATGGCTTGAAGCTCTTCTTTTCCTCGATGAAACGGGCCAAAGGACACGAGACGAGGCGAATATGCATCAGGATTTAGCCTACGGAGCTTATTAGGTACTTTGTAGATACAAGATTGGTTTGAAAGAGAAGACAAAGATTCTAACTTTGCATTGAAGGAATCTACAAGGGCATCGCCTTCATTCTGATTCATCTTCTCGTATGACTTATGAAAGAAACAAGGAGAACACATCTAGGACACTCTGTGAAGTTAGCTAAGCACACAATGGTAGATCTTTCTTAAGTCAACGTTTCACATGTATTCTTTTTACGTTCGGATTTGGAAGCAAGAAACGGAGAAAAACACTTTTAAGGTGGTGTTAATAATTCAACCAGAAAACCAATGGAGAGTTTTCACTCGGATATTAGCCCAAGCTTATGTCAAGCCCATTAAAGTCCACGAAGGGTTTTAATTTAGCAGCGCTTTTTGTCGTCTGTTTAGTTACAGAGTCCCACATCGGAAACATGGGAATCGTCAGCAGCAGAAGTTGTAGTATAAATAAAGGTCTCGTCCTTTCCTTCAAAATCACGCAGCCATGTGGTGAGCACAAAGCGAACTATTCTTTCGCCTTTTACTAAAGAATACCGTGTGCTCTCCACGCCAAGTGGCATACGCCTATTTTTGGAGGGTCCTGCTTTCGAGTGGGCCCAACATCTTTTAGTTCAATTGTTTGCTTCGGTTCAAGTAGTATGTACTGATATGAGCGATTTTATGCGATTTTGAACTGATATGTTTTTATTACGCGTCTATTCTTACCGTATCTGTTCCCGCCATGATACGATGATAAATAAAAACCATAAAATTTGTCATGCCAAACTAATGAAAGCAATTTAATTTACTAAAATTATCAGCAAACTGACCAAAAAAATTATTAAAATGATCATAGCAAAGCAAATGAGTAGTCAGTCAATTTCAAAACGAAAACAAATCGGTATGCAGTATATATATGAATCACGTAATCTATAATCCACTGGTAGCAAAACTCGAAAGAATATAAATAACTGGTAAATAAAATCTCAAATAACTTCATAACAAGTACAATCACTCTGCAGTATCTATATGAACACGCAATCTGTATTGCACTGGTAGCAAAAGATATAACTTGTAAATAAAACCTCAAAAGTCTAAAAAATCCATTTAAAAAGGTTGTTAAAAGCCACAAGTCATTAATCATTAATAACACCCCAAAAAAAAAAGAAAAAATCAAATTGCAAACTCTCATTCTCAGAAATTCACCACTAAGGCAAATTGCAAGACCAATAGCCATTATCTCAAGTCTCACTATCATTACCAAATTTTTCTCTTCCATCTACTATAAAACCCTTAAAGCTTCTTAGTTCTTATTCCAAACAAAATATAAGTCAAAGCAAAAAAAATAACAAACAAACACAAAATTTCACCAATAAAAAATTCATCACCAATTTTAATCCTCAGGCTCGTTCTTCCTCCCACCTTCATTTCCTTCCCTCTCTTCCAAAAGCCGACCGCTCTCTTCATCAACCTGCTGAGCCGTCTTCTGAGCATCTTTAGCCTTCAACGCTCGTAACTTGGCGTGATTGTAGTACGCAACCCCCAAGAACGCGATACCGTAACCGAAAAGATTAACAGGAGTCACAGTGTCCTTAATAACCGACCATGAGAACGCGATCAAGAGCCAGTCCTTAACCACACCAGCAACATTCATGGTCAACGCAGAGGTTTTCCCAACAAGAAGGAACACAGCAAGATTCAAAGCAAACGCACAGAACGAGTTCGTCCCGAAGATTAGGTAATCGAAATGGAAGCTAGAAGTGTCTCTCAATATCGGAAACTCCACAACAATCCAAGGGATAAACAAGAAAGCCAAACAACAAGGAGCAACATAATAGAGAGAAGTGATTGGATTCAACGTGATTCCTTTGGATGTAAGCAAGATCTGAATCATTACCAATCTCGTCGCCTCGAACGCAACCGCACCTAGCTGGAGGATCACACCCCACACGTCGAACCTTGCTTCTCCATAGGCAGCGATCGCAACGCCGAAGGAGATCGAGAGCATGTTCATCATGGTTTCCGATTTGAAACCTTCCTTCTTGAAGAGAACGCCGATGGAGTAAACGGCGACTGGCATCAAGGCTTTGAGCATCTGGATGAAGGAGACGGAGAGGTAGATGTAAGCGGAGTTAGAGAGCCAGAGGGAGAGTGAGTACAAGGCTCCGATGGGGACGACGGATCTGAGGTAAGTGTCGCGAGACATTGAGACAGGCTCGACGAATTTGAAGACCTTGATGAGGAGGAAAGCTAGGGTTGAGCAAAAGGACATGTGGATCATTGTGAGAGAGATCGGGAAAGGCCAGTCGTACATCTTCTTGTCGAGGATGTATTTGTTGTAGACGATCACGGTGAAGCTGAGGAAGATCCATATCGCTACGTAAGTGTATGAGAGGATGATGTTCTTAATCACACCTTCGCTTAGTTGTCCTCCTTTCCCCATTCGTGAGTTTTGTTTTTTTTTATGCTCTCTCTCTGTCAGGACGGTGGTTGTGCGGCGGAGACGGGAGTGATGGTGGTTTTCTCTGTAAGTTTGTGAATTTGGTGAGATCCTGAAAAAACGTTTACCTGAAGAACAGAGACTCCCACGTAACGGAAGTGCTTCACCAATTTATAATTGTTTTTCCTTTTCTAATTATTTTTTAAATTATGAGATTTTTTTTTTTTTTTTTTTTAAATGAACTGAAGATATTGATGTCATGAGATGAGACTTTATTAAGGAATATAATATTCTTTATAATATCACGATAATAATGTTATACTTTTATGGTGATAATAATATTATAGGATAAATGCAGAGAAGGGAAAACAATTTCCGTGACTACACCACACCGACTACGCCAGTTTGATAATATTTACGTTACATCATAAACTATACGTTACAACACCAAATTAATGAAAATGTTTTTATACCAACAACAACATTCGCTTTAAGTCCTCAACCATGTTCATTTGTCCTCTTGAACTGTGCCACGTGGCAAGTTATTATTATTTTTTTATGAAATATAATTTAAATAATATAGCTAACCGTTAGTTAACTAGCAGTAAAGTCTTAAACCGAGCAAACGAATCATATTCTCAACTGATAGGTCTTAACTCTAATTTATTTTCAATAACTGAACCAGCGTATAACCAAGATACATCAATTTACTTTATTATTATTTTTTATATTTTGTTTTTGTTGTTGTTAGAAATTCACGGATATGCAGGTTGATTCGGTAATGGGACGATAATAAATGTTCTTATCGTTGCGCTGGGACAACATCTAGCTGATACATGCTGTGTTGACATATGAATGTGATTGTCTAAAATTAGCAACTTTAGTCGAGACGTGATATATATAGAATGTCGTGTGGTTGATGGAGAGAATATTCAATGGCGGAATCACTTTAGAAAGAATGCAAGCTCATATGATACGGAAATTCGAAAACAAAAATGGGGACCTAATAAAATTTCACCCACCGACGTAACCTTGTTAAAATAGTAAAAGCTTTCTTTGTCGAGTTAGTACCAAGTCTAACGTTCGAGTCACAAGAATCTAATAAAAGGGTTGTCAAGTCTTTTTCACATGTACGATGTTTTAATTTTAAATTAATTATCATCCTACCACATGTACCATTGTATCATGTCTAGTCACCTCGGTGTGGTTACATCTTGACGTCTACAAATTCAACAGAAAATATCAAACTCTTTTAAATTAAAAAAGTCACATTACATACATATATTTGAAAAGCTATATGTTTACGTATATACGTACGTACTTATTTCAATCTATAGGGTATATCATATGCTCGGAAAATATCACATATAGCTCCGTATATTAATAATATAATTATACCCTGGATTGATTATCTTGGTCATCTAATTCAGTGATTTTCCTTTTAGACCTTCAATGGATGAAGAAGCAGGACAAGAAGTCCAGTTGAGCAACTCCTCGATCATCTGCATCGCCATCTGATCTTCTTCTTCAACGTCATCGTCCTTGCGTTTCTTCATCTTGTTAGTCCCAATATCACCGGCACGTGCATTGACACTGTCATCGAGCTCAACAAGCTTGACCCAGTTCTGACTCGTTTTTGACCCGGCGCGTTTCTGCCAGACGCCGATATGTGAGCTGTCGTTGTCGAGGCGGAGACACGTCAGATACGGTGTTTGGTCTTTACAGTTTTTTCTTAGCTTAGCGTTTAGGAGTTCCGATAACGATTTCGGCGACCTTAATGGGGAGTTACCGTCGGGAGAATCTGAGCCGTTGGATTTGATGACGGGAAAGTTGGTTTTTGCGTTTTGACCGTTCATTAGAACCGCTGCTTGGTCGTACGCTCTAGCCGCTTCTTCCGCCGTGTTGAATGTTCCTAGCCACACCCTTCTCTTCCTGGTCGCTCACACAAAAATGCATTAGTTACTAAATTAAATAGTTGAATTAACAAAAACTACACAGAACATGGATCTAATGATAATCATAAGAGCATAAAAAACATCAATTTCTAGTAGTCTTAATCTTACCAAATACGTTGCTAGTAAGGTTGTTTCAGTTATTAGTATACCTAATATATGTATAAACAGATTTTGCCAAAATAAGGCACTAAAAATGTAAATGCTTAAAATACGTACTGATTATGATGCATACACATAACTAACTACAAATATAAACACACCATCAACAAAAAGAATTACGAAAAAGCCATCGCTCCATGTACTGATGTACACATTAATGAATACGGATCTCCTTAATTTGACGAAAATGAGGAAAAATCGAAGTAACTAAAAAAAAAAAAAAACACATGTTTTTAACAAAGTTACATGAATCTGTGAAACTATAAACATTGATAGTAATTTGAAAAAGATCAAAAATGTATGAATATATGAATTATACGCATAGGATCAACTTATATATATATCAGTATATAAAATCTCTTTCATAAAAAGTATACACAAATATACTTTATGTGTGTGTCTATATTATATCTGTGAATGTGTGTCTAAGAGAGAAGAAAGAGAGGGAGAGAGAGTTAACTGACAGGAGAGGATGACGAATCTCAGAGACCCAAGAACCCCACTGACGCTGGCGGACACCTCGGAACTTCATCGAATTTACCATTTTGATGTTAGAAATTAGGGTTCTGAATTTCCCTGTTTTTTCTCTGACATGTAACTCGGAGAAGGAAGAGAGAGAGAGAGATTCCTCTTCTATGTTCTCTCTACCTTCAACTACTCACTTAACTCTCTGCTTTTTGCACGTCCTCTCTACTATTCTTTATGGTATTAATTGTCCTATCTTCCTCTCTCTCTCACTCTCCCGTGCCATGGGGTTATGTATGTTTTTGGTTTTAATAAACCAAGAGTAATTTTATGTTCCAGCGATTATTTTCTTATTCCAACTCTTTTTTTTTCTTTCTAATTCCAATTTACTCTCTTCTAAGTTTTCATGACTTTTTGGATAGTTTAAGTTCGAGTCTCCTGTTCTGCACATCTTTCAGGAGTTATCACGTTGGGTGTCGTTTATTTGTATTCATGGGGGAGTATTATAAAAGGTGTTTCAGTCTGTTCTTGTTTGATAAACAGCTAATTTTTTTTATAAAGGGACTAAGACAGGTTTGAAATGATAAATGACATGATTTACAGTCCAAGTATAAAATAGATACTCGTTTTCTAAAACAGGTGTAATTGTTTCTTTTTCGATATTATGTCTCCACACCATAAATAGTATTAAGTGATCATTTATCTATTGCTACGAATGTTAAATCAATCAATTCGTCTATGTTCTTCATCGCTTGTGTGAATTTCATGAAGAATAATTTTTGTCTTTGTTTTTTTTTTCTTATATGCGTTTCAAGAGAAATTCATATTCACCTAATTAACAAATTCACCTAAATTATTCTCTATATATGAATTAATCAAGATTGTTTATCGATTTCATCACTAAAAAAATAATCTTATTGTATCTGTAAATTTACTTCTTCGGAGATTAACTAAATAATTAACCTAAAGAACTGTCGGTGAGTCGGGCGGTAAAGTCCACGGATATTTGCAGTAGTAGTGTTTTTTTTCTTATTGGTTTTAAATTTGGAGTAGTAGTTGTGCATTAAATGCCATAGACCTAAAGGCGACGTAGAACTAGTAAAACCTTAACCTTAAATAAATGAATTCACCAACATTTGCAAATGTAGCAGTTGTGTGATACTTTATCAAACAAATAAATAAATTTAAAAATGTTTAAGGATGTGACAACCACATGAATTTAAACAGATAGCCACTAGCCACAGGCCCACAAGTTCTTGCTTTTGTTTATAAAAGCTGTTAACCACTTTAATGATTTCTATCACATATGAAATCTATCCCAAGATAATCTAGATTTGATATAATCCAACCCTAACAGTTTCTTAGAGAAGAAGAAAGAAACACTAACCTTGATCCATGCTTTCTTCTGTCTTGTTGTGAGATCAATACTTCAATTGATCTTCTCCTCCCTTTGACCCTTTCTCCTTCTGATCCCTTTTGATGGACAAGGGATCCAAACCTTAATCTCTCTTTGACTTTTCTTATACGAGTGTTGTATGGTGTGTGTCTGTGATTGTTGTTGTGTTCTCTCTTAATTCTGAGATCTCTTATATATATAATAGAAACACATGCATACCAACGGTTACGTACGTAACCTCACGACCATTCAACACATCCTTTCTCACATGTATTAATATATATAGTTAATCATATATATAATACATATGACCATTAGAGAAAGATGTTTATAACATTATAGGGTAAGGGAAGAGGGTTATCAATACACCCAGATTCTAATGTCTTTCATTGAAACCAATCCATCATGGAATCATCTTTTATATTAGAATCATTAACTATAAGAACTTGATCTTTATATTAAACTGAAAAACACATAGGTCACATATATAAGAATACAAATATTCTTACAAAAGCTTCTAGAAGTGTATATGTACACGAGATGTATTCTAGACTTCTAGTATCTGTTTCTCAATATTAGATCATTTAGAGGGAAAAATATATATTAGTAGTTTTTTGTGATAAAGGAGAGAAAACTATTAGGTTCATACAAATGTTATATCTTTTGTATTTTATACGAAAGATTTGTATACGTTTTTTCGTTTATTCCTATAAAATAAAAGCAAAGTGATATTGTGCCTTTACTTAAAATTTTAAACATTTTATCAGAGATATACCATCATGAGATAACATTTTCATATAACCCATAATAGGATACTATGTTTCAAAACTCATTGATATAAAATGACTATTATACTCTGTTTTTAATATACATAGAAATTACGTTGTTTCAATCAAATATGTGTGTTATGTCTCGAGTACTCTTTCTTTTGTTTCCGTTTTTTTCCTTCAAGATAGTTCTGCATACTTGTCTATTCATTAAAACTCTTTCGTCTATTTCAGTTTTATTTCTAGTAAAATTGATCAGAATTTTAGAATTTTGAGAACAATCTTTGTTTTTGGATAACACAGACTACACAGTGAGTTTTTCATTTTAAAAAGTAATTTATAAGATAACTATATCCCCTTTTTTGTTAAGTCCTTACATACCTAATAAAATAATAATATGTTGGGAATAATATTCAGTAGACTAATAAGTAATAAAGTAAGAATAATAATGGAATGGTATCAAGAAAATTGTATGCGTACGTGAGTCGTCAGGTTTATGTCTAAAAGAAGAATATTCCGTTTTGGATTTCCCTTGTCTTCGGTTTGGCCTACAATAAAAGGTTTTACAGTAAAACCCAATAATAGACTTCATCTCTTTCTTCTAGTAAATCCCATGCAGTTTCCCCAAGTAATCCACAACCCTAATCCAAACGTTTCATTTAAATATTCCATTTTCTTCCTTATATTCGACCTTTACGTTTACATACCCACCATCGCTAAGCGGATTGGCACATTTTCAAAACTATCCTCAAAAGTGAGATTTTATGTGGTTTGTTATTTTATTATAACTACTATTTATAGCCATCATCACAGAAAGTCATCTACTTTCCCCAAATAAACTATATTTTAAACTGAAAATCGAATAGTTTGCTGGTGAAGAAATGGCGGAACAGTTGCTGCTTCATGGAACTCTTGAAGTGAAGATATATAGGATCGATAAGTTGCATCAACGTGCAAGATTCAATTTATGCGGAAAGGTAGCCCTTAAATAATCAATAAATTTCGAATTATAATGTAATCACATTTTCTCTCATCGTATTGTTTATATTCGGTGAACTGTCTATTTTAATACGAATTTTAAATAACGTTCTAATAGCTAAATAACCAATAGGATACTAAATATATATGTAGAGATCTATGGAAATGTAAAATGTTGGATTAACTGATAGGGCTAATAACTTCTTAAAATACTATATAGTAATGAACACGAATTAACAATATATAGTTTTTTTAACTTGTAAAAAAACTCAAAATAATAGGGGAACAAGGAGCCAGCGGGGAAGAAGATTCAGTCTCCAATCAAGAGACTAACATCCTCATGCACAGATATGTTCGGAGGACATCTCTACGCAACCATTGACCTAGACAGGTCCAGAGTGGCTCGAACCATGATGAGACGTCATCCTAAATGGTTCCAAAATTTCCATGTCTACACAGCACATTCAATCTCCAAAATCGTATTCACAGTCAAAGAAGATGAAGCAGTCGGTGCGACTTTGATCGGCCGAGCTTATTTACCTGTCACCGAAGTCATCACCGGACAACCAATAGACCGATGGCTCGATATCTTAGACGAGCACAAGATTCCGATCCAAGGAGGTGCGAAAATCCATGTCCGCGTGAAGTTTAACAGCGTGACACAAAACGTGGATTGGAACAAAGGAATCATATTACCGTCATTTAAAGGAGTTCCTAACGCATATTTCAACCAAAGAGAAGGTTGCAAAGTTACACTTTACCAAGACGCTCATGTTCTTGGAGAGTTCCCGGACATTACTCTCGCGGGAGGACAAGCGATTTACAAGCATCACCGGTGCTGGGAAGAGATTTTCGATGCGATATGGGAAGCAAAACATTTGATATACATCACAGGTTGGTCGGTCTACCCCAACATAACATTGATTAGGGATCCTAAACGGTCGAGACCAGGAGGAAACCTGAAGTTAGGAGAATTGCTGAAGAAGAAAGCGGACGAAAACGTGACCGTGCTGATGCTTGTGTGGGACGATAGAACGTCTCACGAAGCATTTAGGAGAGACGGTTTGATGATGACTCATGATCAAGAAACGTACGATTACTTCAAGAACACGAAAGTGCGTTGTGTTCTCTGTCCGCGGAATCCAGATAACGGTGAGAGCATTGTTCAAGGGTTCCGGATCGCTACGATGTTCACTCACCATCAGAAAACCATTGTGGTGGACGGTGAAGTGGAAGGTTCGAGAGGCAAGAGAGGGATTGTGAGTTTTCTTGGAGGGATTGATCTATGTGATGGGAGATACGATACTGAGGAACATCCTTTGTTCGGTACTTTGAACAATGTTCATTCTAATGACTTTCACCAACCGAATTTCGATGGAGCATCGATTAAAAAAGGCGGTCCACGTGAGCCGTGGCACGATATTCACTGCAAGCTTGATGGTCCTGCCGCGTGGGATGTTTTGTACAACTTTGAGCAAAGGTGGATGAAACAAGGTATGTTGAAACAAATCACTAGGCTTCAACGGTTTGTTTTTACATGTTATAAGATGGTGATTTTGTCCAAATATAAACCAAAAACTTTAAAACTTTAACAAAAAAAAAATTAAAAGATTTATAAATACTAACGGAAGGGAAAAAAATTGTTTCAATTTGGCGTTCGCATTTACATTTTTTTTTTAAAACACATAAATACTTTTTGAACCCTAAAGAAAAGTCATGCAAGAATCTCAAAACACATTCAATTTATATTTTGTGTTCTTCAGGTAGTGGTAGAAGGTACTTAGTATCGATGGCAAGACTCTCCGAGATCACGGTTCCGCCACTGCCAATTGTAAAATCGGAAAATGCAGAAGGTTGGACGGTTCAAGTTTTCCGGTCGATAGATGACGGTGCAGTTGAAGGGTTCTCAGAGGATCCACGTGAAGCTTCGAGCGTCGGACTTATAACCGGAAAAGACAACGTGATCGAAAGAAGCATACAAGACGCTTACATTAACGCCATAAGGAGAGCCAAACACTTCATCTACATCGAGAACCAATACTTCATAGGAAGCTCCTTTGGATGGAACTCTAGAGACATAAACCTAAACGAAACAAACGCTTTACAACTCATTCCCAAAGAGATTTCTCTCAAGATCGTAAGCAAGATCGAGGCAGGTGAGAGGTTCTCAGTGTATATCGTGATTCCATTGTGGCCTGAAGGAAAACCTGGATCTGCATCTGTTCAAGCGATACTAGACTGGCAAAGGAGAACAATGGAGATGATGTATACAGATATCGTCATTGCCCTACGTAAGAAAGGATTAGATGCAAACCCTAGAGACTACTTAACGTTTTTCTGCCTCGGGAATCGAGAAGTTAGCAAGGCAGGCGAATACTTGCCACCGCAAAAACCAGAGGCTAACTCTGACTACGCAAGAGCTCAACATTCTCGTCGGTTCATGATCTATGTCCACTCTAAAATGATGATTGGTAAGTCACAAATCTACCTTGCTTGTACCACAAGAAAAACTTAGCCCATGAATCCGGTCCGTTTAGGTCTATTCAACACAATGATAAAGTTCTCTTAACATGTTCCTATCTCTATGCAGTTGATGATGAGTACATAATAATAGGATCAGCAAATATTAACCAAAGGTCTATGGATGGAGGTCGAGACTCGGAGATTGCGATGGGAGCATACCAGCCAAACCATCTGCTATCTACCAATCAAATGAGGCCAACGGGACAAGTTTTTAGCTTTAGGATATCACTATGGCTTGAACATCTGCGGATCACAACCAATGCGTTCCAGTTTCCTGAAAGCGAAGAGTGTATAAGATTGATAAATGCCAAAGCAGACGAGCTATGGGGACTATACTCAGCACAAGAGTACCCTCGAGATTATGATTTACCGGGACATTTGCTTAGTTATCCGATTAGCATTGGTACCAACGGGGAAGTGACAAATCTTGCTGGTGCTGAGCTCTTTCCTGATACTAACGCAAAGGTTTTAGGTGAAAAATCTGATTATCTCCCTCCCATCCTCACCACTTAAGTCAATACAACAGCTAAGAGCCTAAGAGTCTGAATAAGATTAAATTATAACGTGTTAGAAAAATAATTGACACTAAATAGAGCGATTTATTAAGAAATGATGTTAAATAAATTGTTTACATAATTGATGTAACTACTGGATTTATCTTAAGTTTCATAATTTAAAACAAAATTGATATTTATATAAAAAAAACATCAATTAAACAACTTTTAGAGCACCTTCTACTCTTTTGAATTCCAAGAGTTTCTTCTATATAAGAGATGAATATTTCACTTTTGAATCGAGATTTTTTTTTTTCCAACTTGGTGCGTAAGGTAAATACGGCGGCGCCACTTGGGTGCCTATCCACTTGTCTTTGTAGAAATAGAAAGTTTTAGGAAATACAAATTCTATCCACATCTATAACAATTCGGAGCATCTCTACAATAGTGACCAATGATTATGTCCAAATTGGCTTTGGTTTGAAGCTAGTCGATTACCGGATTACGTTAGTAATTAGTAGACATCTAGAGCCTAGACCATTCATTAACCTTTTTTTATCAAGAAAACTCTTTACACTTTTCACATTATCAATAATTGAGATGGCGACATAACTCAGCCTATCCATTTACACTGCCGACACAAAATATCCATATATCATTTGTATATTTCGTTTTTTGACGTCATTTATCTGTAAATCATTGCATCTATATATGATATAATAATACTATAATATTCTCAATTTATTTTGCTGTTCACTAACCATTTACCAACGTCCCCTCTTTTTTCTTTTTCTTTAGAGGATTACTTAGCTTAGAAATACTCGAATTTTGTAAAATCGTGACAATAACAAAAGGAAACAAAATGTGCGTTGACAGAAACAGGAAAAAAAGTTTGCCTAATCGCAATGGCTGCCACATGCACGAATATCTTGCTTTTTTGTACATAATAGTAAAGTAGATAGGAAAAAGGAAAGCTTTTGGGAATTTATGCTTTTTAAAAATCCTTTTTTTTTTAACAAACCAATTTTTTTTAATTTTAGATATGCCACTATTCATTTTCTAATCTCAAAAAATTATAATTTTAATCCGACCAAAACAATATTTTAAGAAAATTAATCAATGCAAAGGAGAAAATTCTGATTAAATTACCAAGTTATACAACCATATTGATCTTTTATTTTTTTAAATACTTCTCCGTAAGTTTTTTAAATTTTTTATTTATTTAGTTTTAGTAAAGTGTAAATTAATTGGAATAACGAACAATTTTATTTTGTAAAAAGAAACGGAATTTTGTCTATTCCTTCTTTTTGGGGAGTTGCAGAACCACCACACAAGCACAACGAGGAAAACAAAACACCAATAAACAAGAAGAAGAAGATGACGACTCTGCTCTGGAATCAATCAGGCTTGAGATTTAGCTGCTAGGGAGGTGGCGGAACAAAACCCTAATCCCAATTTGCCCCGAATATGCCATTTCTGAGGTTATTTTCGGTATTTATATATCTTCTCATCTGAAGAACTTACCAGAGTGTGTTTTTCGATTCAGTGATTGATTCTGGCTTTAAAAAAAAAAATGGAAATTTTCGGAATTTGAATTGCAGGATTGTGAGACTTCTCCTACCTGGGATCAGGGTCTTGATTAGAAGATCGCTAATTTGGTTGCTGTAAATGCATATCCGTGAATATATTCCCTCTTGGATCTACCAGTTATTTGGTTGCATGGGGTGAGTGAGGATCTTTCTCCCAAATTCTCCTTCTTTAACGTTTTTCGAATTGAAATTCTCAGTTTTTCTTGTGTGATGACTGAGAAAGGAAGAAGAATCTTATGAAAATGGAGTAAAAATTTAGACTTTACAAATCTGAATTTGACCAATCATCTCTTAAGAATGTGTGGCTATGGCTAACTTTGTAGGTGTGGCTTAGCTTACCATCTCACCCTATGGTTTTTGCTTTCATTTTAAGCAAAAATATGGAACCAAAGCGTCTCTCAACTATCACTTTTGCTCTACATCTCTTATCTCATGATTGATGCTCTCTTTCATTTTGGTTAAAATCATCAAAGAAACTTCATTTCATAATCTTCAGAGGATAAATATTTGACTTGAATCACATGTATACTTTCTGCTTACATCCTTCTGTTCTCTCTGTATCTTTCTCTCTCTCTCTCTCTCTCCCTCTGTGGAATCTGTGTTGTGGTTGTAGTAAAGAGTCTTTCCGAATTCAAATTCCTTAGTTCTTGCATTTCTCTTGATTTCAAGAACAAGCCTAATAAAAGTTTACTTTTTTCTCACTGGCATTTTTTGGTGTGTTTGTGGTTTTGCAACAGTACAGAGGTTGTTTTGGATGCTGCAATAAACCACCGCTTATAGTTGCAGTGGATGAGCCGTCTAAAGGATTAAGGATACAAGGTCGTTTAGTGAAGAAGCCAAGCGTGTCAGACGACTTCTGGAGCACAAGCACCTGCGAGATGGATAACAGCACGATGCAGTCACAGAGAAGCATGTCTTCTATCAGCTTCACCAACAACACTGCTACTTCTGCTAGTACTAGCAACCCTACAGAATTTGTAAACAACGGTGAGATGATATTTCCACACATTTCTCTATGTATTTGTTGATTCAGCATGAAAATTATTGTCTCATGATGCTTAGATGTTGGCGGCTGATGAATAATATTCTCTATCAAACTACCTAGAATTAAAGCTGATCACACAAAAACAGAATTTTCTTCAGTATTGATATTTGATATGTTTTGGCCTGCATCTTGATATATTGTTTGTTTGACTTTTATTCTGTTACTTCATGATTCTCTGCTTTGTTTATTCTCATTCATGTTCTTTCTTTTTGTACAGGATTGAACCTCTGGAACCAAACTAGGCAACAGTGGCTTGCGAATGGAACTTCTCAAACAAAGAAGAAACATCGAGAACCTACAATAAGGTTGGTCCAAGTTTATCTTTCTTTTTTTTTTTCTTTTCTGCATTTGCATTGCTCTTTTATAAAGTTAGTCCTTCACTTAGTACTTTCAAGAACAAGTATCAAATATTCAAAAGACTCAACTGCGTGATACCATCCATGTAACTTTTACTTTGACTTTGCTTCATCAATAAATATGCATCAGCAAATCAAATAAAGATAGGCAAGATCTTGGCTTTCGAAGTGTCTTGTGATTGATTCTTCTCTTTACTCCTTTAGGCTCTTCTTAGACTATAGAAGTTGAGGTTCTTACACTTTATGATGTTTTAAAGTCAGAAAGTTGATGGATTGTTATTAGCCAATAAGAGTTCTTGTCAATTCTTGGAACTTCCTGAGTTTAATGTTTGGTTTTCTGCAGCTGGAATGCAACATATGAGAGCTTGTTGGGTATGAACAAAAGGTTTTCTCGTCCAATACCTCTCCCTGTAAGCAATTCCTTCTGCAATATTCCAGATTCTGTATATGTGATTTAGGCTTTGTTGATTTATGAATATTTTGGGCAGGAAATGGTGGATTTTCTGGTGGATGTGTGGGAGCAAGAGGGCTTGTATGATTGATTTGCAACTCTTGAAACTTAATTTCTTATTTTCTGATTTTATGTGTGTAATCAAAAGTAAAGTAAAAAATTTACTGCGCTTTGGTTTTTTAGACTTGGCTTCCACAAAGTGAACGCTCAAGGAACTAAAAATACCTTACCTTCAAAGGAAATACCCTGATTTAGATTTGTTTTCTCTTTCAGTTTTTGTGTCCAATGCTTGATTTTTATTATAATCAGAATTGTATTATTATGACCAAAGTGGTTCCTCTCTTTTCTAAGCAGGTCGGTGATATGTATTTCAACAGAATTTGCGAAATGATCATTTTATTATAATAGTATGGTCGTTTGGGTGTTATGTTTACTTCAGGGTATTATTTGAATGTTCTGATAAAATTAAAATCTGAATTTATGGTCCTTTGGGTGTTATGTTACCATCTCTACTCCCAAAGACAAATCTTAATGGTGTGCTAATTGCTAAATGACTAAATCTTACCGACAATCCGACCAAAGTTATTTATTGGTGGAGAAAGTAAATTCTTCTGTAAATTAATTGCAGATGTCCGACTTTATTATCAAAAACGACCTTTTTCATGTCTTCTACGTCATTCTCAGCTCCATCCTTGCTTTCCTCGCTTGGATAAAATAAAATAAAGATGAAACGTATTCATGCAGTAAATGCACAATACCGGAGACAAGGCAATATTCAGAGAACTTGAACCTATTCATATGCGATCACAAGAGCAACAAATAAATCAGTAGGATCAGATATAATCCCTAGAACAAGTGTACAGATTTGGTAAAGAAAAGTTGCTATATGTCGACTTATATGCATAGTATATGCTACGAGTCAGAACAAATCTTCGTTTATAGAAACCGAAGTTAAATGGTAGGATATCATAGTTCTCTTTCTGTATTGTTCGAACATGAAATCTCAAAAATTCTACCATTTTGGGTGATAAGCTAGTATGATGGTTGAACTATCGATATGGTGTCTTTTTATATTGGAGTTTTTAGAAATGTAATATTGGAGGATGAATTTTATAAATGTCGTGTCTTATTATGTTCATTTATTAAAACATAGTATATCGTAGAGACTAGAGACTAGATAGTAGATAGTATGGGTTGATAGATGTTGTTGTTCTAGTAAATATTTTTCTCTACTAATACTCATGCTTATCATTAATTAATCCGTCTTACAGACTTACAGTCCATATTATCGATACAAAAAAAATCAACACAAATCAAATAAAACCGGCTTCCTAGAGACGTGTTAAATAGAATTCAAAATGTATGTAACGACCATACCCAACATTTGGTTTTCGTTTTATTCAAGCAAAGAAAAGAACATTACTTGTCGTCACAATCATGTCATCTTTCCTTCAATCTTAAAATCAATAAAAATTCATTGAACTCAACCTCTCAATGGTTTGTCAGCAATTTTCATCAAACCAAAAAATAAAAATAAAGGTTTGTCAACAATGCATGTACTCGAACCATTTCTTCCCCTTCAATGTATTCAACTTTTTCTGCCAAGTGTCAACCTTTAACTACAACCTTCAGTATTGCATTCAAACAATAATTAATTAATATTGTTTGTTTTCTTCTTTGAAAACCTCCAACATTTTCTTTCCTTCTTTTTCTTCTCATAACTTGCTAATGATTATGCAACTAGCTAGTGATAATATACATATTTCAATAACACTTGTTTTAAAAAAAACCATCATGACAAACAACTCATCTAACTAATTAATTGTCTAACTGTGACTAAGCTGTCATTAGTATACACGATAAAGATTTGTTGGCTTTTCTCTTAATGAGCAAACCGCTCCTCTTTGGTTAAGAAATCTATGGACTATGGGTTTATAATCAAGTCTTTGGATGCGTGTATTTTGAAAGAGTATCATATTTTACATATTATATATGTAAAATCATTTTTAATTATATATGTAAACCGCTCCTGTTCTCAAATATAAGGCTTAACACGGTTTTGGACTATGATATCCCCATAAAATCATTAAAGAAACATGTTACGAGATATCCAACATTTGATAGTATTAACTATTCAAATAAACAATAACTAATGTTGTTAACAGTCATGTTTTTTTTTTTAATTCTCCAGCTAAAATAAGTATAAAAAAAGTTCAACGAAGTCGACCTCTCTATGTTTTTTTTAGTCAACAATGCATGTACTCGACATTTTCAATTCCATTCCTTCAATGTATTCAGCCTTTTTTGTCAACCTTTAGCTCTCACCTTCAGTGCATTCAAAAACTTTACGAAATAAATTATTTGTTTCTGCTTTTGAAAAAACCTTATAATAATAAAACAAAACAATAATGTTTTTGTTGTCAGAAAATTTAAAATAAAAAAATGATTACAATTGGGTTGGGTGGGTCTCTTGGAAACAAAGAAGGTGGTGAAGAAATCCGACTTTCTCGCGTCTATACATTGAACTTGGTTTTTTATTCTCTACATTAACGTCCACCGTACGCCTCCATCATCTTCCCCATCCTTAAAACAGTTTCTCAATTTTTGCTTCTCTCATATCTCAAAAAATCAAAATTTATCCTCCTTCTTCTTCCTTCTCTCTTTTTGCCCTATCATTTAGGGTTCTTCGCGTTACATGAATCTCAGTCTTCTTCTACTTCTACTCAACACCGTCTCTGCTTTGTTAATCTCCGTCTACGTCATCTTACCACGCTTCCCGGAGTTTCTTCAAACGGTGTTCGAATCATGTCTGGGATCTTCAGATTTAGTGGTATGCTCACGAATCCTCTAATTTCTTAGCCCAATTTTAGATTTTCGGTGGAGATTCAGTTTGATCGTCATCGATATTAGAATCCCGATTTACTTTCAATTTCTCTCATAGCAACCATGGATACTTGCCTCAATTAAGATTACTACTGATTAGAATCTGAGATTTGATCTGCTTAGTCTCTCCATGGTTCCATTTCATGGATTTGCTTTCTAAATTTTTACGAATTTTGTTTCCTCTGCTGAGATTTTCAATTGAGAGTAATCGAATTTGATTTGTTTGGTTACAGGTGATGAAGATTTTTTCGCTGGAGGATCTATGCATCTATCGCCAGGGAGCTGTCCCGGCGTATATTTACCAGCACGGAAGAGACTACGCATTGCTACGCCGTCGTTTTACAGCGGATTCGAGCAAAAGGAAACTTCAATCGACATATTGCCTGATGAGTGCCTATTCGAGATCCTTAGACGCTTGCCTTCCGGCCAAGAGAGGAGCGCATGCGCTTGCGTCTCCAAGCACTGGCTTAACCTTCTGAGCAGTATCACTAGGAGTGAGTCTGTTCAAGATGTGGAAGGTGATGGATTCTTGTCAAGAAGTTTGGAAGGCAAGAAAGCAACGGATCTGAGGTTGGCAGCGATCTCGGTTGGGACTTCAAGCCGTGGTGGGTTGGGGAAGCTTCAGATCCGTGGGAGTGGTTTTGACAGCAAAGTGACAGACGCTGGACTTGGATCAATTGCTCATGGTTGTCCTTCTCTTAGGGTTCTCTCTCTTTGGAATTTGCCTGCAGTTAGTGATGTGGGTGTGTCTGAGATTGCAAGGTCATGCCCGATGATCGAAAAGCTCGACCTTTCACGTTGCCCTGGGATTACTGATAAGGCTTTGGTTGCAATCGCCGAGAACTGCTTGAATCTGAGTGATCTGACGATCGACTCGTGCTCTGGCGTTGGAAACGAAGGTTTAAGGGCTATTGCACGACGTTGTGCTAATCTGAGATCTATCTCTATTAGGAGCTGCCCACGGATTGGAGACCAAGGAGTTGCCTTCCTCTTGGCGCAAGCTGGTTCTTACTTGACGAAAGTGAAACTCCAGATGCTGAACATAACCGGTCTTCCTCTCGCCGTTCTTGGCCACTACGGAGCAGGAGTTACTGATCTTGTGCTTCATGGCCTTCAAGGCGTGAACGAGAAAGGTTTCTGGGTCATGGGAAATGCTAAAGGGATGAAGAAACTGAAGTCCCTCTCAGTAACGTCTTGCCGAGGGATGACTGATGTTGGGCTTGAAGCTGTTGCAAACGGTTGCCCTGATCTCAAGCACGTCTCTCTAAGCAAATGCTTGCTTGTCTCTGGCAAAGGACTCGTCGCTTTGGCTAAATCTGCATTGTCGCTGGAAAGTTTGAAACTTGAGGAATGCCACAGGATCAACCAATTTGGGTTCTTGGGTTTTCTCATGAACTCTGGCTCAAAGCTAAAGTCTTTCTCTTTGGCAAACTGTTTGGGCATCCATGACTTCAACACTGAGTCTCCTCTGCCATCAACCAGTCGCAGCGCCTTACGTTCTTTGTCAATCCGCGGCTGCCCTGGCTTCGGGGATGCAAGTCTCGCCTTCTTGGGGAAGTTCTGTCTCCTGCTTCAGGATGTTGAACTCTGTGGACTGAACGGAGTAACAGATGCAGGTGTGCTCGAGTTGCTTCAGAGCAACAATGTTGGTCTAGTGAAGGTGAATCTTAGCGGATGCATCAATGTTTCAGACAACACAGTCTCTGCAATTTCCGTTTGCCACGGACGCACGTTGGAGTCTCTTAACCTTGACGGCTGCAAGAACATCACCGACGCAAGCCTCGTCTCAGTAGCCAAGAACTGCTACTCAGTCAATGACCTTGACATGTCAAATACTTTGGTCTCAGATCACGGGATCAAGGCTTTGACAACGTCTCCAAACCATTTGAATCTTCAGGTGCTTTCTGTTGGCGGCTGCTCAGCGATTACAGACAAAAGCAAGACATGCATACAAAAACTCGGCCACACGCTTTTGGGATTGAACATCCAACGGTGTGGTAGAATCAGCAGCAGCACTGTGGATAACCTTCTTGAACATCTATGGAGGTGCGATATACTTTACTAAATCCTCAGAACAACAAAACCCACGCTTTTCTGCAAAAACCGTAGTAGCATCAGTCAAGTCTTTTTCTAGGTTTTGGTCGCCAAACCCATAGATTTTACCTAGAACTCAGTTTCTTTCCCAGGACGCAGCAGCTGTTTTTTCAACTTTTTGACAGGTTCAGCCTGTTTCTACAGCTGTTGTGTTCTTTGGAATCCTGTGAGTGAGTTGTGGTAATCTAGTTAGGGTTTGGTCTTGGCCGTCTTTTTGGAGTTGTTTGTCTCTACCTCTACGTCTTCATGTTTAGTCAAGTTCTTGTGGGAGTCCTTGTTCTCTGGTTTAGGTTTGTGGTAGTGCCTTTATCTTTCCCCTTGTAGAGCTTTTGGCAATGGCGGTGTAACTTCTTAGTCGCCATTACAGCTCTTCGGAGTTGTTTTTTTGTATGTTGTAATCTGCCAAAAGCTCTGTTTTTCCACCTTTTTTTTATAGCACTGTCTGTACTATGATCATTGTATAAGCTTTCCTGAACAAACTATCCTTTGTAATATAACATGATCCTTAATTGGATCATTTTGTTGTAATTACAAAATGAAATGTGTCCTGTGACCAAAAATCTTACAAGTAGAGAAAACAAAAGTTGGGGAAACAAAAAGAAGAATCAATCGTCTCTCCACGTATCCCTCAAAGAGTAATATCCTCGGTCATTACCAAACCCCAAGAGCTCCTTTAAACCCAAAACAAAACAGCAACCTGGGACTGTGGATAGACAAGTTCTGCTTTCACCTAGGGAAGCTTCTAAGTCATTATCTCCGTACGGACCGTACCTCACTAAGCTTCCTTTCTCGAGATCATCCCAAGAGTCGTGATCAAGCTCCACTATTCTATTCACTTCCTCATCTTCCTCCTTTGTCACTATCAGACTAAAACAAAGACAACCCACACAAAAACCCTCAGGATATTGTTAAAAAAAAAAAAAAAAACATAATTCAGCAAGAAGAAAGTTACTGTGTTAAAAACAACAAGACTTACGAATTCTTTTGTTTGGATTTTCTAGAATATCCCTTGCTCAATATCGCATTTCCCGACACATGGTTGTTGAACCTAACCTGAAACATTCACGTAACAACGTCTTGTTATATTCCAGTCTCACTCCTGCCTTAAGAACCTCTTATCATTTAAAAAGAATTATCATTATCATGAAATGAGATGAAAATAGGGTATTAAAACCTCATCACCGTCCTTCATCCCATAAATTCCGATGCCCTCCGTATCCATGACTAACTTCTGACCCCCAAAACACAAGCAAAAATGCCCCCACACATGTGGCCTTCACCATTAAAACACACCAAGGTTGAAATTTTCACTAACCATAATGGGAGAGAAAATTGTAAATAAAAGTTGAAAAATGTACCATGAGATCTTGGAGGGTCCCTTCTTGGGGACGTGGCTGAAGGCAGTCTCTATGGCAAGCTTGAGATCCCCAACGGTAGCCGAGCTCAACACGCAAACATCTTCAAGTAAAAAAAAAATACAAATTAAAGCTAAAACGAGAAAATTGACAAGTAGTCATCAATAAGGAAAAGTATAATATGATGATGCATTTACCGAAAGAAGAGCCATCTAGTTTGCGAACCGAGAGCCTAATGGGTTCTGTCGGAAGTTTATCGTAAGAAAAAGTCCGGCGATGAAAGCTTCCCATCCGTTTTCTCTAAACAAGATCAATGAAAATCAAGAAACCCTATGTAACACGCGATATTAGCATCCTCTTTGATGGATCAGGGTTTCAAGATTGATCGACTAGTTAGAGATACAAATGATTTGAGGGTTTCTTCAACTGGGATTCTAATCAAAGGATGGAGTTTGGTATATTCGACGGAGTGTCTCTCTCTGTTGTCTGATTCGTCGTATGGGGTTCGAATCAGACCGACGAGAACTAGTGTTAATTGAGGTTTTTACGCCTCATTTGTTTTGTTTGTTATTGCTGAGATTCCTTGTTGAGGAAGTTAGGGCCAGCCGCGTTTCTTGTGATTTCTTCTCTTTCAATCATTCTCTTACTAATTTTACCATCTCCTTTTACTAATTATATCGAACTTTGTAATAAGTCTCCAAAGCTTTGCCATCTCCTCAATAAACTAGCTTTTGGACTTATAGTAAAACCTTGTTGGAATGTTTTCAAAAAATATAATTTTGTACATCCATGCATATATACACGTTACGTTTAAACATAACAAAATTCTCAAAATTAGCTAAAATTAACCAAATAAATCCTAAAGTTTAAACTCATAAAATGGTATTCCATCTATTAGCCCATTTCCCCTCCTGCTCATTTGACGTATTCAAGAAAACTTTTATTATTCATTTTTAAAACACATCAAAATAAAATAGTACGTATCGAATGCTAATCTAACATTTTACAAGAAAATATGTTTATTTAAAGATCATACAATGATCACCTAAAGGTCGTAAACAATAGTTAAATACATTTCATTTAAAAGCTTTGAGATGATCCGAATTACTGATCAAATCAAGATGACGTTTCGAGCTATGTTCACCAGCGGACTAATCCCCGCCGGAGAGAATTTTCGAGCGAACAGAAACGGGTCTTGTCTCGTTCTGTCCCCGTCTCCGTACCTAGGCCGTGCGCTTCTCAGCTTCTGTATAAGCTCAGCCCCAACCTCCGAAGGTTTATACGTTCGGGGATGACCATGGTCGCTGACGCTCCAATCAACGTGCGTGAGCGTAGCGGAGACACACCCTTGTGGGTCCCGCTTGTGTAGGAGAGTCGGGAAGTAATGCTCCTCAGGGTAACACGTGTCTTTTCTTACGCAAGGCTTGTTGAACTTGGACCATATCTCCACGTCACTCACCACCATCTTTGCATGGGCTCGTGTCAATGTCCAGAACTGTGAGCCTATACGAAACTCCTCCGGTGGAACCTCAGGGAGCATCGCGTAAGGTCCACGAGCCGCCCACCTATCGTACCAGCCCGGCTCGTTCTTGAGGATTTCGATGAAGCTCTTTGTGGAGGAGACAAGTGTTTTGTAGGTAAAGTTGAAGTTATGAAGTGGAATGCAAGAAGGAGAGAGAAGGATGAACATGTAGTTTGACGGGTCATCGAGAAGCGCGTGAGCGAGTAAACGACGCGCGGCGGAGATGAGTGTCGGAGTGTGCCGGTAAGCCGGTTTTGAGGATGGTATGATCCGGTTATGAAACGTGCCGAACAAACCCGGTTCGTGTTTTTGAGTCGGGTCTACATGGACGTAGACATTGTAGAGAGACTTGTGATGAGAGGTTTGGTTGAAGAAAAGCTCCCAAACCGGTGCCAAAGGAAGAGAAGTTGTTGTCAAGAACATGAAAGCGAGTTTTTTAGGTAGTTTAGGTGGTGGGTTTGGGTCTACTTTAGAAGCTTGGCGAAGGAGAGAATCATCGTGATCTAGTGGCTGAGAAGTTATTACGGTATTATTGGAATTTTGTATAACTAAGAAAGCCGGCTGAGTAACGGCAACAGTGATGGCTAGTCGGGGAGCCGTAATTGTCATGAGGACGGCCAAGGGCACGCAAACGAGTAGAATGAAATACAAAGCCAACATTTTTTATGTCAAATGTTACAATCTCGTCGCATAAGTTTCAGTTATGTAACAGTGAGTCAAAACCTTTCCGTTTAAAATTTTGTGACAATACTTTCGTTTTTCTGACAAAAAAATAAGAAGAAATGAAAATTTTATGGTATGGGTTTCACATTGTTTGTATGGTGAGAAGCTTTATTTGTTTTTGCGGTCTATTATGGTCCATCTGGTTACCAAAACGTGATCCTTGGTTCTTGTTACATACTCTTTTGCGATACTTTAGTCACATTTTATCATCTTAACTTTTGATTTTAACAGTTATCATTGAAACCTATGTTACACAACGTGTTTAACCATAAACGATCTTAACTTATAAATTACTAAAAGGAGAATCTAAAGTTGGTAAGAAAATAATTTTTGTTGTTGTGTTATTTGAATTTAAGTTTATTATATTGTGGTTTATATTAAATAAAAAGAAAAATTATACAACGAGTACAACAAATACTTCGACATCTAATCGATTTGACATATTGTAGTTAACTAAAATTATCACTAATGGGCCGAGCATTGTGATTTTTAAGCCCAACAAACATTGAGTCCACAAGAAAGTTAATCGGTGTGGCTTCATCTTTCAGAATTCACTTCCGTCGTCACTTGGAAACAAGCAGCTTCTCCTGTAAATCCTACGTAGAATTCCTCCGAGTTCTCATATTCAAAATCACAGTTCGTGCCAGAAGATTACAGTCGGAAATCATCCAAGTTAGTCGTTTGACTGGTCAAATTTGGATTTTTTTTTTTGGTGGCACATGGAACTGGTGGTTTTAGCTGAGGTTAGTGCGAGCTCAATGGGCGAGTCAGATATTGAGTTTGGTTCTACATGTTTAGGTGATTGTTTTGAGTTTTCACTGCTTAATTTCTACTGTTTCTATTTTCGATTCGAGCACTTGCTTTGCCTTTTTATTCGGTTTCAGCTGAATTATGTTTGGGAAAGAGATTTTTAGGCGTTGATGTATTGTATAACAATTTTACCTTTAAGAATTCGTCAATTGATTCAAGAAATGATGTTTCTGTTTTCTACTATAAGCTGAAGTTTGATGGCGATGTTATGATTCTCACAAGACATCAAATTTTGCTGACAAGGGTTTTGGATGCCTAAATTTGATTCGATTATAAAGCAATTTCACTTTTTTTTTATGATGGAAATCTTCCACTCGCGTTACTGTAAGATTTTCATCATCAAAGATGTGAAATTGATTCGGATCAAGCTCAAAACTGTGACCCTCTATTACGAAATTAAAGACTTATATCTCCACTAATCTCTTACTTGATAACCCATCAAGTGGTTTCTCTTTACTTGTTTGCAATCACATACACTTTTTTGCTCAAAAGTTTTGTTTTTTTTCTTCCTGGTGCAGGATTGTTCTTATACTTGTATACATACAAGCAGTGACTTTGTGCGTTGCAATGGTATCCATTTGGCTCAGATCAATACTTCCTTTATGCTTCAAGTAAGGATACACTGGTTTCATTCTGCCTCTCCCTTCCACTTGAATTTTCTTGAATTATCTTCAGTTATGTGATATGAGCTATGTCCCTTTATGTGCATGGCTTCTTTTTAGTATTAGGTTTTGAGAGTGAATTTGCTTTTTGTAATGACTTTAAAATTAGAGTAGTCAGTTCTTAAGTCTACATACACCCCTCAATGTTTGTTTGAAAGTAATCATTTTGATTTCATCGTTATAATTTGAAAGAATGTTCAGATTCCTATGAATACGGTTTTGGTTTCTAGCTTTTACTGGAGCTTCTATCATAAGCATGAGTGGTGGCATTTTTGGACCTGTGTGTGAATATTGTTTCCATCTTAAACTCGTTAGCAACGAATGTAGTAACCATTTTTGGACCTGTGTGTGTGTGTGTAGATATTTGAATATTAAAGTAGTAATGCAACTTTGTGGTATATACTAAATCTTATTATGGGTGAAATTTGCAATTTGTAGTGAATTTGGAAGATCGTTTCAAAGCCGAATGATAAGGATAAAGAGATCACACGTTCTTGTGTATGTGGTTTCTAAATTATTCACGTGATTTAGTATCGTTACAAACAGAGATTTTGTAACTTTAATTTCTCCAAAAACTTAGGAAAACATGTGGAGGTTAGCAAATAATGAAGAGAGAGACAAGGAACACCTTATTTTTCACTGAGTCTCTTTACCATTTCTTGTATTTGACTTTGACAAGTTCTTGACCTATACTGCTACTCTACACTATATATGTAATCAATTCTAGGATGATTTTTTGTCATTATCCTTGTAGTTTGTATCTATAATAGAATTTCTCAATAAGTTTTATCTTCTCCTAGAAACTAACTTATTCCACACGTTATAACACACTAATCCCTTAGCTAAACTTAGTAAATGACTATCTTGTAGAATCCTCTGTATTAGAAGGTGGAGATCTCTTCTTCTTTCATCGCCTCCTCTGTCTAAAAAATCAAACTTCTTACCTACACGAAAAACCAAAACACATATCTGTGGAAACACAATCTCTGCCTATATTGGTTAGAAGGAGAATCGTTTCCTCTCCCTTCTTCTTGAATCTTTTGTCCTAATACTAATACAGGAATCACAGATCTTGCGGTGGAAACAATGCAGAAAGTTTGTTGGCCTTACTTTGATCCTGATTTCGAGAATCTTGGTGAACGCGTATATGGACCACCGTAAGCTTCTTTTCTCTCTTTCTCTGCTATAGAATCTTTGAACAACGCTGATTCGTATACATTTGATCATCTTGCTACTTTTTTTGCGTGTGTAATTTACAGATGCAGGGTCTACATTGATAATGACAGCATACAAGATTGCACCGTTGTGAAGGTACGCACACAAGATTGAAAGAGATTTTAATAACTTAGGGTAACAAATTGGATACAGTGGTGTTCTTGGACGCAAACTCGTGTTGCAGACAGTTTGTTCTTGCGTTTTCTGATTCCATTGTGAATATCCGATTTCGGTGTAATCTATAATGTGAAATGGTTGATATTGAAGGTGAATAGTGAGAACAAACAAGGACTTCTTCTAGAAGTGGTGCAAATCTTGACAGACATGAATCTCATCATTATAAAGAGTTACATCTCTTCCGATGGTGGATGGTTCATGGATGGTATGTGCGTGTATATATATATCCACATTTCTCATTTCTCTTACTCTGTTTATATAATTCAGATTAGTACACTTGTAAAACTTAAACTTGTATGCAGTTTTCCATGTTAAAGACGAGCATGGCAATAAACTCACTGATAAAAGCGTCATCAACCACATCCAACATGTTTGTTCTAAACTTTGTATCTCTGAATAAACCATGTACTGTATATGTTTGATTTGAGATTTGAGTGTACTTACGACTAGAAATATGTACTCATAATGTAGGCCATTGGTACGAGTAGGCGAGAGTCTGATTCTGTAAAGGCCAGCGAGCTGATCAACAATGCAAACAGTAACTCTTTGGAGCCTCCATTGCTTGATCACGGTGAGCACACAGCGATAGAGATGACCGGGACAGACAGACCGGGACTCTTCTCAGAGATATTCGCTGCTTTCGCCGACTTGCATTGCAACGTCTTAGAAGCTCATGCTTGGAGCCACAACGCTCGTTTGGCTTGCATTGCCTATGTCTCTGACGACAATACTCACGCTCCCATCGATGACCCGAGCCGCTTGGCTTCCATCGAGGACCACCTCAGTACTGTGATCCGTGCCACAACGGATCCAGCTTCAAACTCTACACACGTGGGTCACAAGGAGAACGAGATGGATGGGTTTCTTGCTGGACAAGGTAAAGGCTGTATGAATTCCAACGTGGAGAGACGGTTGCATCAGCTAATGCTATCTGTGAGAGACTTTGACGAACCTTTCTGTGGACCTTCATCGTTGTCACTACTGTCGTCAAAGTTGGAGTACTGTGATAGGAAGACGACGATGGTTTCGATTGGGAATTGCGAAGAGAGAGGCTATTCAATAGTGACAGTGAAGTCTAAGGATCGAAGAAGGCTCATGTTTGATACAATCTGCACTTTGGTTGATATGCAATACGTTATCTTCCACGCTGCTCTCCGCTCTGATGGAGCTGATGCTTTTCAGGTAGGCCTAGAATGTAAAAGCTTCCTTGAAATTATTAGACTCTTTTAGGGTTTCGATGTTTATGTCTTGGGTTTTAAACTTGTAGGAATACTTCATAAGACACATAGATGGACGAGCATTGAACACGGAAGGCGAGAAAGAACGAGTGGTCAAATGCTTAGAAGCTGCGATCGAACGACGGGTTTGCGAGGTAACGTTTCTGTATGTGTTGTTAACCACAATTCCCAACTTTGAGATGTCTCAGACAGAAGAATTTAGAGGAAGATTCACCAAACTGTTGGATTCTTGTTAAGAATGGTAAACAATTTGGGTGTGTGGTGTGTGGCTAAATGCAGGGGTTGAAGTTGGAGTTATGCGCAGAGAACAGAGTAGGCTTACTCTCTGACATATCTCGTGTCCTCCGTGAGAACGGCTTGACCGTCGTCCGTGCAGACGTGGAGACGCAAGGCCAGAACTCGCTCAACGCTTTCTACGTCAGAGATATCTCCGGCAACAAAATCGATATGGAGTTTGTGGAATCAGTGAAGAAAGAGATGAGACCGATCCATCTCGAAGTCAAGAATGAAGACAATGCCAAATACAGAGTTGCAATTGCGTCGCATGAACCACCGCCGGTCTCAGCCGCACCGCAACCGCAGCCACCCCACCGTTTCTCGCTCGGTGAGATCCTACGGTCACAGATCGAACGCCTTTCTCACAACTTCGTCCCAACCAAATGATTGTTGATAGTTAGTACTTTGGTATAGTATAAAGATATAGATCTTTTACATTACTTGCTCTGTTGATTAGAAAGTTGCAATAATTCACCATTCATTTCATTTAGTAATAATAACACTCTCCACTATATATCTTGACTCTTAAGGTACTACACTTCTGAGGTTTGACTTAACCAAAAAAACTAACCAAATGTTTTTTTTATATGACCTACGAGTCTTCTTCCTTACGTAAGCTTCAAGTTAAGTCTACGTAGCCAAATGGAGTGAAGGATCATGTGAAAAGCATCAAACCTCTGAGGCGGATCGTTGAGCTCGAAATGCCTCCTCACGTACCGCAAGTTCCGTTTAAGCCGTTCGTATTTCTCGTCGGAGATCGACATCAGAATCTCCTTCAACCTCGGAATCTCCGAAACGTCGACTATCACAGAGAAACTCTCCCAGCGAAGCACATCACTAAACGGCAACACGAAGTTAACAGAGATAATCACGGGAATGCACTCGGCGTACATAGCTTCGGTGACTCTAGGGCTCGCAACCTCATAGCCACTGGGACAGAAACAGAACTTGGAGCTTCTCATGAAGTCGTAGTAGTTCAAGTCTTTAGGAAGGTACTCGTATACAGGCATTTCCGGGTCACGCTGTTTCCAATGCTCCAAAAGAATCGGTCGGATAGGTCCGTGGACTCCACCTGCGAAGAACCCTAAGTACGGCCTCGGTGAAGCCATTAGAGATTTAGATACCCTGAGCTTGCTGTCTACTTCACCGCCGAAGAGTTTGATCTCAGGGAGCGTCACGTCTTTGATAGGGTTAAACCTTTCTGATGAATTAGCATTACACATCACACGAATCGACTTGTTGAAGAGATCAGCATTGGCTTGTGAAGTGAGAGGTCCCTACATTAGTTAAACAAAACCCATAAAGCAGAGCAAAAAATTTAAAAGATGATGAAATGTTTAATTAATTAGTAATTACCCAGTCGTGACAGGCAAGCATGAAGTGATCAGCTCCACTGGTTCGATTCCAGAAAGGATGATTAGTGGAGACTAATCTGATGTAATCAGAAGCAAACGTTCTCAAAGGCCCTGCGTCTGCATTGCCTTCGTACAAGTATTTGACCAGCCAAGTGACACTAAAGGGCAAGAAGTAGACGTGAGCTTGGTTTGGATCGTAAGTACGAAACTTCGTCTTCCCTTTCTCCATCTCCATTATGAATCTGCCTTCGACGGCGTACACGCTCTTGCACGGTCCGTCGTGAACTAACGGTCGCTCTCCTTCCTCGTATACATACACCTTAAACCTCCTCTCCATTTCCAAGTAACTCCTGCAAAACCAAAACAAAAAGAATCACTAATCATTGTTTTAGTAGCTAATCATTTTTAGTAAAACTCCACTGCAGCTACGTGACACTTGGTAGGTGATTTTAGTTGACTAAAAGTGATAATGGACCATTACAATTAATATAAGACAAGAAATTAAAGTGTAACCATATGCTATAGCGAATGAGCCGTAATCTGATAAATGCCAAATGTGTAAAGAAATGACGAATTTCATGAAAATGACACATAACTGGGCCTTAATTCGCTGCAGACTACTTTGGCTTAATTCCACCGCCTAGGACTTTATTCTCTATAGACTGGCTCATTTAATTACAATAGCATATCCTATAATCTCAGTAAATCGATTGCTTGTGGAAGAATTTCTCTCAGAATCATGATCTTGTTTTAGTGTACAAGGAAATAAAGCAAATGTTCATCATGAATAATAAGTAAGTGTGTAGCTTTTTCAGAGCGTATGATACAAAACTAGTGGTGTGTGTGAGTGTATTAAATTCCGAATTAAAAAAAAAAAAAAAAAGGAGTTTAGTTTGCCTCAAATGTATCGACTCGTTAACGTCAATTAGAAGAATACTTTTTTTTTATCTTTGTTTTTATCCTATAGTAAAATATACGCATAACCAGAGAATTAGCCGTGCACAATCACTTTAAAGCAAAACTTTTGGAATCTAATTTAATTTAATAATTTTAAAATTGGATGATGAACATCACTTACCGATGCAAAGCTGATGGATTACGATAGACTTCTGGGTTTGGGAGGTCGATGTTGAACAATGTAACGTTGCGATTAGAAGCTGCTTTGCGAATCGAAGCTCTTGCTTTCCCCAGTCCTTGTTCCACCATTTTTCTCCGGCTTAGCTTTTTCGGTTTACTCTGCAACTGATTCAAAGAGACGACAATTCACATGTTAAAGCGAAATTCCTGATTCGGAGACGAGGGATCATCAGATTCTGGAATCAATTTCGAAATTGCCGAATTCATGAAAAGCAAACGGAATGTGATGACGAGAAATTCTCAGTTCAAATTTTGAGATCAGCGATGAAATCACCCAGGGGACGCGATGATTCAAATTTCCGTTTCGGGGAAAAAAACTTGAAAAATCGATTTCTCAGCAGTGTAAATTGAATTTGATCGGAGATAGGAGAGAGAGACGAAGTAACACTTACACTGGAATTGCTTGATTTGACGGCGAGGATCTGTTGAGAGACGTGACGAGAATCAACGACTCTGTTTTCATCTCCGGAAGTGTAGACGCTTCTCCGGAGCTCACTTTCTGGGAACGAGAATTCGAATTTCTGAAGAGAATAGTCGAAGAAGGAAGTTGAAATTCGGGAGATCAAACAAACAAGCGCGATCGATCCGATGCAGATCGTCACGAAACCGAAGCTCGTGTATCTGTACTGAAACTTGTCCATCATTCTCTTCTTCTTCAGCGAACTAGAAAATGATCCGTTTGATTTTTTCCGAGAAAATGCTTTCCCGGGAAAATTAAGAGAGAGAAAGAGAAAATAAAAAGAGTGAGACTCTCTCTGCTGTGACGAAATGGAAATGCGCGGAGAGAGGGAAAGTTCGCAAGTTTGTTTTTGTTATGGTTAATGGAGTTTTTTGAAAAAGCGAAAGAGCGTTTAGAGTTATATAAATATAAACACCGATTCGCATAAATCATCTAATATGTGCTGTAATTTGTGATTAACATATACACTGTATATAAACATTAAGACAGAAAAAAAAATTAATTAATACCATTTCTACCGATTTTCTACCCTTTGAAGTGTTTAATCATCTTTGTAGAGATCAAACCTTTAGAGGAAAAGAAATCCATGACATATACTACAATATTTTATTTAAATCAATGGAATTTTAAATTTTAAGAGAAGTTTGGACCATTCCATGGCATTACTAAAATAGTTATCTCTGTAACCTAGTACTAGTGACAACACTTTGCCTACGATCCAGAATAAAACCCTCTTTAAATTACTTTATGCTCTCGGATTCAGTGATTTATATATTTTAATAAGTCTATTTAAAATATTTTTGAAATATTATTTAAAATATGAAATAATTAAGAAGAAAAGAGAGTGTGTCTATTTTTTATTTCTTAACATTTTATTGATAAGATAGAAAAAAGGTTATAAAACTATTTAATTAGATGTGTGATCTGTGATGCTGTATCTTTTGTTTTTTTAGAAAGACTTAGTTAGTAGTAGTGTTTTTGGATGATTTACTAAATTAAAAACAAACAAAAATGGTTATGCAATTTAAACATAGCAAAAATCCAGTCCCCTCAATAGTAGTGTTTTCTAGTTGTTTTAGAGTAACTTGATTTACTAAATTAAAAACAAACAAAAATGGTTATGCAATTTAAACATTGCAAAAATCCAGTCACCTCAATAGTAGTGTTTTCTAGCTAGTTGTTTTGGAGTAACTTGATTTACTAAATTAAAAACAAACAAAAATGGTTATGCAATTTAAACATTGCAAAAATCCAGTCACCTCAATAGTAGTGTTTTCTAGCTAGTTGTTTTGGAGTAACTTGATTTACTAAATTAAAAACAAACAAAAATGGTTATGCAATTTAAACATTGCAAAAATCCAGTCACCTCAATAGTAGTGTTTTCTAGCTAGTTGTTTTGGAGTAACTTGATTTACTAAATTAAAAACAAACAAAAATGGTTATGCAATTTAAACATTGCAAAAATCCAGTCACCTCAATAGTAGTGTTTTCTAGCTAGTTGTTTTGGAGTAACTTGATTTACTAAATTAAAAACAAACAAAAATGGTTCTGCAATTCAAACATTGCAAAAATCCAATCACCTCAATAGTAGTATCCAATCCTCAAAATATTTATGAGTGTTGTGTATGAAACTAACAACAAAAACGATTACGCAAATTTAACATTGCAAAAATCCAATCAGTCAATCACCTATGAAATACAAAACTAACCCTGTCATTTGTAAAAAAAAAATGAAAAATGAAAACCAAAAAATAAATACTCTTAATATATCGACTTTAAGGGAAGAGACTTTCTATTTGTTTAGCAGTAGGCCAGTAGCTCAACATTAATCTGCAAAGTCGAGATATTAGTTGCGACAGCGATGCGGAGTGCAGGCAACGTGTTCATGAGTTTCTATCAAGAGATAACTTGATTTGTGATTTTTCCATTCACCATGTCAAGACTGCTAACTAAGATCCTTCAAGTCCAAAAAAAAGGTTTTCAAAGACGACAAATACATAGTAATAAAGAGAAAAATAACACGAGAGAAGGAAAGAAAAAAATGTATGGAAACCTCTCAAGAACACCAAATGAATGCAAAGAAAGAAACAAATCAAGACGGGAAAAACCATCGAGCTTCCTTGAGCTTTAAGTTAGAGAGATCCGGGAAGCATTTAGAGGTCTTTGAAGTGAGATTATAGACACAGATGTCGACCGGGGATGAAGGTATCGGGTTAGGGTTACGGTCACGGTTACGGAAACGGTCACCACGGGTGAAATAGATGGAGTTTGGCTCGATACCAAGGGTATGATCAGCAGGGACGGTGATACCCAAATCCACAAGCAGGGCCTCGTCACCTAGAGAATCAACCTTAACAGGGTTGGTGTCATCCGGATGCGTCTTGTAGACACGGAAGATCCTCTTCCCTGTTGCCTTGTAAAGGATGCTATGTACCAACAAAATCTCTCCTGATGTTGTAACAGCAATGTTGTTGCTATCACATGTGGCTGCGTCACCATTGCGCCATAGTATAAAATCAATAAAAGACATTGGTAATTTATCACTCGTAGACACATCCTTGAAACCATCTTGTCCAGACAAATCCAGGAGTAGAATGTTGTCGCTGGTCGTAAGGACGTAAAGCATGTAACCTTTGAGTACCATATCAGATACGCAATCTAACTCCCAGTCTCTTGGAATCTCGCGGTAATAATCTTGCCCGTTCTTGCAAAAGGCTAAAAATGTGTCAAAACACCACACAGCAATGTACTCTTCCTTCTTCTCGTCTACCCATAAAACACCTCTCAGATTTTCGCAACTCTCAGTGACACAGTAGGTACCAATACCATTAGGTAAATCCTTTTTGAATTCTTTATCTCCTACTTGCTTGAGTCTAAAACGACCACCCTTGAATGACTCTAGAGGTGGAAGATCGATCCTCTTATCGCTGAACACATCTATAATATAGAGATTGGATCGAGAATCTAGGACCAGGAACCAGTTACCTGAGTTTGCAAGGAATCGTATCCCTGAAAAGTCTCTCTTCGTGGTCTCGTAAACCCTATCTTCGTCTGGATTGTACAGCACGCAACCATCCTCTTCTAGAGACAGCATCAGCAATGGAGATCCGTATTTTGCCCGCACCGTTTGTTTCGAGCACAAATACCAATTTGTACACACCAACTTAGAACGCTTGAAATCCACAAAATTCAAACGTTCCAACACATATGTCAACATGTCCGTAGGGAGCTCCGACCAGCGGCCATAATTAAGAGTCTCCATGCTTTTGTTTATTTGTTTCTTCTTTTCTCGGCAAAGAGAATTTGATCGTGTAGATAAACAAAATGATAATCCTACTTCCAAACTCTCTACTCAACGTATCAAGATCAAATCATACCGACCTTTTTTCCGTGATTTACTTTCAAAAGAAGAGCTAATTAACGCAGCCCTTAAGGAGAAGATATTCATTTTACCTTCAACGCCAAATATTCTTATTTCCTTTTATTAATAGAAACATTATTCTATGAGATTATAATCCGAATTACAAATAAATAATTAATAATTAAAAATATCTAATTAAAACAAAAACTAAAGGAATAAAAGTAGCTTACGTCTTATTATATCATTTTTTTTCATCCTCATTCTCATGTTTTGACGAGATTGATGCCAAGCTTCTCAAGGGCAGCCTTAATGGAGTCACCACCACATTGGTCTGCTTCGGTGATATTGGGACTGTTAACTGGATCAGTCACGTCCTCTAGTGGATAGCTTCTGTTTCCATGAAGCACACGCGCGGCTGCATCACTCGTTACACCTTTGAGTATGACTGTTTTGTGCACTCCTCCTAGCAACCCTTCGTAGTCCGTGTCTCCACTATCTCCCACGAACACCACCATCTTTGATAAATCCACTCCCCACCTCACCAGCAAATACCTGTACAAATTAAACCAGAGATCGATTGGTTCTTTTAGTGTTGTTATAAGATCACAAATGAGAGAGATTCTAGATGATCTTGATTGTTTTTTGTTGAAGAAGATACCTGAGGGCTTGAGATCGTGAAGCAAGGACAGGGATTACGTTGATCTTGGATCCTCCTTTGCAGTAAACTGCATTGCAACGCAAAGCCTGAATTCTCATCAACTTCCTCAGCTCCTTCATTGGTGGTACCTGAGAGGGGTCTTTGACTTTGAAAGATAAGCAATATTTAGATGAGGAAGATTCGTCTTCCGTTAGAATCTGTCCTTCATTTTTCATCTTCTTCTTCTCGTGTACAGAACTAATCCAACGGACCAGAGTCTTTCTCAGGCTCTCTCCTCCCCACCTGTACTCTATGTGTGAATGGTAATCCGAGTCTAGCGCGTAAGGTAGTTTGGTCTTGTCGTCAGAAGCAGAGGACGTGAAGTAGAGCTCGCTTCCGCTGTTGCAGATCACAGCATCGAAATCTTGAGGGTTTAAGCCACCTGAAATTATTGTGGAGTGAGTCTCGGATACAGTCATTGAGGTTGAGAGAATGAATCCTATCGAAGAACCGCTTTTCCCCGCCACATCAATAACGGTTTTAACTACTTCAAGAAGATCCGAGGCTTGTTCGCAGTCCACGGAGATAACAAAGATATACTTTCTTCTTTTCAGAGTTGGGATCTTGCCGCTGCTGTCGACTTTCTCTGTGGAAGTGTTCTTTTGTGCTAGCGTTGTAACAGCTGTCTCTAGATTTGCTTTTCGTTCAGCGGAACTCTCTTCAGCGTCTAGATTGGTACTCTTACCTTCTCCTTTCTCTCCGTCTAGGGAAAGTTTTAGGTTCAGAGAGATATCCTGAATGTCTCTGAGGGAGCCACCAGGTGAATCAGCGTCAGAGTTGTCAAAGTCGATTCTCTGCCACTGAGGATGCCTTTGCTTGCACGCTGCAATGCGAGACAAGTAGGTTTTGCAGTGCTCTGGCCAAGAAAACAGGTGTATGTTTTTGAGGCCGTTCTGTCTGCATCTTCCCCAGAGATTTTTGTCTGAGACAAGTTTCAGGAGAGCATCAGCTATAGCTTGCTGATCATGAGGGTCAACTAAAAGACCATTGTCAAGAACCTGTCAAATAGTTAGCCCATTTCATCAATAAGGATTATATCATGGAACTAATATAGATAAGGATTCTGTTTTATGGGGAGATACGAACCCGGTGAATGTCGACGGGACCTCCGTTTTTGGTTGCAACGATGGGCAAACCATGAGCTGCTGCCTGTTAGACACCACATGGCTTGGTTATAAGATAACATGACATAAGAACAGAGCATTTAAGAGAAAACAGAGACATTTACCTCAATGAGGGTCAGTCCAAATGGTTCGATCACAGCTGGATTAATAAAAACTCCCTGAGAAAATGGTTTGAGATAAGATGGATCAACGACCTGCTTTGCAGTAACAGCTGCAGAAGTACAAGCTAAAACATCCTATATATACATTACAGTAGTTTTGAGGAAAATGTTTGTTCGCTTAATGTAATAATAATCAGGGAAGTTTAAATTTGAGAAACCAAACCAATTAAAAAGGGTCAAGAGAATGAAGAGGGAAACTTTATGACATAATGAGCTCTAAGAGGAAGGTAACAGTCCAGAGTTGTATTTGAAATGAGTCTAGAACCTTACTTTTGTTTTGACTCCTAAGCGGTAAATCTCTGGCACATCAGACTGTTTGTGATGTTTAGGCATTGCCACTTGGCCGTAAAGATCGTACTTGTCTATCAGTTTCAGAATTGAAAGCAGCACCGAGGCATTAGTGCCAGACAATTCATCAATATCATCTCGGTTTCCCATTATCAATGTCTGCAGTGAAAGAGAAACATTAAAAAACAGTACAAAAGGTGAAATATCTCCCATGAAAACTAACAGCGGATCATATATGCGCTTTAACTAAGAAGAACAAGATAAGGAACCTACAAGGTTAGCAAGTTCCCTTAATGGACGACATTCTCCAAAGGCCTTGACTAGAGTCACCAAGTTTTTCTTAGGGTCTGGCCGAGCAAGAGCAAGTATCATAGGCTTGCGTGGGTTAGAAAAGAAACGCATAATCTGCCCAAATGAAGATTTTACAGTAAATAACTATATTGTAGGTAACACTGAAATAACTTGCAGAACAGTAATACGTAAACGTGTGATGAAAGGCAAAATGTCTAACCTCAGACCAAATTGGTGGATCAGCAGATTGTGGATTTTCGTCATCTCTAGATCCTTCCCCCTCTGTATCCACATCATGTGGTACAATGTGATGAAACTCCATACCTGGAGGAATCACCTAGATTCACACAGTAAAGCGCCATTAATCTCCACAAATATTTTTCTAGAAAAAAAATTAGAAGACAGGAGGATGAAGATGATACTTACAACCATGCGAGGCATAAATCTGCCATGACAGTTCACACCTCTTTTCGTCCTAGCTCTGAGCTTCCTCTCCAAAACCGGATCAAAACCATCATAAAGACGCCACTGCTCTTCAATCTCTTGCCTTGTACTAGTAATGATAATTTCAGAGGCATCAACGGATAGCTCCTCTGCTTCAATCCGCCTCATTATCTTATAATTAGAATTGATCTCTTCTTTTGGCCTTCCTTGCTTAAGGAGTTGCTCCAGCTTATCACGACCAAGAGAATGTCCAGTGAAAACCATTGGTACATTCAAAGCCCCAGAGAGAAGCGCGGTGGAGTCTCCAGCATCTGCATAGTGCCCGTGAATAGCAACAGGCCACACAGGTTGTCCACCACCGATATGCTCACTCAGAGCTTTAGACATCTGCATGACATGGCTTAGCGCCCTGTCAACAAACTCGGAGATATGAGGCCAGAGAAGCTCCTTCTCCAAGTATTTATCTTTTGGACCAAATGGTATACGAATTATATAAGCTCCACTACTCTCTCCATGATCCTCATCTGTGGCTTCTGTGTCCAGAGGGTTAAGCATCTCAGACGGCTCAGCATAGCTCCAGTCAACATCTGGTGCTGATACCTGCCTGGTCAACAAATCAACCCTATAGACTCCAGGCATTGATCCTAAAGCCCTTGCAAGCTCCACAACATACTTCACCTGTTTGCCATTATTGTTAAACACTGTGAAACCAACAGCTACAATATGAATATAACAGAGTAGAAAGAGCAAAAAGCAAACCTGGCCTCCAGTATCAGAATCTCGACCAAGCTCCATGTTTTCACCACGTATCAGTCCGTGAAGACTGCAAGAATTAACATTTTGCTTCCAATGTTCGTCAGGATTCATGAACATGGTTGAAAATTTCAACTCAAGTGATAAATGTACCTTATCAACACGATGTAAAGCTTCTTTTCTTTGTGCTGAGCAAACCAATTCTCAAACACATCAACAGAGCTGATCCGAGACATTCTTCCTTTGGTGCTCTCACTAGGCGTTTGAATCTCACCAGGCACGTCTGCTTTCTCTCCTTCTGATAAGTCCTCTGACATATCCGCAGTTGCCTCCAGTCGTGCTCTCTCTCGCTCCAGATGACGTTTAGCTTTACGCTTAGCATACTTTCCTGCAACCTAAGTAAACCCAAAAATGTGCTCAAAAATCAAAATTGAAACAAATCTCATGATCCTTGATACATATTATTATTGATCCGATCAAACAGTAGTATGAAGAAATATATCAAAACCTGCTTCTTCTGGCGAGCCAGATTCCAAATCCTCCAACACAAATTCTCCAACCTCGTATTTCGCTCTTGAGGGCTTCTCGTTGCAGCAGCCTGGGGAAAAAAAATCAATCGAAATTCTCAACAACAACGTGAGATTTCGAGGAGAGCATTAGAATCGAGAGAGAGATCAGTGTACCTGGACCCAGGAGCGATGGAGATCGGTCTCGTCGAAGCCGGTGATGACCTCCTCAACGAAATAACGAGTGGGGCTGAAATGGCCACGCTCTCTTAGCAGCAGCGAAGCTTTGGAGTCTTTGGATTCGCTGATCCCAGGCTCGGCGGCGAGGATCGCTTCCAGGTAACTGTTCACCCAGTCGTTACCCACCATTTTCCGATCTCAAACGCACAAACGAAACGATCTGAACGAAAGAGATGACGATTCTGTAGAGACTCCGTCGATTGATCAGAATTCGCAGATATTATTATACGCGATTACACTAAAAATCGATTTCGAAAACGCGAATGCATGTTATGCGGATCGTAGGAACAGAGAGATGAGAAATGGTATAAGAGAGGAGAGTGAGAGAGAGATCAGATTTTTTTGGAAATGGATGCTTCGAGTTTGCTACACATTATGGTGAATCATATAACCAAGAGACACAGAGCGAGGTGGTGACTCGTGATTTGGCGATGTATCTCGAAAAAGAAAGAGCTTTTTTTTCCTTTGTTTATACTCTTTTTGACTTACCCTTTTTAATAAATAAATTAAACTAAAAAAGTAGTCTCTCCAAAAAAAAAAATTTAAGTAAATAAAATAACTAAATGAGTTTGCATTTTATTAATTTAAATTTATTTTATGGCATACCAAGTTTAAAGATTATACATGCAAAGGTCAAATTCCACAAGAATTTCCTCCCGGACCACCGTACATAAAGAAGTAACCGAGAGTACTCTTCTTATACCAAGCTACTTTACCAATTTTTAATCCATAACATTTGGTACTATCTAGCAATATCTCTATAGGAAAAGAACTGATTTTAAGCTGCTCATAGTTAGAATTTAAGACTTCGATATTTGTAAAAGCTCCTGAATCTCTGTAATTGCTATTCGGAAATCTACCATTACCCATCAGAGGGCTCGAACCAGAATGTGAAGCCTGAACCACACCACCAACTCCAACTATATTTGCACCATTATTGAAAAGGTTAAATAACTCTTTTGGCCAATAGCCGATATCCACGTTAGGTCCTTTTGGCATTTTATGTCGTGTAAGCCACCAATTTCCTGTATTTTTGTCCTTTTGTAGAAATTGAAAAACATAAAAAAAATTAGTAATTAAATAATTAAATATATATATATATATATATATGATTATTTTGACTATAAATGGTTAATTTTAGATTTCTAATTACAATATTAAAGATCGAAAAATAAAGACATGAACAATAGATATATAAGAATTAGGAGTTTATGGCTGTTTAAAAAAAAAAAAAAAAATAAATAAATAAATAAAATAGGAGTTTACTTGATGGATAGACAAACGAATCCAACCAGACATGCCTGGCTTAAGATCAGTGGGAGAGACTATGGAAATATCACGCGACACTTGAACAAATCCTGGACATGCCGTATTATAACATCCTTTCCCATTTTTACCCTATCAACTCATATTTAATATCTTACATGTTATTTGATCAAGAAACTTGACCACAAATAATCATTAAAAAAAATACACCATAAGTAAAATTGGTTGCTTGCACACACCTTCCAAAACCCGAATGTCCAAACACGTCCATCACCAAATATACTTGGATTTATCTGTAAAAATTGAATTTGTAATACTTTCAACTATACTATCTAGGGAAATAAATATATGAACGTACTAAGATATAACAAATTCTTTTGATAAATACATACCATTAAGCCTGCCGAGATAAAACTGATCTCGTTGTTCAGTCCACTGCCTATATATATATGGTTATATGATGCTTGATCTTTTCCAACGTTTATGTTGTATGCATTAAACCAAGATTCTACACCATGAAATGGACCATTATGTGTCCTTACTCCGGCAATCTACCAAAAACAGATTATATTAAAAACTTTATACTTGAGATATATATATATATATACAAATTTGTTACTAGATCCAATGTATGAAAAAAAAAAAAACCCGACGTATCATAAATTAGGAGAATTGAGATAAGTGCTTACATGAGTTTCAGGACTCTCAGCTGATAGCGGATGCACGTGTTTTTCAGCGAAATGTTGTGAGTTTGTGATGAATTCTTTTATATTTCTCAATATAGGAACCGTTCCATTTGGACAACCTATTTTCTTCTTATATGTAATATTGTTGCCGGTTTGATTCTTGAATTCAATTCTTGAAACTGTTGGTTTCATCTTTTTAAAAGAATAAAGTACAGTCAAAATATATGTGTTTCAAAATAACTATTTTATAAAAGCAAAATTGTAAGATACGAAATTTCTAAAACCGTGCACCTGAATTTTGTGGGTTTTGAGCAAAGGATGATCAAGTCCTGATTGCTTATAAATATCTATGCAATCATATGTTACATTTTCACTTATCTGTCAAAAAAATATATGTTAACGATAATTAGAAAGACGATGTGAACTCTATCCATGATATATTTGGTTACAGAAAAGATAGCTTAAAATAACAGAAGAGAGGCAATGTGTTTCAAGTTTTGTTTTTAAACTGACCTTGAAGGATATGAGAGGCACTTTACTTTGATCGGAACAAACTACGGCTGCTGAGAACAAGAAAATCAAAACATTCATAACAAAGGCCATCCTAATTGTTGTTGACATGTTATTAGTTTTGCTTCCCCAAAAATGAAAGCACTTTGTAATTTATATACATAATAATACAATGTTAATTAGCATTTAATATTTGATTTAAAAAAAAAAAAAAACAGAAACATTTGACTGGAATTATCACGCGAATGAAGGAAAGATCATTAAAACTCAATCGTTTATGGATGTATTTATTAACGAAATTTATGGAAAGGTCATTAAAACTCAATCGTTTACATATAGAAACTATAGCCTACATGAATTTTAATTGGAGGGGGGATTGATTGTAGTCAATGTGTTGACTGTTGAGTGTTGACGGTTGACCCAACCAAAAAAAAATATTGTAGTAAATGTGGAGATACTTGGTTGATACATCTCATAAGTGATGATTAGCCAACTGATATAGTACGTTTTTGGTATATATTGTCATAGATATCATATTCATGTTCCATTAAGAGTGAAGAGAAGAACACAGTCGCTCTTAAAATACAAGAGACTAAACCATAATACCCACTAAACCGTATACATATACATTTGAACACCGTATTTGGTGGAAATTCTTTAAGATACTTACCTTTTTTTTTTTTTTTTTTTTTTAAGGTAACATTTTATTAAACCATGATTTGATCAAATCATGCAGTTTCCGAAAAACGGTTACAAGCAAAGATAAAGATTAGAGTTCAAAAGATGAACTAGATTATATCGAATCTTCCGCTCCGATATACTTTAAGCTAAAGAAAATGAGACTCAGCCACACCCTCCACGTCCACGGTTCCCACGTCCACGAGCCGTTATTTGCCAATTCATTTCTTTAGCCTTTGTCGATGGTTTAACCGGTCTGTCTCGAAGGATTCTCTTCCCGGAAGGTGTCATAAAATCCGTCTCATCTGACTCCTTGTCTGAATCCGACGAATCTGCTTCTTCTTCCGGTAAAGCCAATGAGGCAAACTTATTAGAACCAAGATCTGACTCAATCAATCTCTCGCTCTCCAAACGGAAAGTGGAGTTTCCTTGAGCAATGATATCTGTTGATAAAGAACTAGCAGCCCCTCAGTGACAGGAGTTGAGACAGAAGCAATAAGATACTTACCCTTGCTTAAGTTTTAGGTCCAGATACAACAAATACTCGACTTTGAATTATACATATTTAACATATAAGTTTGATATACCAACCATTTGACCACCCTGTAATTTTATATATACTTATAAAATAAACACGTAGGCTGTTTCTTGACTCGCAAGCATTTCAGAGAGTTAAATCTTGCTCTCCATGAAAGCTGTCCTTGTTATGAAAGGTTAGACTTGGGTTTAGGGACTGAAAATAAGAGACCAATCAGATGAGAATAATATGCAGAGTGATATGTGAAACAAACTGCATTCATACTTACTTTTAAAACAATATTTTTAAGGCCTAAAACCTCTTAAGCTCCTGATTTTTTACTGCATCTGTTGAGCTTCCAGGTTTGTGTGTTTTGCTACAAAATCGAAGCAAGACCATTAACACAAGATCACATACCAACAAGTAGATTTTGTCTGATTTGCCCTTGTTTTGCTTCCTCTTAATTGCATAAGTCACATAACCAGAGACCACAAGTTGCTCAAGATTCATAGTTTGTAGTTTGTACCAATAATGGTGTGGTGATTTTCCCCATCTGTGGTTAAGTTAACAGTTTGCTGCACCTAGCAGAATGATCAACAACATATCCTGAAAAGCAAGTTTGTCAGAAAAGAACATTTTTCACTAAAAAAAAAGTAAGTTCAAATATCCAAGAAACAGGCAACATAATCAAATTCCAATGGTTAGAGAAAGACTTTGGCAACACTCTCCGATAGAGACAGATCTGGTAAGCTTAAATTAAGGATAGCCAAGCAAAGTGGGTTAAAATGTCAATCAAATCCACATCATGGCTTTAAACGGACAGAGCTTATATTTAGACTCTTAGCTCTGTAGAGCGATGGTTGAGCATGTGAGCTAAGAGTCTAAGCAATAGACTCTTTGAGAGTGATGATGAGTGTGCGAGCTATAAATATCAGCAAACATGTTGTAGTCATTTCAGAATTTAAGCCGAGTAAAATTTCAGTAGAGTATAATTTCATTTCTCTCTCTCTCTCTCTGATTTCTCTGCAGATGGATCCACTTCCTGATGAGCCTCAGGTGAATCGCAAGATTGTGATCATCACCTTCATTGTCTGCATTATCCTTCTTCTTCTTCTTTTCATCTGCTGCGTCATAGATCGAGTTCGCCAATTTTGGCATTACTGGAAGAAGGAAGATCCTTCGTCCCAAACCGCGGAAACGGAGCTCAACTGATGAGGAATTGTTGTTGTTCTTGTTTATTATTAATCTGAAATAAATTGTATTTGGAATAAATTCAAACTCATTCTTCATGTTTATTGTAGACCTTTAACTGTTCGAAGCATTATTGAAGTCATAAGACTAATTATCTCCCTAAATCGCAAAACAACTGTTTAGGTCTCTGTTTTCTACACAAAGACTCTGTTTTCTTCACTAAGCTGCAGAAGCATGAAGAAGATAAAGCATTTGATCGTTTCTAAGCTAAGTATAATGTTACCAAGACAAATATATTCTATTTATAATAGTCGATGATTGATAATATAGATGCAAGAAGTGAAACAGAGCATCCTCGTCTTCGATTCTCAGTACCCAAATACCCACAATTCAAATTTTAAGAAGGAAGACGACGACTTACGCATTTTGATTTTGAAAAGGAATACGGTGTCGTCTTGTAAAGTCTAATTTAATCGAAATCCTAATGGGCTTAAGGCCCAAGGCGTTATAAGGCTTTTCATCTTTGCTTTATGTTCTAAATCCTAGTAATCATGGTGGCATCTTGCTTTATATTCGAAACCATAGTAAATCCAATGTTCAATCTTCTCGATCCTCCAAACCCTTGGATTGAATTCAGATTATTCACAAATTCCAAAGCATGTTTTAGTTACAGATTAAATGCATCTCAGTAATTACAGAAACATTATTCTTCGATTTTGATTTCATCCATGTTCTTTTACTTAATTTGAGAATTTTCATGTTAGATTATGAGTTTTATATCAAAACTTTCGGATGTCCGTTTAATGATGTTGCTTTGCTATAGTGCTTTTGGCCTTTGTGTTTTTACTAAACTCTTTTTTTGGCTAATTGTGGTAGATGAAAATAGGTTGCTTGGTCTTTTGTTCGTCACATTTGTTGAAAGCAACATGAAAGCCGCGCTGGTACCATTAAGAGTCTTCGGAGTTTTGTTTTAAATATTGTTAATTTTCAGACTTAACATTGTCCACCGATCAGATCAAGAACTTCGCCTTGGGAGATATCGGAAAGCTATTACATATAAATGGAAGTTCGTTGACAGAGTTTCAAATATTGGAAAAAATCATAATCAGCTGATTTCAGATGAGTTGTGAGTTACGATCAGAAAAAGTTATAGTTGAATCATGTGAGTTTCGAATTCAAAATTTTATTATCATTTACACATTATGTTGCTCTCTAATTATAGATTTTATGATTGGTTTATTTGATAAGATTTTCATTCTTATTTATACAGTAAAGATTTACACCAACAATTTGCTAAAGAAATGTCAATTCATTAACAATCACAAGTTGTTACATCAATAAAAGAGCTGCAATCTTTCGAATGAAGAATATAGGTTGTATACTGAGAGTGCTTATTTGAATGAGATAAAAGAATGACATTTTACGGATGTAACATAGCTATTTATCAATTTACGCAACCATAATCTAAAATTTTACAGAATTTACAGTAATTAAATAGAAATTTAAGAAAACAACTACTGCCCGCACAAGGTGCAGGTAAATCACCTTGTAGATCTATAAACTACCGGAACTATATCTCTTCATACTTGTGAAAGGCTAGAGTCCGTACAGAGTCGAAAAACAAATCCAAACATGTCGTAAGCAAGACCGATCTAAAGTCAAGTGTATCAGCGGATTGATTACCTTCTCTTGGAACCCATGTGAAAATGACATCTTCAAAACGCTTTTTCCATAACCAAACTTCTCGTAGCCAATTAAGCTTCCGAAAATTAAGTGCCTCCTAGTCGATGTGAAAAATGACATCTTCAAAACGCTTTTTCCATTAGTTGTTTGCAATCTCCTTTCAAAAATCAGTCTTTTATGTCCTCGACTCCAACAATTTTGCATAGCTATAATCAATGCCCTAATCCCATATATAGTCTTTTCTCGTCTTGAATAATTCAACCAGCTCTTGAACTATTGCTACCATTGTTAAAAGAACCATCATAGTTACATTTCAACCACCCGCCTGGCGGTCTTGTCCCCATCACCATCCCATTGTCATGATCATAAGCATGTGAAGTCAGCCACTCCTTTGCATCGTTGTATACATGCATATTTCACTTGAGTTTGCCAATGTATTGATTTTCTCCCCGATTTTGGAATGGAAGAAAAAAGTATTCTAAATTGTTGGTGTTGTTTACTAAATTGGGAAATTTAACTGTAGTTAAGCTATTTGTGTTTGTAACTTAGCATTAATTGGTGTTAAGCTTGCTAATTTCAAGAGCGAAACCATATTTTTCAAGTAAATAAGTACCGATCGATCATATATACGCTTAAGTAGTGAGGCTTCGACCAAAACAAATATGTTATCCTAACAGAACAAGAACATTGAATAGGCAAAATATACGAGAATGTGTTAAAAGCATATGGACTATGCAATTGCGGTAGCAGCACTATAAGAGAAGCAGCTTTTTATTTTTGAACAAAGGAGAAGAAGTTGTTGGGAAAAAAAAGACACAACGTGGCATTAATTTATGTTACGCGCCATATAACTGATATATTCAAATCAACAAAAGTATATTCCAAGTGAAGATTTGGAGGCATCCAGATTAGTATAGGTTTTTATCATCTCGAAGCCACCAAAAACAAGATGTTTAATCAAATTTACGTCGAATGTTAATCCCTCACTAAGTAAATAACAAAACTAGAAAGAAAAAAAACTAATGAAACAAAACAAAATCGTAAAGAGAAACCCTAATAACAAACGTGAAATCTATCAATCATTGGGTGAGTTTAGGATGATGAGAAAGACCAAGCTCGTCGTCATATTGTACTTCTTGTCCGCACGAGTGAGATTCAAGACCTACTCGACGCTTCCAGATGATGTGCACTATGCAGCTTACTATGAAAACCATACATAAAGAGACGGCCATGACGATTGAGAAGATCAATCCCGAATCCATCACTAACGACGTCCAATTGTGATCTGAAAGCTTTTAATTTATTGATTGTTTCTTTCTCAAGAAATCGACTTTAGTATTTATAATGTAATCATTGGGATGCTTATTTTAATCACATTAGGGTTAGGATTTTAATTACGATTTAGGATAAGCGTTCCTTGTCAATAGTTTGTGTCATCTTCAATTAGATGGGCTTTCCACTATTCCACAAACCCATTTCAAATTTATTTACGAATAATATATCTTTTTCTTTAAAAATCCACATGTTCATCGATTAACAATTGTCACATATTGACCCGAACTTGGTTGATGTACGTACGTAATATAATATGAATATGATATTTATTAGAGAAAAAAAAAACAATCATCTACTATATCAGTTGGCTGATCATCATCGCGGACGAGTTTAGGAACTTTTGTTGTTGTCAAAAAAAAAAAAAAAAAAAAAAATCAGTTGGCTGATCATCGCTCATCTACTATATCAGTTGGCTGATCATTGCAAGTATCTTCTTCACATTGACTACAATCTGCTTTTGGTTTTTGGTCAAAATACGATGAGTTTTAATGATCTTTCCATATTTTTTGTTGATAATATGAGCCCGTTACTTTTGGTATTCAAGTAATAATTCCAGTCAAATGTTTATAAGATAAAAAATACAATATCAAATTGAATGCTAAAAAATATTGTAATATGTATATAAATTAGAAAGTGCTTTCATTCTTGAGGAAACAAAACTAATAAAATGTCAACAACAATTAGGATGGTCTTTGTTATGAATCTTTTAACTTTTTTGTTATCGGCAGCCATAGTTTGTTCCGATCAAAGTCAAGTGCCCATCAGATCCTTCAAGGTCAATGTTAAAACAAAATCCTCCCTAGACCCTTCTGTTATTTTAAGCTACCTTTCCATTAACCGAATCTATCATGGATTGAGTTCACACAATTGTATAAATTTTCTTTTTTGCAGATAAGTGAAAATGTAACATACGATTGTATAGATATTTATAAGCAACCAGGACTTGATCATCCCTTGCTCAACACCCACCAGATCCAGGTGCGTTACTTTTGAAATTCACGTCTTACAGTTCTGTTTTTATAAAATATTTTTTTCAAACAAATAAATTTTGACTATCCTTTATTCTTCTAAAAAGATGAAACCAACAGTTTCAAGAACCAAGTTAAAGAATCAAACTGGTTACAACAATACATATAAGATGAACATAGATTGTCCAATTGGAAGTGTTCCTATATTGAGAAATACAAAAGAATTCATCACAAACTCACAACGTTTTGCTGAAAAACACGTTGTTCATCCGCTATCAGTTGATAGTCCTGGAACCCATGTAAGCACTTATCTCAATCCTAATTCTTAATACGCTAAATTTTTATTTTAAATTTTCAACTCAATATGTAGGATCTAATAACATATTTTATAATATATATATTTCAAGTATGAAGTCTTTAATATGATCAATTCTTGGTAGATTGCTGGAGTAAGGTCACTTGCTGGTCCATATGGTCCATTGGTGTAGAATCCGATTTTAATTCATATCACGTAAACGTTGAAAAAGATCAAGCTTCGTATACCCAAATATATATAGGCAATGGATTAAACAATCAAATAAATTTTATCTCGGTGGGCACAATGGTAGGTATTATATTTGATTTCACTAATATAATTTCTTAACTACATGTGTAATATAGTCTTCAAGTATTGCAAATTCTTCTTTTACAGATAAATCCAAGTGTATTTGGCAACAGACAAGTTTGGAACTATGGGTTTTGGAAGCTGTGTGCATGCAAACAATTTTACTTATGATATGAATTTCTTATGATTATTTCTGGTAAAGTCTCTTGATCAAATAACATGTAAGATATTAAATATGGTTTGATAGGGTATAAATGGTAAAGGATGTTACAATATGGCATGTCCAGGATTTATTCAAGTGTCCCATGATACTCCCATAATCGCACCCAATGATCTTCCGCCAGGAATTCCCGGTTGGGGTCGTTTTTCCATCCATCAGGTATATTCCTAATTTTAGATACGATTGTTCACGATCTTAATAAATGACTCAGAACTTTCAAATTAATCATTTATAAAATCAAAATACCTATAAACTTTGCATGACCCTTGTTTGTCTTTTCATATTAATAAACATTTTTTATGTTTTTCAACCTATAAAAGGATAAAAATACAAGAAATTGGTGGTTTACAAAAGTGATGAGTGATAGACGCATAGATATCGGCTATTGGCCAAAAGAGTTATTTAACCTTTTAGATAATGATGCAAATATGGCTGGAGTTGGAGGTGTGGTGCAGGCTTCGCGTTCTGGTGCAAGCCCTCCGATGGGTAATGGTAAATTTCCGACTGAAAATTGGAAAGAATCGGGAACTTTTACAAATATCGAAGTCTTGAATTCTAAATATAAGAATCAAAGAATGAATGGTTTTGATGTAGAAAAATTACTGGATAGTACAAAATGTTACGGACTAAAAGATGGTACTTCATATTTCTATCGACGTGAAATTCTAGATTTCTATTTTACGTATGGTGGTCCTGGAGGAAACTCTTGTGGAATTTGACATTTGCATGTATCATCATTAAGCCTAGTATATTTTAAAATAAATTTAAACTAATAAAATGCAAAAGTATCTTGTTATTTTATTTTTACTCTCAAAGTTAACATTCTTTAACCGTTTAACGTGTAAATGTCTTGTTTTTCTATATGACTGCTAGCAACCTTTGTCAAAAATTAAAGGAAATAGTGTTGAATATTCCCCATAAATATGAAACAAACAAGTAAAATTCAAATTGCACCCAACACTATTTTTTTTAAAAGAATTGTCCCCAACATCAAAATATAAGATAATAGTGAGTTTTGTTTTAAAACTAATTAGTATCATGATAGAATTCTACATTTATGTGCATTGACTATGATCTTTTTCTCGTTGGATCAACACAGTGATTATAGTTACGTAGCTTCGAATAAAAATAAATCTTAACGTATATATCATTTTTTTGATAATTTTTTTTTATTAACTTTGACTTTAATATATATATTTTTTAACGTAAGATAAATGTTTCTTTTGGTTTCTAAACTTTCAGGATAATTAAGCTTTGATGAACTTTCCATAAGTTTTGTTGACAATATGAGCCCGTTACTTTTGGTATGTAGCCTTCATTCACATAATAATTCCAGTCAAATGTTTTGTTTCCTTTATCAGATAAAAAAAGTACCACCAAATTGAATGCTAAAAAAACATTGTAACATATGTATATAAATTAGAAAGTGTTTTCGTTCTTTGGGTAACAAAACTAGTAACATGTCAACAACAATTAGGATGACCTTTGTTACGAATCTTTTAATTTTCTTGTTCTCATCAGCCATAGTTTGTTCCAATCAAAGTAAAGTGCCTCTCAGATCTTACAAGGTCTGTTTTAAAACAAAACTTGAAACACTTCGTCTCGCTTCTGTTATATTAAGCTATCTTTTCTGTAACTGAATATATATATCATGGATTGAGTTCACATCGTCTACTAATTATCGTTAACATATATATGGTTTTTTTTTTTGACAGATAAGTGGAAATGTAACATACGATTGCATAGATATTTATAAATATTTATAAGCAACCAGGACTTGATCACCCCTTGCTCAAGACCCACAAAATCCAGGTGCATGGTTTTAGAAATTCGTCTTACAATTCTGCTTTTATAAAATGGTTATTTGAATAAAATAAATTTTGACTATATTTGTTCTTTTAATAAAAAGATGAAACCAACAGTTTCAATAACTGAATTCAAAAATCAAAGCTGCAACAATAATACATATAAGAATAAAATAGATTGTCCAAAAGGAATTGTTCCTATATTAAGAAATACAAAAGAATTCATCACAAACTCACAACTTTTCGCTGAGAAACATGTTCATCCGCTATCAATTGACAGTCCTGGAACTCATGTAAGCATTTATCTCAAATCACCTAATTCTTAATATGTTATATTATAATTTTATTTTTGCAACTCAATTGGTTGGATCTAATTACATATTTTAGATTGCCGGAGTAAAATCGCATGATGGTCCATTTCATGGTGTAGAATCATGGTTTAATGCATATCAAATAAGCGTTGGAAAAGACCAAGCCTCCTATAATCAAATATATATAGGCAGTGGATTAAACAATCAAATTAATTTTATCTCGGCGGGCACAATGGTAGATATTACATTTTCTTAATTTTTTTTTCTCTTTGTCCATTATTTGAATCCTTAATTCTACAGGTAGCATAGTTCTAAAGTGTTGCAAATTTCTTTTACAGATAAATCCAAGTCTATTTGGCGACGGACGTGTTTGGAACTATGGGTTTTGGAATGTGTGTGCATTCATAAAAAAAAATATAATGAAATTATTTCTTATGATATATTATTTATTGTGAAATCTCTTAATCAAATAATATGTCATATGTTAAATTAGGTCTGATAGGGTAAAAATGGAAAAAGATGTTACAATACAGCATGTTCAGGATTTATTCAAGTGTTGCATGATATTCCCATAGTTGCACCCAATGATCTTCCACCAGGGAAACCTGGTTGGATTCGTTTGTCCATCCAGCACGTATATTCCTAATTTTATATACTATTGTATACGTCTTTTTCGGTGGTTAATGCTGAATGATTTTTTTTTTTTGAAATTAATCATTTATAAAATCAAATTACATACACCTTGTATGTCTATATTTTAGCAAAAAAAAATTATTAAACAATTTGTTATATTTTTCAATCATACAAAAGGATAAAAATACAAGAAATTGGTGGATTACACGACATATAATGCCAAAAGGACCTAACGTAGATATCGGCTATTGGCCAAAAGAGTTATTTAACCTTTTAGATAATGGTGCAAATATAGCTGGAGTTGGAGGTGTGGTTCAGGCTTCGCATTCTGGTTCAAGCCCTCCGTTGGGTAATGGTGAATTTCCGTCTAGTGATTTCAAAAAATCAGGAGCTTTTACAAATATCCAACTTTTAGATTCTGTCTATGAACAGCGTCACATCAGTTCTTTTTCTGTAGAGAAATTACTTGATAGTACCAAATGTTATGGATTAAAATATGGTAGAACAGCTTTCTATGGGGCAGAAACTCTAGAGTTTTTTTTCATGTATGGTGGTCTGGGAGGAAACTCTTGTGGAATTTAAGATTTGCAGTATAATCTTTGGTATTTCATAAATAAATTTAAATTAACAAAATGCAAACCTATTTAGTTAGTTTATTTAATCTCAAAGTCAACTTCCTTTAATGTGTTAAATGTCTTATTTCCTATTTGACTGCTAGGAACATTTGTAAAAAAAATAGAGGAAATAGTGTTGAATATTCCCCATAAATATAAAAACAATCAGTAAATTCAAATTGTACCCAACACTACTTTTGTTAAAAGAATTATCCCCAACATTATGATAATACAGAGATTAATTAGTATCATGATAGAATTCTACATTTAATCTACATAACTAATAAGGCTTGGACAATCTCCAGCCTTTGACACGTGGCACTCTTTTTTTTTTTTTTTTTTCGCCTAACACCAAAACGACGTCGTTTTGGCTTTATTTTTTTTTTTTTCGTCTTACACCAAAACGACGTCGTTTTGCGCTTTATCTTTTTTTTTTCGTCTTACACCAAAACGACGTCGTTTTCGTATTAAAAAAAAAATCTAAATCAAAATTATGTGTAATGCTGTTCGTTTTGATGGGCTTGATTATTTATCGGACCTCTTCGTTTCCATGGTAGCTTTAAATGGGCTTACTGGCTAATTAGCTCATTTCATTTCCTTTTAAAAAGGATTGCAATTATTATTATCTATGAGTCTGTAGGATAATAATCAATCTATAATGATTGTTAGTATAAGGAAAATTAGAAGAACTCAACTCCAGTCGATAAATTATTGTATAAAAGAACAAAAAACATATGAAACTATTCACTATGAGTCTATATAAGATTTCACGTAAATAACAACTAAATTTTAAAACTATATGAAAAAAAACAAAATGCAAAACTTACAGAATCTAATATATTCGAGTAAAAAACAAATGATATATTCGAATCTAATGTTCTGAATAATTAAATTAAAAATATTTGGTTTAATAAACCCGCGCATTGCGCGGGTTCTCTCCTAGTATTCTTTAAATTTGTATGAAATAAATTGCATTTTGCCATATAATTCTAAGTTTCCAAGATAAAAACTCTAATATAAACACATTCTTTTCTTCTCCTCTTCCTTTTGCGTTTCTTCTTCGTCTTCTTCTCCATTTTAATGTATCCCATTTTCTTCTTCTCCTTCTCCCCTAGCCATTTGATAAATATCTTTGCATACTGAAACTAAAATGTTTATCGTATTGGTTGTAATTTTAACATAAGCATTTTCTTCAGTGGCTCAACAAGGAAACCAACAATAAGCATTTTCTTCAGTGGCTCAACAAGGAAACCACATATTAAAACTTAAATCTCTTCTTTTTTTGTTTTTTTGCCGTCTAACCTTACTATATAGGTATGCGGGGTCATACATGCGGATGAGTTCTAACTTCAAAGGATAAACTTCAAACCTTAAATGAAAAATCTTAAACTTTAAAGGTTTTGACATTTGGTTGTAAAAATGGCCAAACCCGAACAACACAAAAACAAAAAAAAACTTATCTCTTTGTTGCCTCATCAGATATCACATGTAGTGTCATAAAGAGTTGTGGCTTGTGGGTCATGACTCCTTTCACATTTCAACGCCTATTTTCTTTGCCACTATAGACTAAAACCTAACAAATTTGTTTTTTGCTTGGTTTTTTTGTTTTAATAAATGAAAAAGTACATGCATGAATATATGTAAATCACTCATTGCGTGACATTATCCGATCACCTATTATTCGGTTGCTTTTATCACCTCTTTTTCATACAGCATCAAATTTGATTCGGATAGTAATGTTGACAAAAAAATATGATAGCTACACCGCGGCAAGATCAATATCAATCTGTCAAGTATTCGGAAATTTTTAGTTTCTCTTGTATAAATAATAGTTCGGATTTCAGTCTATATATTTCCGCAATAAAGAGCTTAAACTTCTCTACATATTGATGTAAAGCTTCTATAAATAGTGGTAAATTTGCCAATGTTTACTTGCTATTTTGATGTTTATCCAATTTACACTTTACAGTAAGATATCAATTATTATGATAATCAAAACAACGCATGGACCAAATTTCTCTTCACATCGGTTCAAGTATCTTCTAGTTAAGAGTCTTAGGCCGTTAGCTGCTGAAATAATTAAATATCACCAATGAAAAAAAAATCTAATCATACATATACTTATCTTTATGTGTCATATATTAATCAATTAGTATACATTCTATCCATGCTAAGGATCGGACCAATTTAGTAGACAAGTAATGGTTGATTAGTTTGTGCTGAGCTGTTAGAGAGTGGATGAGAAATTGATAGCCTCCATAATACATTATCGTATTAGTTTTTTTTTGTCACAACTCCATCTTAAAAAAGAATGTTTTAATTTGAAAGAAACTCAACCAAAATATGAACAGTTTTCGGAATAAAATACCTAAAAGCTAAAAACAGGATATGATGTTTTCAAAGACGTCTTATCGTTCTGTATTTCTCCTCTTGTATTGATGAGGTCATGTTCTAAGAAATTCCGGGACTCTACTTCGAAGAAGAAATGAAAAAAATCTTGTAAGAAGAGTGTTTTTAGACCACTAAGAAAATAGGTTAACTGGCGACATGGCAAGTAATATATTTGCAATAGACGATGAATTACAGATATATTTAAAGTAAATTTAACATATGTCGTAAAAAAAAAAAAAAAAAAGTAGAATACCGATGATCGATACATTGCTTTAAAACAAAAATTTGTCGATTAACGAAAGTAACAAAAGATCATACACGATATTAACAATAACAAAACTTTTTCGACGAGAAATCACATGGGACTAGGAAGAGTAAATATTTAAGGATCAGTTGGATTTGGATGCTTTGTGATGAAGAAAAGATACTTCTTTCCTTTTGTTTTCTCTCTACACATTTAAACTTGGTGGAGAAGATTTTAGCAGATTCACGATCACGACTCAAGATAGTAAACCCAAAGCAAAAGCCAACCAAAAAGGAGACCCACAAATGACGTATACTTTGGCAAGAAAACTGAAAACAATGGCACATCTAGGTATAACTGTATTTTAATTATATTGGCATTTAGCATTTAGGTGCATATAATATATGGCCCAGCCTACAATTATGCTCTCATCCTCTTCCTGTTGCTTTACTAGGAGGTCGGCTGGACATTACAAGGATCTTATCTTGCAAACAACTCTCCTGTCGATAATGATTACGTCATTATAATCCCAAATTAAAATTCCTGAAATTAGTTCTTTTATTAAAATATTATCTAATTCAAGGAAAATATTATTGATAGTCTTTTTTCTTAACAATTTGCATTTACGTAGTATTTTAAAAACACCAAATTTCAAGTTATACTTTAAAATATCAGAATTCTGAAATAAATAAAAACTCTTAAATAAGATGGTATCATTAATTTTGGTGATATTTGATTGAAACCAACCAATAAATATCTATATAAATGGCTTTGATTTTTTATTCAGCTTCCATGAAAACTATATATATGGATTGGTTGGTTCCAATTAAATAATGATATGACCTTTGAAATAGTGTTTCAGATTGTGTCTCTAGCAATCCAAAGTCTATTTAACACTAAGACACAAGCTTGATACAAGATTGGGTATGACTATTTGTAGAGTTGTAGAGAAATACGTAGAGAAATGTTCCAACTCTATAAGACTATAACACTCAAAATAAAAAGGAGATCACATCTACCGTGGAGAAAAGGTTAGAACTTGGTACCTAGTACTTAGAGAGGATATGGTTCAATTGGGTCAACAAATCAAAGCTAAACAACATTTATAATGACTAATCAGAGGATCTATAAATCGACCGATGGTATAAAATACTCTCATCTTTAACTCCCTCCAGATAAGAAAGACGTGTCTCTGCCAATTCCCTGATCCTGACCACTTTACTTCTTTTTTTATTAGTTGAATCCCCAACGCAATAATATTCTTTTTTCTCGATTTGTTTCTTAAAATTAAATTTTCAGGTTGTGCTGTGATCCATTCAACGTGCCAGCTGTCCTTGTCTCAATACTACTCAAATACTCCAGAGAATCTTTTACTTTCCATAATCACCCTCTATATTTCAGGAAATTTCCATTATTGACCATCATCTTTTTCTTGAGCTGTTTAGGGACGAACTCATTTTTGTCCCCGATTCTTTTGAGTCTTTTTTTAATTTTCAGTTTCTGAAATTAACCTCAGTTGTTTCAGGAATCTCTATGGGAAATCTAGATCTCTGATTCACAAATCCGTCCCAGAATTCGATACTTATTTTGTCCTCTCTACTTTGACTTTAATCTCAATCAACTTCTCTCTTCTCTGTCATAACGTCTCAAGGTCAAATGTTGATTTTTCTTAGTCCAATTTCATTTTTCCAAGTCCACGAAAACCAATGTTGAATGTAGTTAATGTTCTTCTCCACCATAGTACGAAACCTGACAGACGAAACAGAAAAACAGATCAAAAGTTCACAAAAAAACGGAAATAACAAAAAATAAGAAATGAAAAAGAAAACACATACCTCACACGACGAACAACGCATACCCGGAAAAATAACGGAGCACACATAACGGGGGTACACGACGACGGTTAACGGCGAACTGAACGGTGCACTGGAGAACGTTGACGGAACACATAACGGTGAAGGCAAATGGACCTTGATTGAGAAATTGGATCCGAAATATTTACCAAAGTCTGATTTGATTACTGTTTCCGATTTCTTTGATTTCTAGATATTTTCGACTTGGGGGAAATTTTGTGATTCTACAATAGCAAATGAGTACTATGTACAATGCATCTCTTTATCCTTCACCCAACAAAACAAAACTTATAACGGCGTCGTTTCCGTCTCCGTTTTACATAACTCGGACCGATTTAACTCAGCCGAATTTCAGTATTCCACTCGGTCACTCCTTGAGATTCAGATCTGAGGATTCTTCGCCGGATCTAATCCTCCTTGCAACCAAAGCTCTACCAGAAACGAGATTTCCTGTGGCCGATTCCAAAAACAAGAACAAACCTGAAAAACCATATCAATGATCCTCTGCTCTCGACGCCGACGAGAACCTACTAGGACGAGGCTGATACGCAGATCGCCGCTTGAGCTGGTGCGACGACGGCCTAATCAAAGTCGTCAACGCTCTTCTCACCCATTCACCTTCCACGCCACCGATTCTCACCAGAGAATTCGTCATAGCAGATCGACGCATGTTCAAACTGTTGGTCGGATACGTCACCGCGCCTTGGCCGTGTGGATTCGCGACGTTTTTGTGGAGACTACATCGAAATGATCCCGGATGCGTCGTCGGCGAGCACATACATCTCCTCCTCGAATCCGGAATCTTATGGCTGCTCGCCTTCGAAGAAACGGCGATGGATCGATTCGGCGATATAGATCTGTTATCGATCGAATACCGGAACGACTGCGTCATCATCGGCGCGGATTTAAACAGATTCACGCGCGTCGGAGATGCAGATCTGTGTTGCGGCTGATGTTGGTTGCTGAAAAAGGCTGTCGACGGCGACGAGAAACTCGAGCTTGTGGAGGAAGCGAAACCGGACGACGACGGAGACGACACGCCGTTGGAATACACACCGCAGAAACGGCCGCCCGGCGACACCGAGCGAAGCGCAGGCCCGCTTGATCTTGTTCTAGAAGATGTAATCGCCATTTGAATTTTTTTTTTTTTTGTGTTTGCTGATGAGAAATTGAAAAGGAGACTTCGAGAAGAAGACAAGAGAAGAAAGGAGGATTTTAGAGGGCTTTTTTCTCTTTAGGAGTCCCCGAGGACAGTTGGTTCGGCAAACCTAGCGAGTATCAGAAGACGAATTTATAGGTGTAACGAAGAATGGCATTTCCGTAAATACCGGAAAGTTTCGGGACCTTTTCCGTGTTTTGGTAAAATTGGTATTGGGGTTAATTGACTTAACCATGGTTAAGGGATTTAGAGGAAGATGGGTTTGGAATTCTTTTTTCCTTTTTGTTCTCCAACTTGCCTGTTTTTGCCGTCTCGAAAAGAATCTGATTCTGATCCAACGGCTGAGAGAGATAGAGACACAAGCAGAGTGCTTTTGTGGGCATCTCGAATGGCCGCCACGTATTCGGATTTTCGAGAAACAGTCAGCTTTGAAGTTACAAAAATACCCCGACAAAACTGTTGATAATTACGGGATGGGCCATTGTCCTCTAATGGCAAGGACCCAAATTTCACTTTCATGACCCCAGGCAAGCAGTCCCGATAACCCACTAGGACACTTTTTTATTTCTTGAAGCTGATAGTTTTTTCACTTTTACTATGTTTATCTTCCCGCAATTTTCTAAAGATAATGTAGGTGCCAAAAATAGTTGCATACAGCTGAAGAAGAAAAAGTTGCATATGGCCGTTGGCACAAGAACAATGTATTGTAGCATATCAATACAATATACGGCCAAAATAGGATTCAACACCTATCGTAAATTACAAGTTTGTTATATAATATAACCGTGTAATATTATCAACTCTCACAACAATATAAAGTGTATAAACCCAATACTTGCTTTCAAAATCCGCCCATGGTTTCACTTAACGACGGATTTTGTATGTATATCCATTGCATGATAGATAAAGTTTCACTGGAATCAAAATGTACATAAAGCATAGAACCTAAGAATCAATTTAGAGTAAATTTTCTGACGTGTATTGTATCTGCGGTCTATGGTATTTACTGTATGTTGTTCGCTCGAGGAAGTTTTCATTGTAATACATTATCAGATTTTAAGATCTGAGTATAGTGAAAAGAAATAGAAAAATATTTTTAACCTTAACGTGTATCGTTTGATTCGTATCTTTGGTCTATGGCATTTATGTTGTTCGCTCGATAAAGTTTTCAATGCAATTAAACAAAGTAAAAGTAAAGCATAACAAAATGGAATAAGAATAAAACTAGACTTGATTATATGCAATTTTGATTAGGCTGGTTACAAAAGCAGGGTTTATAATGCATGTGTTGAATTCAAATAAAGTTATCAGTTTAGAATCATTTGGCTTTCCTTAATCCGTCTAGTAGTTTAAAAAAATACGACTTATAAGTTGCTAATTATAAATAACAAAAAGATGTTTTTTTCTTTTTCTACCGTGAAATATAAGATGTATCCTTCGAAAATGGTGTCTCCGAATGTATATATATGTAATTAAATAACAACAACTAGGCATCCCTTGTCAAACACCACAGCAAAAAAGTCGTATCAAGAATCCAAAACGATGCGAATATATTGACATTTTGTGACTGCTTTACATTAAAAAAAAAAAGATCCAAACCATCTTCGAGCGTAGGCTATAAGATTAATAAACTTAAACAGACACCGGCTGTTTAGAATTGAAACTTAATTCAAATATACTATGAATCGGTCTTCAAAATAGTGCCGTGGTCCATGGACTTTCTTTTTGTTTGACAGGGCAAAACCATCTACGTGTTGACTTATATTTTAAAATGTACACTGTTTATCGTTCATTGTACACCACCACCCATCATTATAGAATGTTTAATTAACAACTACTATTCACCATAATTGTATATTGTTTACCCTCCACGTTCAACCATATTTCTTATGAAAATATCTTCGAAGTTATAAAGTGCCCCCTTCTTACCTTGTTATTATTAAATACCTCTTGGAGTAAACTTATTCTTTGTAATTAAGATAATAATGTGTTTAGAGAAGATTTATATTTATAAATTACTAGTGAAGAAGTATATGGGAGAGAGAGAGTGGAACGAGAACATGGTGGTGAATGAATAATAATGTTCCCAGCTGTGAGGGAGCGTGACTTCAACACCATAATGTGTCAGCCTGTCAGATTCGGGTCGCAGTCTTCTTGATAAAATCTATGAGAAAGTCTCAAAATCCCCTTGCACTCCTTTTTTAGCTTTTTAACCGCCATCTTTGTTGGCTTTTTGATTTACAAAGATCTAGGCATATTTATCACTTTTGTAAAAGTTTTGTTATCGGTTTGGTCATTTGCTTTGGCATATGCACAATTGTTTAAGATAGCCACAGATTCTGTAATGAACGACACCAGAAGTGAATGTGACAACTATTTACTATGAAAATACATATATATGTATTCTTCAAAAGTATTTGTAGAAGTAAAAAATTAAAAGGAGATATATGTTTTTGTCACCATGAAAAAAGCTCTAGCACTAGCGTATACTAGATCCGAAAGGAATATTATTGCAAGTTTTAAAATACAGTTAAACTATTACAAAAAACATACATATCTTAGAATGTTTTTTTCATGAATTTTTTTTTGTACTGTATCAGCAATTAACCATTTGTTGTCCTTTAATGGTATTAGTTGAAACAATATACAGCAGTAAGTAGTGGTCTCTAATCAATTGAACCGAAGAAACAGGTTTGTATAATGATCTCAAAGTTGGCAATTTGTTCACATGAGATTATTTAAGCCATACACAAAAGATACAAGTACATCATTCCTATGCTAGCTAAGTTGGAAGGTGAGCAGATCTAAATTGATGATATCGAGGCTGATTAGAAACATCTATAGGTTAGTAGAACAAGATGACTAGTTGGTTACTACCACCTACTTGCTATTAATAAACTTAGATGTGCAAGTTACACAAATCTAAAAAAACACTGTTTCCCAGTTTTGAGACCTATCTAAAGTATTAAACATGTATATCAGTTTGAATTTACGTAAATATTTAATACATATTTGTAATCCAATGATAACGTATAACACCAAGTCATGGAGTTTCAGTCCCTTCACTTTGAGGATTTATAATGTCCCGACATAGACAATAGAAGTTTGAATGTGATAAAACTTGTAATTAGGTCCAATGTATAATTTACGGTACATTATTGTATTACCTACCGATATTTAAATTCGTATTAGATGGCGCTAAGGTAGACTTGTAAATATTTTTCTCGTATAAGAAAACACGAATTTATTACGAAGAGGTTGAGCTTCTTCTTACACTGCTTCCAACTGACTGGTCTAAAAGAATTCCTCAAGGCCTACGAGTCAAGTCTTTTGCTTTTAGAATGTAGACTTTTCATTACTGTAGCATTATATACTTAATTTATGTCAAGTTTGTCTTCGAGTCATAAATTTTGGCATTGACTCAGATTGGCAATCGGAGAAAAAGCAGCTCAACAAATATCTTTTATTAGTAATTTAGTACAGAGTAAAAACGATGGTAGTCTTGAGGAAAAGCATCACAACAAATATCTTCTCTCTGTTTTTCTTTTTTAATCATTTCTTTCCAATTTATAACAAATATCTTCTTTAGTACTAGTAAAGGTGAAGGTGATCTGATAATGCCAAAGCAGCATAACAAATATCTTTCTGTTATAAATAAACTATAAACTAAAACTGTATATGAAAGAAAAAGATGAGATAGGTTTCGTACGTGAAGGAAAGAGAGAGTATAAAGTTGAATTTCTTTGTGAGAGGGAGATGAGGTGAGAGAGATTAAGTTTTGTTTATGGAGGTGAAGAGAGTATTCAATATATTATTTCTATTCAACTTATGTTACAATAGGTCACGGAGCACACCTATATATAATAGAAAGGAATTAATAAAATAATGGCTAAGGCGGTAATTATAAGACGGTGAGAACATGGTAGAATGCTGTAGACGCTGCTAAGCTCATCAAAAATCTGAATGTTATGGCATCCATTACTGGGGAATATGTTTCTTCATAATCAATTCCCGGTCTTTGAGAAAAACCTTGAGCCACAAGTCGGGCTTTATATCTTGTGACCTCATTTTTCTCATTTCTTTTTCTTACAAAAACCCATTTGTGCCCGACGGGTTTTGTATTCTCAGGAGTTGTGACAATAGGTCCAAAAACACTTCTTTTATTGAGGGAGAGTAATTCAGCTTGGATGGCCATTTTCCATTTCTCCCAATCAGGTCTTTTCAGACACTCTGATATTGTTTCTGGATCTGGATCATCACTTTCATGATCAATTTCTTTGTATACAGAAAAAGAGAATATTCCATCATCATCTTCTATTTCATTTCTTGTCCATACTTTTCCATTTTGGGCGAAGTTGATGGAAATCTCAAATTTTTCTGTATCATGTTCGTCTTCTGGACGAATCTCTTTCTCTGGTTCTTCAAAAACCAGTTTGTTTATGTCTTCTAGGACATATTTCTTTACAAGGTTCTTCTTGAACCTTTTCTCCCAAATTCTTTTTCTTTCGGGGATTTTTATCTTTAGAGCCCATCGGCCTCCCCCTCTTTAATTGGACTTTGGGTGCATTTGCTATGCTTCCATCATTTTGTTCCTTAGAACATCTATCTTTGATGGAACGTTTGCAGCGGGTATATATGATTTCGTCACTCTTTTTGTATCTGTGAACGCGTCTGGTAATTGATTTGCCATATTTTGTAAATGTATAATTTTCTGAACTTCCAATTCGCGTTGTTTTGTCGGGGGATCAAAGTGTAACAAATTCGGTGTACACCATGTGAGGTCTTTTGGAACCTCTTTAATTCCTCCCCCTAACGCTGGAAATTCATCTTCATTAAAATGGCAATCGGCAAAACGTGCCGTAAACATATCACCAGTTTGAGGTTCAAGATACCGAATAATACTCGGTGACGTATACCCAACGTATATTCCCAATCTCCTTTGTGGCCCCATTTTTGTTCTTTGTGGCGGTGCTATCGGAACATAAACCGCACAACCAAAAACACGGAGATGGGATACGTTTGGCTCCTGACCAGATGCCAATTGCAATGGGGAATATATATTATAAGCACTTGGTCGTATTTGGAGCAACGCTGCAGCATGCAAAATAGCATGACCCCATATAGAAATTGGGAGTTTTGTTCTCATTATTAACGGTCTTGCAATCAGTTGCAACCGTTTAATCAAAGACTCAGCCATGCCATTTTGTGTATGGACATGTGGAACCGGATGCTCAACATCGATTCCCAATGACATGCAATAGTCATTAAAGGCTGTGAAGTGAATTCACCAGCGTTATCTAATCTCACTTTCTTAATAGTATAATCAGGGAATTGTGCTCTCAACCTGATTATTTGGGCAATGAATCTTGCGAAAGCCGTATTTCGTGTTGTCAAAAGACACACATGTGACCATCTACTTGATGCGTCAATTAATACCATAAAGTATTGAAACGGTCCGCATGGTGGGTGAATAGGCCCACATATATCACCGTGTATTCTCTCTAAGAACACAGGGATTCATTCCCAACTTTCGCTGGTGATGGCCGAGTTATGAGTTTTCCTTGAGAACATGCATTACATATGAACTCGCCCGTTTCTAAAATTTTCCCGTATTTCAACGGATGGCCATTTGAGTTTTGCACAATTTTTCTCATCATGACTGAACCTGGATGCCCTAGCCTTTCATGCCAGATTTTGAATGTACTAGTAAACTTCGGGTTTACTGTAACATATGATTCAGTCAGAGTAATATTTGTGCAATATAATCCGGAGGACATCATTTTCAATTCTTCCAATATTTGTCCCTCCGATTTGATGCAAAGGATTTCAATGCCATTCTTATTTATAGTCTCTATGTGATACCCATTTTTACGGATATCTTGAAACTTAATAAGTTTCTGTAAGACTTCGGGGAATATAATGCATCATTTATTTCAAACTTTGTTCCCCTTGGCATTGAAAAATTGGCTCTTCCAGAGCCCAATATTATTTTTGCACCACCAGAAATGGTATTCACGCTTTCAACGGAATCTTTAATTTTGAGACCGGAGAAATATCTTTTATCTTTGAGTATTGTGTGCGTTGTAGCACTGTCTGCAAGACACATATCTCCATCACGAGTCTCAAATTTCGTCATTTCTGGATTTAACAAAGATGCATTAATAAGTATTAAACAATACAAAGCTTATATCACAAGATACAAAATACCACATTAAAAACTATTTTACAACAAAAAGATCAAACTTTTAGGTTATCTTATTCAGGAAGATAACTATGTATATCATGTCCTTTTAGTCGTCTGTTTTTCCGTTGATCTCTTCGGAGTCAACCAGAAAATCTGAAACATCAAGATGAGTATCATCGTTTAGGCCGTGAAAGGAAGGACCGGGTTCATTGGAGATGAAGTTAGTCTCACTTTCTTTCTCCTTTGCTTTTTGTGATTCCCGGTATAGATCGGCTAAGTGTCTGGGTGTACGACAAGTACGCTCCCAGTGATTTTTCATGCCGCATCTGTAGCAAACACTTTCTTTTTGCTTTTTAGAATCTCGGCCGTAATCATTTGCTCGAGATCTTTTATATTCCTTTCATTGTTGGACTCGTCGGGACGGTACTCTTTTCCTTGTCCCCGACCACGTCCACGGCCACGGCCACGACCTCGGTTTCGACCATATCCACGTCCACGTCCTCGTCCATTATTTTGGCTGGACGATGCTACATTCGCTTCTGGGAATGGAGCAGCTCCAGTGGGACGAGTCTGATGGTTCATCATCACAAGCTCGTTATTCTGTTCTGCAACAAGGAGAACTTCCATCAATTTTGAATAACGAGTATAGCCATTTGCCCGATATTGTTGTTGCAGGACTATATTTCCAGGGTGAAATGTGGAGAGCGTTTTTTCAATCATATCATAATCGCTCACATTTTCTCCACATAGCACCATTTGGAAATTATTCTGAACATAGCAGAATTATATTCAACAACACTTTTATAGTCCTGAAATCGGAGGTGTAGCCACTGGTATTTGGCTTTGGGCAAATCTATATATTTTTGATGGTCAAATCTTTCTTTCAAAGATTGCCAAAGATCCGCAGGATCTTCTTTAGTGATGTATTCATCTTTTAAACCATCGTGGATGTGATGAAGTAAAAGATCATGGCTTTCGCCTTTTTCTCATCGGATGTCTTTTTCGACTTGTCAATGGCATCAAGAAGCCCATTTCCTTTTAGATGCATTTTTGCACCTATTGCCCATGTCATATAATTGTTTCCAGAAATATCAAGGGCGGAAATTTCGAGCTTAGCCAAATTTGACATGATATCTGCATAGATCATATACCATTCATTAATTAAAATTCAATTAAATTCAAATTTGCGTAATAAAAATTTGAGCATTATAACAGCATGAATTTAGTAAAAATTAAGGTGCTGAATTTAAATTGCAAAAAGTAAATAGCAGGAATTTAAATGGCAAAAAGTAAATAGCGAAAAAGTAAATTACAGAAAAGTAAATATTCAGGAGGAGGCAAAGTCTCAACTCCAAGAGGAGGTTTTTACCATCAACTCTTATATGATCTAAGGTGACATAGTCTACCATATGATCATTTGCTCGGAGTAGGTACAACCTAGCATCCCGGCATATCAATAAAATTGAATAGACAGAATATAAGAGCAGTTCGTGCTGATAACGTGTTATAAATAAACTATAAACTAAAATTGTATATGAGAGAAGGAGATGAGATAGGTTACGTGAAGGAAAGAGAGAGTATAGAGTTGAGTTTCTTTGTGAGAGGGAGATGAGGTGAGAGAAATTATATTTTGTTTATGGAGGTGGAGAGAGTATTCAATATATTCTTTCTATTCAACTTATGTTACAATAGGTCACGGAGCACACCTATATATAGTAGAAGGAAATTAATAAAATAATGGCTAAAATAGTAATTGTAAGACGGTAAGAACATGGTAGAATGCTGTGGATAATTATTCTTCTTAACACTTTCGTTCTTTTTGTTTTTCGTCAATAATACAATCCAGAGTAGCGGTTAATTTTGCAGCCATCTTTTTACTGCCAGTTTTGTTAGTTGTTACCCGTCATTAGCCTGGTGCCATGTTTAATTGGATAGCAAAAAGCCAAAAACTATTCTTTTATTTCCCTTTCGTGTTTCAATTCTTTAAGAAACCAATATATCTTGAACTCTTTTTTCTTGTTGATATAAGTATAATATTTTCTGCGAAATTTTAAAGTTGTCACAAATTGTTCTTTCCAGTCCTCTGTTGAGGCTGCATGTCCTGTTGGTAATTAAAGAGGAGATTCGCGCCCAACCGCATCCAAAAAAATACTTTCAATTATTGAAAGTGTCGACATTTATTTAACGTCAATTAAATTATAAATGCGGTTCACTGCACCGATCGTAACGGATACAGTTAATTCCGAACGAATATACTAAATTCAGTTAGACTATAAATTAGGCTAATTAATAATGATAGTAGTCACTAAGCGCAACACAATGTTGTGTCATGTTGGGCAAGTATTGAGGGACAAGCAAATCTTTTAAGCATTGGCCTAACTATTATGACACGTATGAAACCCATCAAGACACACACACGTATACACGTCACGACAAGTAAAAAATTAGTTTTTATTTTTGTGTTTTTTTCTTGCAAGGTGAACGAACAATTCCGACAAACAATGGTGTCAAGTTCTAACATGGGTCATGTGATTATCTGGAGTTTAGGAAGTGTTTAACGCGACATGATCAAAGCATCTAAAACCATATTATGAACTATAAAATTATTTGAATTGAAATTTGATTACATATAGCTTTGGTTAATTAAGAATACGAATAATCAATGATAACTTAATAAGTGGACAATAGACTCCAGCTAAGCCTAAAAAGCCAATTAGGTGCGCCCAATTATTTGATTAGTTGAAACCCAAAGCCTCCGCTCTCGGGCGTCTAATCATTTCCGCATTAACTTATTCATCGAAATTCGCAATCCCCCAATAATATCATCTTTACCTCCAATTTAGAATTTGTAACATAATCATACCTTTTTATTAACAAAGCCTCATTTTGATTTAGTCGCATGTCGTAATATTTAGATGAATATTAATATATTGTTATCCCTCCCTTCTAAACCTTTGGCTTGATGGCTGAGTACTGTTCTGACTTCTGACCAGTTTTTCGTTCCAACGAATAGTTTCAGAGCACATCCCAAAATATATGACAAATTGCCTTTGTAATAATCTCTTTATTTATTGTAGACTACAAGAACTGGAGATTAAAGCATTTTTGAAAATTATCACATCTCCACTACTGTTTGTTTCATTTTTTATTTACCAATATAAAACCAGCAAGACATAAAATTTATTACATGTTTTGGGAATTGGGACTCAAAGGTGTTAACGGTTAACTGTTAAGATACTTTAGTATCTTTTCGTGGGCCATAAATTTTCTTCGAATTAGCCTAAAAATCCCACTTTGACATAAACTAGGCCCAGACTAGACCGGCCCAAATGTAATCTGATCGGCTTGACCGGATTGACTGACTCGTTTGTATCAGCTTAGTTATTTTCCCTGGTTTACCCCATTTTCGTATAGCAATTATATACTATTTCTTTACCCATAAGAATGTTGTGATAATTAAGGGTAAATCCCAAATTTTTAAAAGGGTTCAGACTAATCTATATAAGAGGTGCATCCCACCGATAAACCCTTTTTCTGGATATCGAAAGTTATTCTAAAAAAAATGTTGACTATAAGATATTTTAGACATTTGAAAAATAAAAAATATAAGTTACATATTTTTTTTGAGATTTTGAATATTAAATATAGAAATTTTTTTATTTATATTTACATATGTAAGACTATCATTTTTATTGTACCACGCGTCGACAAATTACTAGGGTAAAATTGTTGACTATTAAATATTTTTGACATTTTGAAATATGAAATTAAGTTATATACTATTTAAGACTTTGAATAATAAATATAGAAATGTTTTATTTATATTTATATTGTAAGACTAATATTTTATTATACCACGCGTCGACAAATTAGTAGACTTCCCGCGAGATTTTGTCAAATAATTAGAATTTTTTACTAATGTGCCAAATCAAAAGTTACTACTTCTATTCATATTCTCCTTTGAACTAAAACAAAATCTCACATTCTGAAGAAAAAAGATCAAACTTTATTTGTTAGTGATTAATGATAATTCAAGCAAATTAAGCATAGTTGCCATAAAAAAAAAATGAAAATGAAGCAAATATATGTACTTTTTAAAATTTACTCACGTGACGTGATATAAAGCAGAAGAAAAGGCGGATTTGAGACAAAACGCTCACTGTCCTCGCCGCGGAATCGTCGTCTTTCGAGCCTCCAAGGGACTCTCTAAGTCTCTTAGGGTTAAAGAATCCACCCAAATCTCCTTCCTGTCTTCCTCAGCTGCTTTCGATTCTCCTCAGCTCCGATCAATTTCCTAGGTTCCGATTCCTTCTCCGTTTTATTATTTTCCTTTTTCTGGTCTTCTTATTGCCACCGCTTGCTGTTCGTTTCCCTAGGGCTTTAGATCGACTCTCTCTGTTTTCTGAAAATCACCGAAAAGCTTAGAACTTGACTGCTGCTTGATTCAATTTTGCAGCAAGTAGCGATTAAATGTATTGTTTTTAGCTATATATTTTTTTTAATACTTCTCGAAGTTGAGCTTGCGCAGCGTGTTTATTGATGATCACATCTTTTCCAGAATTCTTCGTTCTTATAAAGTAATGAAAAATTTGTTTTTCTATTGAATTTCTTCTGTGGCTAATCTATTTCGGTTTATGCCATCTTAAGATTTCTTCGTCCAGAGAAGTTTTTTTTTTCTTGTAAGAAATTGGATGAATTTCTGAGGGGATGAATAGTTTCTTCAAAAGTTTCAGAAAAGTGTTGAGCTTTATATGCTTTGTTTAGGCTTAATTTCAGCTCACATAGCTAAATGGAAGTTGAAACGTTTTTTTTTTGTTTCCAGGTTGTTAAAGGCTTTTTGTTAAGGATGGGACACAATGGCAAAGATGAAGTTATGGTCCATGAGATCGAGGCATCTCAATGTGCCAGTGCTATGGTTGAGATAAACATCAAGACTCTGGATTCTCAAATGTACACCTTGCGTGTAGACAAATGTGTAAGATAAACTTCGTAAGACATTTCTTTTGATGATTCATTTTGTCTTCATCTTCTTCTCAGCTTGAGCATACTACCTGTAATGTATGTCTTTCGTTGCATGATTGCATCCATGTGTTGCATTATGAAGTCACTGATCTATAATACCACTGCTTTGATTAAAACTCGTGGAGCTAATACCTTATTTTAGTTCTCGCTTGTTTATCTGTGGCCTATATAATTATAACCAATGCTTTCTGTTTTTCCTTTTTTTCATTTCAGGTCCCTGTTCCCGCGTTGAAGGAGCAAATTGCTACCGTTACTGGCGTTGTTACAGAACAACAGCGCTTGATATGTCGAGGAAAAGTTATGAAGGATGATCAACTCCTATCAGCCTATCGTATCCTTGTGTTCTTTCTTAGAGATTTCGTTTCAGTTGTGAAACCCTTGGTTTTGACTTGCTTGTTTGTTAATACAACTTTAGTGTCGTATGATATCCTGTTAGTTCCGTCTCTTTTTTCTGGATAAAATTCTTTAACGGGTCCATCTTAGATGTTGAAGATGGCCACACTCTGCATTTGGTTGTTAGACAACCCATTCCACCATTATCAGAGAGTTCAACTAGTAATGCAGGTTTGTTTCAACTAGTAATTGCATCTTTGTAATTCTATATCACTATAGTTTTGCATTTGCCATTGATTTTCTTGAGATTCTATTTCTGCATGCTAAGTTGGGAACTTGTTTTTTAGCGGCTGATCCTGCTTTGAGTGCTGGTGAGAGCCAGGGCAGTCAACGATCACGAGTTGTAGTTGGATCCTTCAACATTGCTGAGCAAGGAGATTTTTCAGATTTTGGTCTTGGACATGTATGCCCTCTTTGATCTGTTTGATCTGTTTCCATCTTAGTGAGTTGGATTAAATGTGATCTTTTTCACCATGTTTAGCAGATTGTTTCAGCTGTTCTGGGTTCACTTGGGATCTCTAATGCAGAAGGTGGTATTGAAGGGCTTGATGCTATGGTAATTTCCTATAATTCCTGTGGGTTTCTATAAAAATCGGTTTTGTATGTAAGCGAGTTCTTTTCTATTTGCCAGGAGAGGCTGTCTCGGAGTTCTGCTCCTAGTGCTGCAAGAGATTCATCTGGAGGACGATCTGTCACACCAAATGCTGAGGACCAATCGTCTACTCAACAAGCAGTACGTGCTCTCTTGTTTCCATGATTTGTTATGTAATTTTTGCGAGAAGGCTCGTCATGTTTTTGTTCATGAGAATGCTATTCTTTTGCCGTTGCAGGCGATTCCAGATTCGTTGACAACCTTATCTGAGTATCTGACTCATCTGAGACAAGAATTTGCTGCTAATGGTTAGGCCTCATTTCGAAATGTTCGGTTCTGTGTTGAGATCCAATCTCTAGAGTCTGATGGTAGTACTATGATTTTTGCAGGTAGCAATGCTAATAACGTGCAAGATTCTGGAAACTCAACGGGCAATGTGCAAGCTCCTGGTTCTACTACTGGCGAGAGTCGGATCCCAAGACCATCTCATTTGGTTGGCGTGCTGGAATCGGCAAGGCAATTGTTGACCGGTGAAGTAGCTGATTGTATATCCGTATGCTCTCTTACTCTCGTCTTGTCTTATGCAGTCTTTTGAGAATGCCACTTAAACAAGAATAACCGTTTTCGTGGTTTGTATCTCCCTTATACAGAATCTCACAAGCCAGCTCGTGGATCAAGTAAATGTGACAGATCCAGCAACCCGAAGGTCGTACGAGTCAAACATGCTTCGATCTGGAGCACTCTTGGAGAATGTAGGAATTTCTCTTCTGGAGCTTGGCCGTGCCGCCATGATGCTCCATTTGGGACAAACACCAGTGAGTATACTTTTCCTACAGTTTGATGCATTAAGCTTGCATATATACTTTTTCACGGAATATGATATATCCTCATACATCTATAAAACTCTTGTTTATGTTAAATGTCAGGATGATGCTGTTGTGAATACTGGGCCTGCAGTGTTCATATCTCCTACAGGGCGAAATCCCTTACCGGTATGTCTCTCAGTTTTCCTCTCTTCTTTACTAGCGTGTCCACTTGTCTTCTTTAACACTTACCTTTGTGTCTGCCATTCTAATTCCTGTAGTCCCACTCCTCTCGGCTGGGGACTATTGGACAAGGAGGAGTTTCACAGGCTCTTGCCTCTGCCCCTAGAAATATTGAGATAAGAATACGCACAGGTACTATTCATACACAATTGAAAATCTTCAGATTAAGTTCCATTTTTTTGTATATATTTGTATCTGTATTCATCTTGGTGATATGTTATGCTAGGATCTTGGGTTCCCTCTAGTGGGGCCAACCAGAGAGAAGAAGTAACTACACAACAAGCTCCTGGACAGTCGACCCCTTCTGCGCCCAGCGGCGTTACCGAGTCTGTCCCCTCAATGAGAGGACCATCTGAACCTCCTCGAAATCCTGTGGCTTTAGTCATACCCGTTATGGCTAGATATCAGCAGGTATCTCTTGGTGAACGTACCGCTTCTGGATTGGATGGTGTACATCAGCCTGCTGCTGATTCCTCTAGGCAGCCACAGAGCGCTAGTACTCCCGCAAGAGAAGGTAGTTTTAACTTGACTTCCACACACAACTTATCTTTACTGGGCTATCTTATATTATGTTCGATTTGAATGCTTCCCTTTACTGTTTTGGCTTAGACGTTGTGTTACCTATGTCATAAACCTTTGCTTCTCTGACTTTGAACAATGTAGGTGATAGCAGTTCTGCTGCAGGCGGTGGAGGTTTGTCTGAGTTAAGGAACAGAATCAATCAGTTCTTGAGGCCCTTATCTCGTCGAGAACAAGTTCAAGTGGGGACCCGCGAGCCTCAGGTTGCAGCAAACCCGTCTACCGCAGCAGCATCCACAGAGACAAACGAAGCAGTTGCAAATGCACAAGCAGAGCCGGCAAGTGGGACGACGGATGAAGGGAATTTCCTATCAAGTGTCCTTCAGCAGATCATGCCTTTAATATCTCAAAACGTGCCTTCCTCAAGCTCAGATGAAGCTGCCGGCAGAGGCAGCAACAGCCGTAGACAAGCATCTTCAAGAGAGGTACTTGTTTATCTCCATTGTGTCACCTTTTTTGCTTTAAGGTTGTATAATTTGATAATAAATTTTGTGGATAAATTTGAGATGCAGGGGGAGGAAGGAGTGGAGCGAGGGAATTCAAGCCGGAGACGTGAACCACCATCGCATCCAGATTCAAAACGTCAGAAGGTAAATATGAACAAGTCACTAACGATAGTAAGAGATAACCTTTGGTTTACGTTTACATATCTTAATTAAGTTGTGGTAATGTTATGTGCAGAGAGAGTGAGAGATAGTTGGCGCAAAAAGAAAAGAGTGGAAGCACACTTTTTGAAGAATGATGATAGTTTTTCGTTCTTTTTTGCTTCTTTTGGTAATTTATTATACTCAGCTTGTGCATTGCAGAGATGGTTCACATTTCAATGGTTTTGGTGGTATCACCCAAAAACATGTCCATTTTTCTTTTAAATTATAAGTTTATTTTCCCCGGAATTTCTCTATAGCAAAAATGCTCAACGTAAACTCGTTAATGGTAACTGAAATGAAAATTTCGATTCATAAACCGGCTGCGATAAATTACATTGGATCAACTCTCTATATGAAGAAGAAACACTCATGAAACTACTGTAGTAGGAACGTTTTACAGTTGTCTTCCGGCGGCATCGGCGACGAAGGGGATGTAAGGAGTTTTTCCGACTAAGCAGCTAACGACTCCATACACAAAGCACATGAAGCTGAAGACGAAGACGCCAGTGTGGCCCCACATCGTCGCCTTCACCCCAAAGCCACCTCCTTGACCCGGATCCAGTATCCTTGTCAGCAACACCGGAACCGCCAGAAGCACATCGAGCGTCACCGCCTGCATCGCGTTGAACCTGACGTATCTGCTGAAGCTCGTGTTCCTCACCACTCCCAGGTACAGCCCGAAGAAGGCCACGAAGCTCGCGTAAGGCACCGATCTGTAGAGGTTCAGGATTGGGAAGATCGGCTCGACGAGGAGTCCAAGCCTAGGGTACTGCGCGAACAGGAATCGACCGTATTGGAGCGAATTGAAGAAAGGAAGCGCGTATGAGGCGATTGAAATCACGCGTTCTATTGCCGGTGTTGGGGTGTAGGAGGCGCGAGTCGTTACTGTGGCGGCGCGTTTGGTTGAGGGGCGGAGAGAGATGGTGGTGGATCTGGGGAAGGAGAGGGTGAGTGGTCTTGCTCTGGGAGCCGCCGAGGGGTTTAGGGTTTGGTGGAGAGAGAGGCACAGAGACGCCATTTTCGAAAATGTTTTTGCTTGTGTGGAGACTGGAGAGTGAAAATTTGAGAGAGAAAGCATTTTAACTGAATTGAATCGAACCGACCGATTGCTAGGCGCTTAACCGGGTAGAGCGAGTCGGCGTTTAAAATGTTTAATCGGATTTAAACAATTTTAAGCAATTTTAAGTTAGGATTTAAATACTAACTAAAATACTGAAAACTATCATAAATGGAAAATTGGATATAAACATTCATTTAAAAAGGAGTGCTAAAAAAAGACCATTCAAATGTGTATTTTGATAATAAATGAGAATTTGACATCAGTTCAGTTCATATCAGAACAATGTACCAAATTTTACAACCATATGATAACGTTAATAGTTAAAAATTTAGATATACCAACTTTCTAAAGTAGCTATAGCTTGTAAGGGGGACCCCCTACTTACAATTTATAACACTAAAAGTTAAAATTTAGATATTCGAAAACTACATCTTAAACTATAATTGGATTAACATAACAGTCAATTTTGTAGGATCGCCTAAAACCGCTCAAGAATATCTAAAGTAAAAAACCCCTTAATCCAACTTGTTAATTTCAGTATATAGGAAATAATCGGCATAAACCGCAATTTCACAACAGTCAAAATAGTAAGAAAGGTAAGCAGATAAACCAAAAACCAAAAAATATATATATTTTCTTATCACCAACTCTAGTAGAGAAGAAGACGATACGAGAAGAAGAAGACGACTTTGAAAAAACTCTGTTTTCTTCCACATCTCCATCTCCATCTGCATCTGTCAAAATGGGTTGCAGTGGAACTCTGTTTTACCCACTTCTCATAACCCTCTCCGTCGCTCTAATCACATACAACATCATCATCTCCGCCAATGCTCCTCTCAAGCAAGGCTTCCCCGGCCGATCCTCTTCCTCCTCCGAATTCTCCGTTGACCCAGTCATCGAATTGCCTCGCGGCGGCGGATCCAGAATCCGAGTCCCCGAGAAGAGGAACACCAGACTCTTCCACATAGCCGTGACGGCGTCTGACTCCGTCTACAACACGTGGCAATGCAGAGTCATGTACTACTGGTTCAAAAAGATCCAGGCTTCCGCCGGACCCGGCTCCGAAATGGGCGGGTATACCCGGATCTTGCATTCCGGTAAACCCGACAATTACATGGATGAGATTCCCACTTTCGTTGCTCAGCCTTTACCCGCTGGGGTGGATCAGGTAAAATGAAATCCATCGAATTTCAAAATTGAATTTTTGTTTCATTTCACAAAATCAAAAATTGATTTTGAGTGAGATTTTGAAATCGCAGGGTTATGTAGTACTAAACAGGCCATGGGCGTTTGTGCAATGGCTTCAACAAACAGACATTAAAGAAGAGTGAGAAAAAGCTTTGATTTTTACACTTTTTGTTGCTAATGAAAAGGGAAGATTTTTTGTAACTGAAATGTTGTTTTTGGTTGTGTGTGTAGTTATATTCTGATGTCAGAGCCTGACCACTTGATTGTGAAACCTATACCAAACCTAGCTAAAGATGGGTTTGGAGCCGCGTTTCCTTTCTTCTACATCGAACCGAAAAAGTATGAGAAAGTGTTGAGGAAGTATTATCCTGAAGAGAAAGGACCTGTCACCAATATTGATCCGATTGGAAACTCTCCTGTCATTGTTGGAAAGGTCTGTTTTTTTTTTTTTTTATCTTCTTCTGAACTTGTTGTTGTTGCATATTAGTAAAGGAGATCAGGTCTCTCTAAAGATTTTAGATTTGATGGTTTTGTTAGGAAGCTTTGAAGAAGATTGCTCCGACTTGGATGAATGTTTCTTTGGCTATGAAGAAGGATCCTGAAGCAGACAAATCTTTTGGATGGGTTCTTGAAATGTAATATATCTTTTGAGAAGTATTGATTGTGTTGTTTAGAGTTTAGACTGTCGAAAGAGTAGACTTTGACAGTGACTTTTGTTATCTTTTTGTGGTGGTATAGGTATGCTTATGCTGTCTCATCTGCACTGCATGGTGTTAGCAATGTTCTACACAAAGACTTCATGATTCAGGTAACATCCTATAAGGAGACAGATAGTATTGGCCCTGAACCTTGTGATGCAATAACTAAAAGTGATGATGGAGTTGTGTTTGTGTGGTAATGAATTTTCAGCCTCCATGGGATACAGATGTTGGTGACAAGTACATCATACACTACACTTATGGATGTGACTTTGATATGAAGGTAAGATATCAACTCCTGATTATGATTTTGAGAACAGCAGAAGATTTGATTATTGAGATTTGGCATGATTCATGATTTGATAGTGATTAGAGAGTGTGTGTGTTAAAGAATGAATGACTGGTGATTTCAGGGTAAGTTAACTTATGGGAAAAAAGGGGAATGGAGATTTGACAAAAGATCATATGATAGCTCGCCACCACCAAGGAACCTTACAATGCCTCCACCTGGTGTTCCACAGAGTGTGGTATGTTTTTACATGCCCTGCCTTCATCTCCTGAAAACACATTACCTATGGTTTACACTGTAACATCCCCACATATGATTGGTTACAAACACAGCTCAGTTTTTTCTTCATTGATATATTGGCAGGTAACATTAGTGAAGATGGTGAACGAAGCCACGGCTAACATTCCAAACTGGGGTTCATAGAAAGAGAGAAAGAAACAGTTTATTGTGAGTAGATATCTAATCTATTATGTTGCTCATTTCTCTCCAAAATACGTTGTCGTTTGTTCTTGTAATATATATAACTTTTCAAACAATTATACTTCACTTGTCCAATCCAGTACTAGTCTCTCTTACTAACAACAAATGCTCGAATAACTTCATTTTTTTATTTAATATCTATGATGAAAATAAATTAAAATAACACAACTCAAACACTTGACAAAATGCCAAATTTCTTCATGGTATTAAATAATAATAAATCACATTGTCACAAGAAAAGAAAAGTAAAACCCTGAGTTATAAATAAAATAGAGATAAAACGGATGTATCTTCAACCACAAGTAAACGACCAAACCATGCCCACTATCCAGACCTCAGCGTTACTTGTTTAGAGTACCGATCCAAGCCGGTGGCTGCATCCCGGTCTGTTCATAAACCGTATCAAGAACCGGAGGCAACATCTTGTAAAGTCCAGCTATATCCTTCAAAGCATTCCCACTACCACCACTAATCCCCTGTTCTCCACCATGGTTCCAAACGCTAATCTTGGGCTGCAAGTCTCTAACCGCAATCGCATTAGTCTTAGCGATCTCCAAATAAGCTCCATTCTCAATCATCAAGAAGTCTCTAAGCGCAGAGTAATCATTCTGAAGAGCGTCTAAGAGTGTCCTCAGATAAGTCCCTTGAGCACCGGCTAAAGCAACGAGTCCGTCTGCTTCTTTCTGCTTTGAGTAAAACGCTGCGTCTGCTGCAGCTCTCTGCGCTTCTGCTTCCTTCTGCTTCTCGTATAGAACCGCCTCTGCTTGCTTCTGCTTGTTATACAACTCCCAATTCGCTTCTTGAACCTTTGTTTCATACTCAACACTAGCTTTGCTAAGAAACTCAGCTTTAAGCTTCTCCGTGCGAGTCAAGGCATTCATTTTCTCGACCTGAGTCTGAAGCTCAGCTTCTCTCAAAGCCACTGCTTTGGTTGCTTCAACTTCAGCAACCTGAGCATCTTTAGTCCAAGCAGCTTTCTTCATCGCCAGCTCAGCATTGGCTTTAGCCACGTCAGCTTCTTTCTGATTCTCAAACACTTTGATCTCAGTCTTGACTTTGATCTCCTCTTTAGTCCCTTCTCCTTGCCTCTGCATCATTATGATCTTCGACTCCGCGTCGATCTTCGCTGCGTTCTGCAAAGTAAGACCGTTTCTTTCTTTAGCACCGATCTCTCCTTTCATCTTGGCCTCGGACACATCGATCCTCGCTTGATTGGCTGCTTCCATTTGCGTTTTCTGGCCCAAGTAAGAGAAGTATTCATGTCCAGGCACGTCAACGAGCTGCTTCACGTTGGCGTTGTAGATTATCAGACCGAACTGGTCTAGCTCTAGTTGTACCTTGTCAAACACTTCCTTCTTAAACTCCTTTGTCCCTTCAATTCCATAAATTAAAAAAAAAAAAAAAACTCTTTCAGCCAAATGTATTTAGCAGACAACACAAAATGGGCTTGAATGGTATGTAGCTTATTCACATTTTTACATTTTGAAAACGTGATTCCTCTATTTTGTACCATTACCATTCACCCGATTCATCAAATTTTCATGTTTTCACGTTTTTGAAAAGTCATTTCCCTATATACAATAACTATAAAAAAATACAAAACGTGATTAATCTCTAAAACTAACATTTATCTTAACCTAATCAAAGACTCTTTAACCAAATTGTATGAAATGACTGTGGTTACCTTTGAAGATCTCTTCCATGGTCATGGAAGCAGCGAGGACACGAGTCTCTCCTTCGATGACACCTTCGACGAGCTCATTGACGTGATTGGATTCTTTGTCGTGAGGAGAGATCAGCCTAGCGTAGAGGATCAGGGCTTCGGAGTCCTCGACGCGAGGGCCGATGGTGAAGACGGCGGGGAGAACGAAAGGGAGCTTCTCGGCGCTCATGGCCTGGACCTTGAAGGTGTAGTTGACCGGAGAAACGTCGAAGACTGTGCAGGATTGCCATGGGAACACCCATGACTTCTTGGCGAGCTTGATGTCTTCGATCCCGGCACCGGTGATCGCCAAATACTCTGACGCTCTTGCAACCTTGTACATCTCTTCTCTAGGATCTTAAGGATTTTGGTGGTTTTGGTTTTCACCGATTTTCGAGAGATTTTGTGAAAGATTCACAAGAGGATTCAGTGGCGTCTTTTGTCTATTGTTTTATTTTTATTTTATGTTGTGGTTACTTATATATAGTCGTCGAAATGTTTAGCTTTTAGAAGACTTTCTCTCTTTCAGAGAAACTTCTTCACAAAAACGAGTAATTATAAATGTCAGCCCATTTCCAAGAAAGTTACTTTAGTTACACAATCTTTATTTTTCGGGGATTTTAAAATAATACATTCAACATTGAACAAGACTAGCTCAATTTACACAATTTAGACGGCTATATATAATATATTACACCCTTTATGGTTGAATATGGGGTCCTTTTCATTCTTTCATTTTTGTAAGTGCCAAATGTGTAGTTATATTTTTGCGAAGTAATAATTTTTATATAGTTATTAATATTATTAAACCATTTTGTATTATTCCCTTTTCTCATATAGAGAGATTTTTCAAAACAAGAATTTATTTCTATGTACTTAATTAGGTAATATATACGATTGTGTTAAATCTTTTTTAAGAAGCAAAATCTTCATAACAGAAAGCTATGAATTCATTTTATATAGATTTTTTTCATTTATAATAAAATCTTTGCTAGTATTTGGAAACATTTCAAACAAATCTTTGCTGTTAAACCTTTGGTTAGATTTATCATTTATGAGCTTCGTTAGTGATTTCGTGAGGTGAGGATCAGTAGTTATAGGCTTTCACTCCTAAGCTTATAATAGGCCCATTAAAGTCCACGAAGAGGTTTAAATCAGCAGCGCTTTTTTTTTTGGTCTACTAAGTTCGAGAGTCCCACATCGGAAAGATGGGAGTTGTTAGCAGCGGAAGTAGCGCTATAAATACAGGTCTCGTTACTTTTTACCAAACCACGCAGCCATGTGGTGAGCACAAAGCGAACTATTCTTTCGCCTTTTACTAAAGAATACCGTGTGCTCTCCACACCAAGTGGCATACGCCTATTTTTGGAGGGTCCCGCTTTCGAGTGGGCCCCAACATCGTTTAGTCTAATTTTTTTGCTTTGGTTCGAGTAGTAACCCAAACCGGCTTTAGTTCATTCGTTTCTTTTTTGGTTGAAATCAATTTTAATTGGTCTATTACGGAATCCTTGTCGTATTATCTTGTTTGATGTAAAGAAAACAATGCTTAGTATGAATTACACATAAGCAAAAATTGAGTTTACAAATACCTGGGAAAGTGAAGAGGCCTACTCTACTGATACCCATAGTATAATTATTACTAGTATTTTTCTTTTTGACAACAAATTATTGTTAGTATTATTAAGTTGATATATGAAGTTATGAACTCACAACCATTGCTAATAAATATTTTTTAAAAACTCAATCTTTAAGTTGAATGTACGGTGCAATATCATATTTCTCTAAGTCCAAATGGAATTAGACGATACATTACCAAGAGCCAGTTACTTCTTTGATTTTGATCGATGCATCCGGAGATCGAGAAGGCCTGAGGTTGCATTTGGTACCAACTTTCTTTTAAACATAATTGAGTGAAACATTCATCCTAGTTTTCGTTTTATTCTTAATGAGGCAAATGCTTGTAGTGATTATCTTGCAAAGGATAGTTCTTCGAATTCCTTTTATATGGAGATATTTCGGGGCTTCAATATGTAGTCAAGCTTACTTGTCAAGCATAGAAACCGACCAGTTCCTTTTATCAATAAAGTGACCGTTGATTTCGTATAGAAATATATTGGTTTAATTGTTGTTGAAGGTATGTGTTGGAGACTTAGAGTATTCAAAAATAATTTGATCTACGCACACTTTTGAACAAATTAAGGCGTACGTCTATGCATATTGTCATTATTATCGTGTGATTTATATTTCGGAGCTGTGATGGACATTACTCGTTTATCAAAATTTATCACAGGCTTTAAAATTATATTCTTTTTAGAATACCACAATTTCTCAAACTAATAGTGGTTTAGTCAAGTTTTGTATGAGCTTTTCTTTTGCTACATCTAAATTAACAAGATCCACTTACTCAAGATTAGGTTGAGTATATATTTGATCAGAAAAATAATCATAGTGCAATCTTTGTTATGAGTCTATGACGTTGGTAGGGACAAAAACATAATGATTAAGTATGGTGGTTACTGATTAGTGAGTCATCGTTATAGCTAAGGTTGGACAAACATGGACAGCAATTTTAAAATTGCGACTTGGTTGGCTTAACAAATATCCACATTACTTTTGCCTTTTAACCCAACGGCTAATCATCATTGGCCAGCCTGCTAAGTGCTAACCTATATTTTTTTGTCTTACTTATTAATATTATCACTCTTCTTACTTACTAGTGGTTATCATTCTTATTAGCTGCTCTAGCTTCTTAACAACTTCTAAACCAATAGTATATTTTTTTTGTTCAAAGTAAACCAATAGTATGAAGTAGAGTATTATGTACTTTATTAGATGATAAAACTCAATACCTTTGAATCAACTCATAGACTACAATTCTTTCATAGTCGATTTTAAAATACACTATTAAAACCGGGTGTTGTTGAACAATTATATAGTTATTGAATGGTTACTTTCAATTTAATACTGATAAAAATTCTGAAACATTAGATAACATCAAATCAAAAACCACTTTTTACCAAACAATACCTGACGCGATTATAATAATTTGAAGGACTTTAGTCAGTTTTCAGTGTACATCGTCAAGAAAATATATTTTCTTATGAAAGTTTATCTCCAAGTTCAAAGCACCAATCTCCAAAATATTCATTTCAAAATCATATTCATATGTAAAGTCAGGTTTGAACTTTGTTGATATTTTTGTTTCAGGTACTAATCTAGCTCTAATACAAATCATACACTGTTTTAAAAATAATCACCAGACACTCACATTCATAGAATAAATAATTGTAGACAACTTTCACTTTTCAGATAACGCAATCTTCATATACTCAAAAAAATATTATCAATAAATCATTTCATAATTATCCTTAAAGACAAAAGAAGAAACAAAAATAAAAAGAAAGCAACCGTTTCGCTCCCGCCTTCACAGCTGTCTTTCATGATTAGCCAGCGAAACCATTTTGCTCCTCTCACATCACTGTCACGCTTTGCGAAAATAACAGTCCAATGAGAGACCCCACCAGTACATCATCCAACGGTCGAGACGCCACGTGGCCCAATCTCACTCAGTTCCGTATATATATCCGTCTAATAATTATTGTTCAAGACTCTTCTTTTACCATTTCTACTCTCAAAGAGAACAAACGCTCTCCTCTGTTCTTATCAATGGCCACAGATCAAGAGAATCTACTCTCAGATGATTACGAAGAAACGGCGGCGTTTTGCGGTTGTGGGTATTTCCGTAGTTTCAGTGTAAACCGGTGGCGGAGAGGAGGTGACGGTGGCTGGAGCGGTAGTTTGCAGGAAGAAAACTGGGGGAGCAGGAAACTGAAGGGGCTGAAGGAGGTTTCTGAGAAAATTGCGGGACCAAAGTGGAAAAACTTTATAAGAAGTTTTAGCAATGGGAGGAAGAAGATGAAGAGGGATGTAGATTTCACTTACGATCTCAAAAACTACAGTCTTAATTTTGATGACGGCGGTGAAAATCCTTCGCCGGAGAGGTTTGTGGCTCCGCTTGTGATAAAAGTGTGATATTTTTAGTTTTTTACCTCTTTTTGTAATTTTTTATATTTGACCGTGTCATTTATGTTAATACAAAGGGGTTATAATAGTTTCCGTATTTTAATTATAACTTGTACTTATTTTACTTGGTTATCCCAAATACTCGCTTGTACTTATCTAGCTAAGATACACAGATATCTTTTTTTTTTTTGGGTGGAAAGATACACATAAAACTAAATATTTATATTTAAGTTGGTGTGTATAAATTATAAACGCACAATTTGGATAATAAACACTCAAAACTTGAACTACTAGAATGAGAATCATAGACCTTTTTGGCCACGAGCGCAAGTGTCTATTTAATATCTTCCCCTTGTTACTTATAAATCCCACTGCTTCAATCTGCATTAGCTTAAATCCATTTAACATATTCTAGTATCTCCAAGGTCCATGTCTCATTAGCCTCGAGGATTTTAATCTCTTGATCCATCACTTGCCTCCATTCTTGATGCAGAACAACATCTTTGTCATGATTAGGTTCACATCACACCAAGATAATTTTCAGATTCAAGATTCTCAACGAAATACAACCCTTCGTATAAAGGATAAGTAACATTTTAAGGTTTATGAACTACTAATATAGTAATACACAAGAATATGTTAAGAGTTATCATAACAAGCAAATTGGATACAAATGAAGCTAAGAAAAAAAGAAGCAAATGCAAGATTCTTGATTCTAGGTACTAATCATAATCATAATAGACAATTATGTATATGAAATCAAAGATAAAGCTTGTCGGGGTGGCGGGGGATATGATATCTTATGATTCTTATCGTCACATCGCTATAACTCATAACTCTCGATCCATAGCCTGGTCGCATTGATTCTTTTTCGTCTCAAAGACTTGTAAAATGGGGAAATGTGTTACATATATACATATGCTCTAAAGTCTAAACTGTCCAAATTCATTTGAAATTACTAAATCTGTTTTCAGTGTTGATTCAACTTAAACAGAAAATCCACCATGGTTTAACTTTGAACTTCCTCTGACACAATAGCATGAAGATGATGTTTTCATCGATTTTTTCAAGAATTTAAGAGAATCTTCACCAACAAGATATGACCAATTAGAGCTGAACTTCCTTTAACTTTGAACACGTTGTTCTCGTCTTTGCACTTTGGCTATCTTCAGTGTATGCCGCCACAATCATTTGTTTATATGTACATATTTCAGCATTCAATTGGTGCACAAACACCCCGTGCCCGATATAAAAATCTTGTCGAAATCTTTCCTGGATCTTGTGTGAGTCTCAATCACAAATGTGATAAAAAGATAAGGATAACGATTACAAAACCAACACGTTTCAGAACATTAAATAACAAAAGTACCCAACAAGTTACAGTAGTTATCTAAGATGGGGTATGTTTTGTTTTGTCCTGTCTTGTGTACTCACTTATGGAGCCAATACACTTGGGGTCGATACTTGTTCGAATGGTGACACGGTACAAAATAAACGGATTGAAAGGAATAAATGTGGATCATTGCGGAACAAACACAACACAACCATAAACAGTGTGGATGAAAAAATAATTATCACATTTTTTTTTGTATATCATTCAAAGCCACTGTATTGAAGGGGAAAAAACAATTATAAAATTGTGCATCTACTCTCGGCTCACTATCTTATTCACAAGATATTATGATGATGAATTATCTGATGGTTCATAATAAAACTCATGCAGACAAACCAATACCGTTAAACAAAAGCCTGAACCTCCTTTTTCATATTTTTTTGTTTGGTTTGTGTACTACTAATAAAAAATAAAAATATATGGGCATCACATAACCAAGCTACGTACTATGATGTAATTGCACAAAAAGTTACTTTCTAATACTGTCCCCTCTCTGTATAGCCCCAACTTCTTCTTTTTCTCAACCTTAACCCCTAAACCCTGCTGCTTCAAATCCCATCCAATCCAGCTCCCAATTCACTTCATATATTTGTTACGTGAAACGCTCTCTTCCACTATTGTCACCTGCATTGCTTTCATCCAAACAGAAGTTTCAGACTTTTGAGTCGAATCCATAAGTGAGTCATTCGGTTATATTTTTAAGAAAATATAATTAGTGTAATACCTTTTGCGTTTGTTCTTCAAGACAGTGGAAGAAGATGGATTGCTGTGCCAGTTCCTCTTTCTCTGATTGATGAACCAATTGTTTATCTGCTTTAGCTGCAAACCTGTCTCTTGCACCAACCTCGCCTTATCTTCCTCCTGCAAACCAATAAATGATATGCTCACTCTAATTACTTGGAGGCTTCAAGTTAAGAAAGAGAATTAGGATGAGAGAGAGAGAGAGAGAGAGAGAGAGAGAGAGAGAGAGAGAGAGAGCTCACAGTAGGATAAGGCCATTTGGAATGAGATTGCCACCATGCTTTGAGAACAGAGGTTGTGTCTCCTGGTAACTTCCCAGCTCTTCTCTTCCTCAGTATCTCCTCTCTTATGTCCACTATCTTCTCCTTGTAACCCTTCTCACACCAAACAAACAAAGATTCTACATTGGTAACATCATTCATGTAAAAACCAAAATCAGAAAAGAACAAGTTCTTGATTGAGTTTTGGTTATTACCTGTTTGAGTTCATGTTTGAGTTCTTGTCTAACTCGTTCCATTAAAGATCTCTCGCTCTCAGTAGGAATCAGAGGACCAAAACCCAAGACATCTAAGCCACCATCGTACATATTAGCATCGCTCTCTACTTGCTCATCTTCATCATCCGACATTGTTGCTCCCATGCCTTCACCGGGAGACACTCCTATCTCACCAACAAAACACATCGTTTGTCAATTGTCATTGTAACACTACAAAATCACAAGATTCTAAACCAAATGCTAATTAATGATGAGATATGAACAATCCTCACCTGTTAAGCTCTGAAGAGACTGCTCAATCTCCCAGCAAGCCATCACAGCTTCCATCGCATGAACACGCACGTGTTGTTGCAATTGCTCTTTGAAAGAACACAGAAGCAGCACATAATGCGTCTGCACAACAAATGAATTGAAATTATACATACATTGACAACAAAGAGATTTGGAAAAGCTCATCGAAAGACGGAAAATTAAATTTGAAACCTTTAAATGTATCCGGTAACATTTAACACCCTTACATAAATTCCAGATGACGACCGTCTCTGTAACTACGATTAATGTTTCAAATTTTCCTTTTTTCTTAAACCATCACCATTATTACTGTATATCATAAGCTCTCTTTTTTTTATTTCCTGGTCCCACCAGTCTAGATATTGTAAAATTCCGGGACTTTAAGCTTCGCCATTGTTTATCCCCAAAAACGAACCAAGATTTCAACTCATGAAAGAGCTTAATCGAAATCGTAAATCGAGACAGTGAAGAAACTAGAAAGCACAAGCCTTTTCTTCTCTAAAAATATTTGAAACTATTCTAAACAAAAATTCTTCAATTTGAAACTATAAGAACAAACAAGCTAGAGATAAAAATGTATACTTTCACAGAAATCTGTGAAGAAGATGGTAAGAAACGGTACCATGAACTGGTCAAGCTCCTTGTCGTCGCCGACGAGTCCTTGGCCGGCGCCTAAAGCGGAGTATTTAGCGACGACGTGCTGCGACTGCGCAAGCTGGGCGTCAATCCTCGGCAATTGGTCCACCGGCGTTGCGATCCTTAGACACGCGACGTGCGCCGACAAGAGCTGCTCGTAGAGCGGATGCGAGAGGATCTCCGCCTTGTGCCTCGCATTCTGCCAGCTCACCACGCCCTCCGCCGCTGCAGCTCCTCCGTCGTGCTTGTTATCGCCGCTCTTCATCTCTCCGCCGATCATCGGCTCCGCTCCTCCTGTAACGTCGTCGATGACGTCTCCGACAACGGCTGCACCGGAGGCGGCGTTGTTGTTGTTGCTGCCGGTTCGTTGGAGGAAGGAGGAGGAGGAACGGGATAGCCACTGATTAGCGGCGGCGGCTGCGGCGGAGGAAGGAGAATCGGAGCTGCTTGCGGCGGTGGTGTTGGCGGTGGCTGTGTGGAGGTTAAGGAAATTGTTGTCGGAGCGGAGAAGAGCCGTGTTAAGCCAGTTAGGAGGCGGTGCTTCCTGGAAATGTTGCTGTTGCTGTTGTTGCTGCTGCGGTGGCGGAGGCGGCGGAGGAGGAGGTTGGTGTTGGTCGGTGAAATGATTGAAGGAGAGGTCCTGAGAGAGGTGATTGTGGTGAAACGCCATCGTTTCGATGTTTTTTGGCTTTTTTTTGTTTTTTTTTTTCGAATTTTCCTGTTTGTGAGAGGGAAAGATAAAGAAAGGGGGAGAAGGTGAATCTCTGCTTCTATGACGATTGTTTCATGTTTCAATTATATCAATCCACAGAGACTTTTTGTATATTTTTCTCTTTATTTAATCGAAAAAGGGACAGAAAAAATGGTTGTGGTGTATTTGTATGTGTATGTGTATGTGTGTGTATGTATCTCTGAGTATATATATGTGGGTGTCTGCAGACTGCACAGAGCTGAGAGATCGAGACGGACGAGAGATGACCATTTATTCCGATATTTATTCTTTCTTTTTTTTTGTTTTTCAGAGTAATTATTTGGCAAATATGGAATTTTATTTTTCTTGTACAATAAGACAATTTCTCTCATATGATTATTTCTTTTGGTTTTATTCTCATACATTAATTTTTGTTTGTTAATCATGTAAATGAAGTACATAAAGTATTTTGAAACCTATTCGACGACAGATATATTGGGTATTACCTTTGCATGAAAATATTTTCACGTTAAATTAGGTTTTTACCATATTAAAAATAACTTCAGAAAAAAACTCATTCAGAAAAAACCAAACATGTAACTAAAATTAATGTAACCTCGTACTCTTAATTTAGTTCAACCGATTATGTTTTAACTTTTTTGATAACTTTCTTCTAGTGACAGGAAGAAAAAACACACACATCAAAATTTAACCTTTTAAATATTTCGGGCAAAAAGTATTTAATTGTCTCAGTACAATTACGTTGCGTTTGAGAAATAAGTTTAGTTATGGTTGACAAAAATGTTTTTTACCAACAAAAAGAAGGGTTTCTTCTTTTCCAATCACGGTGGTCCACATAGAGACTAAAAATAAACCCAAAAATTAGTGACTAATGAAAAAATAGAAAGATTAGGTCACGACAAAAAGATAATAAAAGAAAAGTAGGTCGTCATGGACTAATCTGAGTCGTCCATTGTTAGTGGCGACTGGTTTCATTGAGATCGGACGGCGAAGCAAGGTCGTTGCCCCCTCTCGACTGTGTTTTTAATTTATACTGTTGAGAATAATAAATGTATTTCCTTTATAAAAGAGTTGCTACGTGTTGTGTTTCCAGACGCAACGTATCTAAGATTAAGAAGCGCGTGCGTCTCACCCTCATATTTTACTGCTGGACCATAATATACTCTTCTTTTTTTGCTTCACGCCTTCACCTTTTAATTTATAAACTTTAAGTACTTGTTTTCTCTATCATTAGCGATAGCGACGAACAACAACAACGAATAATTGAATAGTAAAATTTAAAACACTAGAACAAATTTAACAGTTGTTACTATCTCCCTTTCTTTCTTTTTTTTGTTAGTAGTTGTACTATATCTTTTTTCCCTTTAAATCATTTATGTTTTGGATACTATATGATCTATATATTATGTCATCAAAATCATATTTTCTACTTGATAACATAATTTCAAGCAGCAACTTAAATGTGTTCACCAATATTGGTCCAATGATTCCGCAAATAAAATTATTTGATTCAAAATGGTTGTAAAGGTCGAGCCACATGTCTTACTCAACTAAAAAGGCCGAGGTTGTCCCTAACCACACGTGTGAAACTCTAAATTGAAACATGCACGACCCTCGTGAATATTATACATACGTACTATACAGTTGATTACTAAAATTTTAATGTGTCTTCTACTTGTAGCAAAAAGAAGGTAGTAGTTAATTAGAACAAGATCATTGGTGTAATCAACAGTTTTCTTTTTGGTAACATGTGCTTTATTTCTATTGATTTAGTAATTACATGAGGAAATGAAAAACAAGAGATATATGGAGTAGTTCCTTGATGTATTCGTATGTTGATTACTTTATTAGTATTTTTTATGTAACATCTTTGTAATACAAAGCATTATAATCTTCCAAATCTAAAAACTAAGGCCTGAGGAAGAAGTATTTTCTTGACCACGACTAACGTTTTTGGCGTCGGCTTCGAGTGCTCTGATTTTCTCTTTGATGTGTCTCCTGCAATCCCGCTCCACCACCCTTTCATGCATGCGTATCTCTCTCTTCTGCCTTTTTTTTTGGTTCTATTCGAAAGAGATTCTATCGTTCGACTTTGTGTTCTCTAGCTTTGATTTTTTCGTTTTTTCAAAAGTTTAAATAACTAAAAACTCTCAATTATCCACTGAATATTCTACAAGTGACTCATACTTAAGGTTTATTTAAGTTCTTTGGATACAAAAGATAGTGACAGAAAAACTAACAAATCATATACTATACTCAATAAATAGTAAGCAATCACAAAACTAAGCGAGGCCATACGTAGCCAACCCCCGTAAATGTTGGAGCGTGCTTTCCACGTCACTACGAGGAGCGTGACGAAGTCACACAACCTCAACTTTTTAAAATGTTGCGTCAACATACTTTTTAAAAAGATGCATACAGTTTGACCATATTTATTGCAATTTAGGGGTGTTTTTAGGCCATTTTTTTAATATGAAAACGAAGAATAAAAATGATTAATGCTAGTTTCCCTCTAATTAACGGCGACGGAAGAGATAATAAAACCTGTTGGGATAAAGCAATGAACCGGAAATAGCCGGTGGTGAAGAAATGAGAAAAGGGGGACCATAAATCACGTCGCTACTCGCGGGCCAAAAAACAGAGGACACGCGTCGAGACGAGGTAGTCTGGACCACATATGGTCCCCTCCAAAGCAATAGCATGCGTTCGGGATAAGAGAATCCTAACCGTACATGTGGATTGATGCAACCCCGAATAAAGAAAAAGATGAGTTTTAAAAATTAATTATTTCCCGAAGAAAAATGATAGATACGACAAACAAAAATTATAAATGCAAAATTAGAAATAAAATAAAACGTGGGGACCAGTCCTAGATTTTTTTCAGAACTTAGGCTGACAGCCGCCGGCTTAACGAAAGTGAATGGACAGATTTAACCCCAACACATAGCCTAAAAAAAAGTATTAATAAAAATTCAAAAACGTTTTAGCGAAAAGAAATTTTATATTTAAAGGATAAAAACACAAATAAGTGGGGACCACATAGCGCGTGGGGTCCAATTGTTGGTGACAGGTGAGGGGTGAGAAAGGTGTTTAAATAGCCAACTGTTTACCTATCGCCAAATGGTCCCCTGCCTACTTCCCACAAAACTTCTTAATTAGAAAAACAAAAACGAAAATACCATTTTATTCCTTTAAGGTAAAATCAATTTCGGGTCTGACAAAAAAACATTTCTGTGAAAGATTTCAAATTTATTATCTACCATATCTGACAAAAAGGTAATCCATGATATCATTACCTTCAAAATTTTTTTTATAATTTTTTGTTTATATGAAAAATCTATTGGTAATATGTTGAAAAATGTTGAGTATTTCGTGTTCGGTTCATATTAAAAATCGAATTACAACTCCAACCAACAAAAAACAAGAATACTACAGATCTACATTTTGTAACTTCGTGGTTTGTTTGTTTGTTGAAATAGCAACAAAAAGGAAAATACTATAGATCTAAATTTTGTAATTTTGTGGTTTGCTGCAATTCCGTATTTGTTACATAACGAGATTTTGTTCTAATTCACTACGAATACTTTTAAATATTCAACTTAAATGTTAATCGATTTGTATAAGTTTATATCTTGATGTAATAGATAGAACTACGTACTATGTGTCTATGCTTATAATATGTTGTCGTGTTAACTTTAAAAATAAATTCATTTTATGTCTGTACGAGCGACAAACCCCTTTTCAGTCTAGCTCACCAGTACACACCTATCTGATTTATCAATTATCACTATTCCGTTAATTGTCAAAAGATTTGTCTGCTACGTACTATTTTAACCGCTCGGGTGTAAAATTTACTCATACTGATATTTTCAAGCTCTTAGTTAATCATAATATTCGATTTATATATGTTATGGCAAACGTGAGATTGGTGGATGGTGTTGTTACCGTTTATCCAGAACGCATGATGCATTCCAATGATCAATAAGCGATGTATGTAATAAGGGACTAATAAGGTCGGCGACTAAACAATAAAATGCTTTGCCTTTGGATCATCGTAACGGAGAGAGGCTTATATAAGTTGCAAGTCGTTGTACTCTTTTAATGGAAGTGTGTCATTTTCACAACCTTTTGATCTCTTCTTTCCTTTTCTTTAAAGCTGCACACACCCCCACAGGCTACAGGCCACAGTTTCTCATCACAAGGCATTAACGAATAATAAAAATTGGGAGAAATAATCGGTTGCTAATTTGACAAAGTAGATAAAATAATATTTTAATTTCGACAATAGTTTAAAAGCAAAAGGGGAAAATAATATCTATGCTTTCTGTAACATACTATTTTACTTACTATGCAACAGTAAAAGCTGTAGATGATACCAAATAATAGAGACAATTTAGTTTATTAATTAATTTATTCGTGGAATCTGTCTACTCGAGTTTTTACGATTTAAAATTTGAACATGTTGCAGTTCATTATATAAATATAGCGCATGACCTTAATTGTGCCTGTGAAAGATATTGTATTAAGACAATATCCTAGGACCTAGATTATGATCCTAGGATGTTCATGAGGTATTAACATATTAGAGTAGAAGATCAAGTTAACCTTAGAAATTGATTCATGTCAAGTAGAGTCTCCTCACTCAAATCATAAACAACTTCCTCAGTATCATGTACCTCAGCCTCATAGAGATCTCACGTTGTATATGAATCTCCTAACTCAGTTGGTGCTTCCTACTTCTTACCATCTTTATCATCAAAGGTGGTACAATTCAATTCTTACATGCTTCTCTTTAGAGATGATATTCCCAGGTCACGTATGTTACGGGGGTATGGTTAAAATGTGGTTTGGTGGGGTTATTATATGCAGTCCACTCTCTCAAATGTTGTTCCTGAATATGCATTGGTAAAAAGGTTAGTGAATGGACAACTCTTACTCTCGTTATCATCTAGGAGTCTTCTTCTTGGATTTAGTTGTAGTGTTTTTTCTTGTCATGTTCAAGCTTCCCGAGTGATGTTACCATCGGCACCACTTATATGTAGAAAACAATTTTAGAAACAAACACCATCACAATGCTTCATCCATATATGGAAACTAGCATGCCTAAGTTTCACAAGCCACTTCCTCTATTAAAGACTATATGTACAAGTTCTTAAATTAGTCTGTACGTATGTTATGTGTTAAAATGTAAGAAAATGATACGTATAGAGATATGATCAATTATTTGCCGACACTGGAGGAGCCTAAGGGATTTTGTCAAAGGGGGTTGATTAAAATTGTGGGGTAGAGATGGAAACGAAGTTTAGCTAATTGACAAAATAATTTCACTAAACCTTGTTGATAATCTGTACTGATCAGAAAGCATTACTTTAATTTGATAGACCATACACACAGAGTAGACACTCATATATCTTTTGTCAAAGTCAAGTCTCATTACTCGTGTTGCTCTTTATTCATTGCCAAATAGTATACGTTATGACAACATACATCTATATATACTTCACAAAAGCATATAATACTCAATGCTCATTCGTACACAAGCATATATTGCCGACAAGATACAATAAGAAAGTTTATTTGAAGTGGAATTTAGCGCTAAAATATAAACACTACTATTGTTAAAATTAACAAAACCATAATTTTAATCGATTTGAAATCCCTTGATATTTTGATTCCACCTTTCTAGTATTTTGGTTGTTTCCAAAAAGTTAAATACAACGTATATACATATGGTTCTACGTACTTGATCACTGTATTATTTTATACAAAATAAAATAGAGATATACATAATGAACAAAAAAATGTCCAGTCTGGGGCCTACAAACCTTCTTGGCCGGCTCTTGTGATAACTTTTTTTAAGTCCGAGCTAATTAAGCCGAAATAACAACGGACTTTGATGAAGCGTATCGCACATAAGTCATGAAGTAGTTCCACATGAAATGAAACTAAAAATAATTCTCTTTCAAAATCAGTGAAAATTATGGAGTCAGAAAGAGGAACAAAAGCTATTGATCTTAAATGTTGTAACCAGTAGAAGTCATAGAAACATGTAACGTTGAGGAATGTGAAAAGAGTGTTGAGAGTTAAAAGCAGTATATAGAAGTCAAGAGGAATAAGACATAGTGTATGCTCCTCAAGTTAAAACCCCCCCAAATTAGACTGTTTCTCCATGAAAGTGGACCACCAAAAATAGAGAAAAGCAAAGAGAAGTCAGTATTTTCCATAAATATTCAATTCTGTAATGGACCACTCCTCCACTCTCCTCTTCTTTCATTCTCAATGCTTCTGCCTTTGGCCATACCACACTTACATTGCTTGCTTACTTTTGTTATGAATTCGACACATTTAAGTATCTTAGGCCATCTTATCCACCCAAAATCAGAAAGAAACTAAGCAATAAACTTTTGCTGAAAGATATCCAGCTGGTTTAAAACCCCTTTTATGAGACTGCCACCCATAAATCTTGAAGCTGAAAGTGCCAGAAAAAAAACCATATGTTACGGTCTCAATCTCATAATATATGGTTTTGAGTAGTACTAGGAATGTAACTAGGTTCTTAGGAAAAGATAAGAAAAATCAGGATTTGGAAACCAAAAGTTGATAGCTAATAAGCATTCTTGATTCGGTTCAAAATATGTGAAGCATGAAAACGGATAGATGTTGTAAAAATTATAAATGAATTGTACGCAAGGACAAAAATATGTATTAGTGTACTAATCAAGTTCAAGACTACAAATCCAATCTAAATTATCCTTAGTAGGCTTGTAGCTAATTAAGATTAGTACTATATATTATCCTAAGTGACGTTGTATTGATACTTTAATCGATAACTCAAAAAGATAATACTTTAAATTAGTCGTCAAATAATGGTGCGTCATTTGATTTGGGTCGTAGGCATAACTTGGTGCCACAGTTGGTCGTAGGTAATTGGGCTTTGTTGCTCTTGTCACTCGTATCGCTTTAGAACACAAATCATTGTACAAAGATATACCGTATTAAATTCAAAAAATGAATGTCATGACTCATGAGATGTAAATTTTTGCAATATAAAGGCTATAATTTTTATTTTACTTGGCAGACTATCTACCGTGTAAAAGCTATAATACTTACTATGCCATGTTTTTTGTTTGCGTAAAACGTTGGTTGAAGTGGAAAAGGAAAAAAGAATTGGTCGTTTTCAGCCATAAAGCCCATAGGCTTTTCTATTGTGGGTCGAAATAATAACATTGTTGGGCTAGTTTGGACATACATAAGGGTTTGATTATTTTGCAGTTTTCAGGCTAAAATGAAGTAAGATCTCTTCCTTTCTACTAAGGTCTGAAAGGAGCTATGAGCAGACCAATCCGATGTTGTAGAAGACGTTTTGAATGCCTCTTATGGAATATTTCACATTAAGTGCTAAAACATGGTTTTGTTTCTGAGTAAAGTAAATTAGTGGGAACTGTATGCAAGTTTTAACGGATCCTTATATTAAGATATTTAGTGGCCTGTTATAAATGGATAATGTTGTTGAAAGTGACATTTAGGTTCTGTGTCTGTGATAATCCTTTGTCTTTGTTATCTTCTTGAAAAGAGACTAATGAATATACCATATTTTGTTAAGATATTATAATTGACGAGTCATCAAAGAACACTCTTTAGTACCACTTGTGCTAATATAGACAAAACAATACAAATTACTCTTTTCTTGTTCGTTTTACAAAGAGACAATACAACTCATATTCTTCTCTTTGTTTTCTTTATCTTACAAATTGCATCTGATCTTTATAGAAACCACCCCACAAATAGAAACTTCCTTGAGGCACTTCTACGGTAGAAGATTTTTTTTCTGTCTTTTGGAGCTCCTGCTTGTGCGGACTCTTTTTCAAAAGCCGAGCCAAAGATGGAATCAGATCAGCTAACTCTGATCAAACAAGATCTTCAGAACCACTTGTTATGGTTGAGTTGAGTCACTCCCTTCCTCTCACCTTATCATCCTAATCCCATATAGTGTTGTGTCCACACCCAAAGAAGAAGAATAGTGGTCAACATTTTCCTCACATGGCATTACATTCAAATCCGGTAGCAGGAAATTGCCATCATCCACCTTGCAATCCTCACTCTCTACCAAATTACAATCTGAGAGCAAAGTAGGCATTTCTGTGTTCATCTTCATCCTCTTCAAACTCTTCTTGTTCTCGACGAATGGTGATCTGAGCGATGCCATGTCCTGTTTCATATAAAAAAAACACGAAGAAACCGATTTAATAAATGGTGAAAAATGAAAAAAAAGTTAAAGAGTAGTCACAAGAAACAAAAGTTTGAAGTCCCCACAGTTCACACAAATTCAATGTTTGAGAGAGAAAAGGGTCCCATGTGACAATCACATAAACAATAGGAAGAATAACGCGTCTCTGAGGTTGATAACCTAACTCTCCTTTCCAAACACACTTCACTCAAACTATTCCCTAATCTCTCCATTGCCATTTTAGTTAACAATATCAATCTTGTTGTTTTTTCTTCAAAAGATCGTCCAACTAGACAGATATACACAGTCAAGGCCAAAAAGAAAACTACGGGGTCCACTTTAGAGATAACCCAATTAATTAATCAAAGAAACAGTAAGGCTCATTCAGAAAATAGTAAATCTTACCAGATCCAGATCCTGATTTTAATATTTATATTTTCTTTTTGCAAAATAAACCTATCTAACGTTTAACAAATATCTACAGCATAAATTTCTACAAAGCAGTTAAAAAAAACAAATATTCTAAATTGAGCTCTAAAATAAGTGTCCAACGAGAGAACGATGAAACTGGGTAGTATCAAAATATGCCCGTATATTTCGCCGGATAATTGCAACTAAAAACAACACCGAGGAAAATAACAAAACGTCGACGTATCGCACACTTTTTTTCCCCGTCTACAAGCCGACATGTTGAAATGACTAGAATACCCTAACTATGTCAAACACTGTGAGTCTGTGTAAGCTTTTCTGTCAGAAGTAAAAAGGACGTCTCGAATCTAAACAGAGTGAGAAGCAGAAACACTGAAAACTGAAATAAAAACTTACAAATTTAAAATCTTTCGTGGATTTAGAAAGACTCTTTTGTGTTTTCTTGGATTTACAAAACTGAAATCATTCGTGGTTTCAGAATTTGAAAAAAAAATCGAAAACAGAACAACTCGTCGTCCACCACCACAGATCAGCTAATCTGAAATCGAAGAAAAAATACGAGAGAAGACGCACGCACGAACCTTGGATCTAGATCCGACGGCGAATGAGCCACTGATTTGACGACTCGTGGCCTCGTAACCGTCGACGTAGGCAGACGGAGAAGAAGAGGAGCCACCGCAACCGCCGCTCCAAGAGAGCGGCGTACTTGGACTACATCTCGAGTTTTTAGCCGATTCAGCTTCCTTTCTCGGACACCGAGACCGAGGCTGCCGGATTCCCCACCGGAGAGCCGCTACAGTCGGATTCGCGACTTTGGCTTCTTTGAGGCTCACCAAAAGCTCCGCCACCACTCCTCCGTCTCTCATCGCTGACCTCGTCCATTCATCTGCCGCCGTCACCATCTCCGAATTCAGGTTTTACAGTGATGAGAACACCGAGAAGAAGCCGGAAACAAAAGCGAAAGGTAAATAAAGATCCCAACTTGGAGAGAAAGAGGAGAAGAGAATTGGGTGTGAGAGTGTGAGATAATGAGATTTTTGTTTTTATTATACGATTTTGATTATTCGATATTATTATATTCAATTGTTATATTTAAAATATTAGTACGTGTGGAGATGTGGGAGAATTATGTGGGACCGAAGCTTGACATGTCATTTAATACAAACTGTTTGTTATTCAATTTCTTACTAATTTAAGATTCGATCAAAATTATATTACCCGAAATAACACCTTAAACAATCGCGAAAAGCCCAACTAACTAAGACGAAAGCCCGAGGCAACATACTGAGGAAGCCCATAAGCACCAGAGAATCGGACTTGTGTTGTTGGGGACTCTGTGGAAATAATGACTGGACTAGGCCCATCTGAAACTAATCACGTTCGTCATACGCATACGCTTGGATTGTTCAATAGTTGGAGTCTGAAACTAATTATGTGTGTGTGTGTGTGTGTGTGTGAAATGTGTTAGATGTTGACGTATGTGCTGCTCCTGCTACTGTGCTGTTATATGGATGAAAGCAACAAGAAAGAAATAAAATGGTAACTTAAAAACTGAAAGAACAACGCTATCTAACCACAAAGTCAATACTTTTTTCTTCCATATTCAACCATCGAAAGATTCACCATTGTTCCGAAGCTCACATCACGTGGTCTACTGTATCCAATTTCCTCTTCCATATACACTGTATACCTTTTCTTGTATTGGCATACTGCATACACTGTATATATACCTTAATATACAAGTATATCTTAATGAAAAATACAAAAAAAAACTAAAGGCTTTTCTACAAAAATATAAAATCTCGTCGAGATAAAAATCAAGATATTTCGTCTTAGCTGACCGGTGGTTTATGCTTTGGATCAAAATATATGGTTATTCGGGAAAAAACTGTCTTACAGGAAAGATGATAGTTACCATTTCTTATGTAAAATTATCACAACAATAATATATAACGATCATGAAAATTCAGCGGCTTGTAATACATTTTGGAGCTTGAAGAATAGTTTCAGAATGAACCAAAGAAACGTATATTGATGCTGTTGTTAGGCAAATTATATTATTAAAAAAAAAAAAAGGAAGGGCACATGGGAACGAGCCGAGAGATGGGTTTAGCTAGGGCCTAGGAACATAGATAACATTTCTGTATGTGACAATAAAAAAAGATAATATTTATTTTAAACCTTATAAGATTGCACGTCTCACAAACATAATTTAATCAGTGTTTGTAATCAATATTCAAAAAACGTCTAAGCGCCAATCAGAGACTATTTTTGGATAACTTATTTACAAAAATTTGAAAACTGAATTTTTAAAATAAAAAAATCCAATAGAAATGCTTTACTGTACAAAGAATTAGATTTTTCTTTTTTCAACTATACCATCAAAAGAATTTTTTGTGTGGCTAACATATAGAAGCATCTTTGTATTAATGTGTGTAGAAACAAAAGAAGTTCAACGGATGAAGAGATAAGGAGGGAACAAAGATCCCATGGAGTGCGGTCGATGGGAATGACAAAAAGTCTCTTTCCTTTTGGAGTCAAATGTAACATTCACTTGCTCTCACTTTGCTCCAAAACCGCGTCCAATTCAATTCTTTTCTTCTCTCCAAATTCTTCTTCTACTTTTTTTAAAACGTAGCTTTTGATCAAATTTTTTCCTAGTGTTATTGTTGTACCACAATCCAGATAAATTCACTAATGTGTGTGTAAGAGTTACGAAAAAGTCTACGAAGGCTACATTTTTTGTTTTAATGGTAGAAATGAAATATGATTCTAAATATTACGAATCAATGATTTTCTGTTAAGTGGTATTGAAAAATGAATTTCATTTTCGTCTATACGAAGTATCTTATACCTGTAATTTCTAAGCGTCAACTACCCGATCCATGTAAAGCTCTCTTAGCAGATTTGTTTCTTGCATTGGTTATCGTAAGTAATAATTTTTGATCCTAAAAGTCCTATGCAATCTTATTTCATCGGAAAACGATCTAAGAACTAGTGCCAACTACTAGCAAATTTCAAACCATACAACTGAAATTGTAAAGAGTTTTGACAGTAAGTCAGTAAGTACATAATTACGTTTATGATAGATCCGCTAGGTAGAAACAAATTCGGTAGAATTGGAAATAAGAGGACGATAATGATACACAAAAACATTCAGATGAATTTCTGTGAGATTTTTCATCTTCCGACATAATACACAAAAAGGCAAGCAAACTGGATATACAAATCTATTAATATATGTAATTATTTTGTCTTTTTTTCAAAAAGGCAAACAAACTTGAAAGTCTAATAAAATGTTTTTTTCCGGTTATCGAAATAATTATATGGAAAATTTGTCAACATAATAGATTAGATTCTCTTGTACCAAGAACATAAATATGCATAGATAACACCAAAATATACTGCATGTGTGTATGCAAGCTGAGGAACAACGTCTCTGAATCCTCCAAAGACCATGTTGAATAAAAACTCCATTCGTTATTATAAAATAGTCATATGTTTTTATATGATTAAGATTACATTTGTTCTATAGAATATTAGTTTTATTGTGACCTTTTGTTGAGGATTCAATGGACCCTCCATTTTTGCATGTGACTGAGTGTGGAATGGGACGAGAGAATGGCGGTCTTTGATATAGACGTCACCTTATTATTTCACATTTATCTAAAAACTTATATCTTTCAACTAAAATAAGTATTATTTACATTTTACGGTTCTAGCTTAAAGTTAGCTATGATTGATTATACTCCTGGATCATGAAAACCGTTAGCTAACACTTATTCACACCCATATAAAATTTTAAAAAACTAACCGATTTGGTATTTGTTATGCAAGTATATCCCACTCTTCACATGGACAGGACAGTCACTATTAAATGAACAAAACAATATGCTCTGATAAAATTCTCTGATTTCAGTGAACAATAAAATCAAATGTTGGAGCAATGAGGTAGATAGCACAAACGAACACTTAATTTGCTCAAATAATCAACATTTTCTCTTATTTCCATTTAGCGACTAGCATTTTCTATATTTCTAGTTTTTGAATTGACATAAACTCATGTGTATTATCTTATTTAAGTTTTTCTCCATCCTCTAAAATGTATTATTACTCTCTTTTTTTGTCATCGGATGTCCCCAAAGGGACCAATGTATCATTACTCTAAGGGAAATATCATATAACTAACTAGTTTATTAAATGTAAATTGATTTTTTGGTAATACTATAGTTTACAGCTGAATGAGGAAAAGGACATGAATCACGATCAACCCATTTCATCACCCATGTTTATATATGTCGTAGTAGGTCCCATGCCACGCGTTTACGTTCTAGGCCCCACTTATTTATTCGTAATACTTGTCTGATTTTCCCCATAACTTTGTATGTAGTCCCAAACAACTAATTGCTTATGTTCGACTTTCTTGTTTTTTCCTTCTCTAAGTCGACAAAACCCAATTAAGATATGTAAAATGATTCACCAAACATATGATGACCCTCTCTGCTCTATAAAAACGAACAATTCAGTCATATTAGCAAATGATCTAATTGATAAAACTTTGCCAAATACGAGTTCATTTCACGCGTGTATTTAAAAGTTTTGTTCATGCATTTGGATTAATCTTTCAGAATCAGGAGTATGGAGCTTGAAACTTGGAAGGACATCCACACTACTCACACGTGCCAAAACAGTGACAAAGAAACAAAATCAGCTATATTGCAACTTAACCGAAACAGTTTTTGTTAGAGCTTCCCACTCCACATGATTTGTCTCATTACTTGACTGACCAATACAATTAAAGCACGTATCAAATCAAATAGTCACTTAATACAATTAAGGAAATTATATCAGACAAGTCTAGTTAACAAAAGTTACAGAATAGTGTTATTATTTCAAAGGTGTATATATCAACAACACAAATTTGACTATGACATGTATGTAAGTCAGTACGACGTTTTATTGTTTTTCTGGACAATTTTGACCAAAATTTAAATTAGTTTCTGGAACTTATATGAAACTCGAATATATACCGACGGGAAAAGCGTAAGCTGGTTAATTGTTAGGGTGAAAAATGATTAATGATAGGGTTAAAATGATTAATTATTAAAAAAAAGTTAATGACCTATAATAGTGGTGTTTCTTGTTGTCATAATTGCGGTCTAAGATTCGTCCACAATTTGTTACTGGATTGACCCCAATTATATTGGCAATTGTCATTTCGATGGATCCATTCTAACAGCACACTCTTTTCCCCAATATAGTCTTATATATCACCTTTTGTTCTAATTACTATTGACTCTAAAAGGATACTTATATATAATATTGTCTGAGTTTTAATATTCGTGCGACTGAATATAATTAACATAAACTTTATTTTTCTTTAAATAAAACAGCTAATTTTTGTTTTACAAAGTCTTTAATTAGACCAGAGGATAAACTGCAAAAGAACATCCATATATATGAAAACCCACAGACGAAGAATTGGTTAAAATGTGACATTCCTATAAGAGTATAATAATAAAAACTGTATATTGTAAACTGCACACTAAGAAATCATGGGTATGATCACAATACATAAATATTTAAAATCCTTTAAAAATGAATGAAATAGATGATGTACGAAAATAGTTTGGGTGTTTGATTGAGTCATTATCGAAGGCTCACATGGGTGAAGAATGGTGATGAAAGAGTCATCAAACTATTTAATTTTTTTCTTTCCAATTATTATTGTTATTATTAATTAGCTGGGGAAAAATCTAGACAAATTTGGCAGTATCTATGATAGACAGACATGTTGTGATGATCAAACCCATGTGAAAATAGGTACAGTGGGTTTGAAGTTTCACCGCAGCCAAACTCTCTTTGGATACAACTTGTTCACCAATATTGGAAAATAGAGAAATTGATATACATACACATACATACATACATATATACGCTATATGTAGGACAGTTACTAAATTTATAGCTGTTAAATGTAGCTAAACTAAATCCCCCCATAACCTAGGATGTATAGATTAGGAGTTAGGACAGAACTAATTTTTATTCTTTTTACTAAACAGATCATCGAATATATATGTCCTAAGAAAATATACATTTAAAACTCTAATTTTGTTTTGTTCTTATATGAAAGTAAATTGTAGGTTTTATAGAAAATATTATCCTACAGTTGAGCACATAGTTTCGAAGCTTTTTAATATTCACTTTAACTATACAGTATGTGAGAGTATTAGATAAACCATTTGCCCATGTCGCGGCAACAACGAATACAACAAAATGAGTTAAATTTAAGAATACATAAAAAAAAAACAAGAGTGTTAAGTTATTAATTAGTTAGCATAGGTCTTGCTCTCTCTCTCTTGCTCTCTGATGTCTATGATCAAACAAAATCCATGAGATTTTTTGGGTCGTATTGGTAAATGGTGTGGGTCCCAGTTAGGACCAAATTGATTGCCAGTTAATTGCCAAAGAATCTTTAACATACACATAAACAAAAACATCTCTCTCTCTCTCTCATGAAGCCAACAGTACTTATAGCCACCATTCACTCTGCCAAAAACGCTCCTTCACTTCCATCGTTCCCTTCTTCTATCAGACATTTCCCACAAAACACTCAAACTTGATAGACACACTACACTCACTTGAACCCTAGCTATTCCAATGGCACGACCACAACAACGGTTCCGAGGCGTGAGACAGAGGCATTGGGGCTCTTGGGTCTCCGAAATCCGTCACCCTCTCTTGTAAGCTCTCTCTCAAATTACCAAAACACCCTCGGTGGTTCTGTAGTAGTCTTGTTTTGGCTAATTTTTCTTTACTGTTTATTTTATTTCAGGAAAACAAGAATCTGGTTGGGGACATTTGAGACGGCGGAGGATGCGGCAAGAGCCTACGACGAGGCGGCGAGGCTAATGTGTGGCCCGAGAGCTCGTACCAATTTCCCTTACAACCCAAACGCCATTCCTTCTTCCTCTTCCAAGCTCCTTTCAGCCACCCTCACCGCTAAACTCCACAAATGCTACATGGCCTCTCTTCAGCTTACCAAACAGACGCAAAATGAGACGCAGACGCAAAATGAGACGCAGACGCAAGTTCAAACGCATAACGCGAGATTACGGCCGTTATCCTTACCGAACACTGACGCTGTCAACAATGTGGCGGGGAACGGAAATGAGTATAACAGGGGAGAAGTAACGGAGATGACGACGACGGAGATCAAGTGGGAAGATGGAAACGCGAATCTGCAACAGAATTTCAGGCCATTGGAGGAAGATCACATCGAGCAAATGATCGAGGAGCTGCTTCATTGCGGTTCCATTGAGCTTTGCTCTGTTTCACCTACTCAGTCGCTGTGAGAAACGGCTCCGTCGTTTTAGCATTATTATTCTTTTTAGTTTTTCCTTCAACAAAAAACGGCGTCGTTATGAGAGTAGTAGTGAGGAGTACTACTTAGAAGAAAAAGGCTAATTTCAAGACATTTGATCTGGATTGGCCTTCTTTGGAAGAAACACTGATTCTTGTTTCTACAAGAGCAATCGATCATATGCTATGTAATGTATAGTATGTTTATGATATCTATTTCTTTGTCATTTTTTTTGGCATCATTTGCTCTCCATTTAACTAAACCTAAACCTGAGTCATGATTTACGATAGAAATGTTGTGTGTTCGTGTGTGAATAAGTGGGGATTTTATGTAGTGAAAAGATACAACATTGGCAAGAAAGATATCAGAAGAAGAGAGATAGATAGATGAGAGTTTGGAGGCGTTTTGAAAATATTCGAGTTAGCTTTTGGTTTTTGTTCCATGCATGTTCTCATTTTTCAACGGTGGGCCTTAATTTTCTTTCCTTTTAAAATTGTATATTTCTCTTTGTCTTTTGTTTCTTCTTTTTAATTTGGGATTGCTGCTAAGTAGAAAAAGGTGTCCCTAGCTGTGGCCTAAGACGACCATGAAAATATTAACTTTGAAATTTGATGGATATTTGAGTTTTCCAGCACTTATATTAATTTAGCAAAACAATGGTTAGCTATACGACTAATCAAAATAACAGAAACCAACCCAAAAGAGACGACTCAAACCCAAAATAAAATCACACTACGCCATTTTTCAAACAATTGCAAAGACCCATCAGCCACAATAATTTTAATACGATAGCTGCTTCACTCCGATCGGTGGATTCTTCTTGCATGCATATACGCGTTATCAGTTGTTAGCAACAAGCCAAAACAAAACCAAATAACCATATGGACGTGGAATAAGGTTAAGCTCGTTGTGATATAATCAGTACACATGCAATGCATCTAAATTGCAGCACACCAATGATCTGACATTAGGAATATTTGGATTCGAAGATTTGTTGTCCCTTATTTGCATGCTCTAGATGATATATTTGTCGAAACTGTATAATTATTATCAAAACAAGTATAACAAATTACTCAAATTATGCATAAGTTTGTGTATATCTTCGTTTTTTTGTCACATTGTCAAAAACTATTGTCTATTAATTTTTTCATCGGTTTCTTATTTACACCTATATCAGAGTTATATATCTTCATAATAATTTAACTGTAATATATAATATTTCATAAATGTTACAATTATGATATTGATATATCGTAGGCATTCATGCGATTACAGTTTATCTGGTAACAACGGGAAATTAAAGTGACTACGTGATAATGCATACTCTCTGAGGTCCGTTCACATCATATAAAAGAAACCAAAGAAAACATAATATGGGACACAAATTGTCAAATAATAGTCTTGCTGTATTGATAATGTGATATATATCTCTCATCGTGACATTATTAATATTATTTTGTTTTGGTTTTAATGGTTTAATGTATATATTTCCGGAAAAATCAATGCAGAGAAGAGAACAGTTGATTCTCAACGTGATATTTTTTTGGTATCGAATGGAACCTAATGATTATTTCTACGTACCTATTCGGATATTGATTTTGTGTCCCCATAATCTTTTTTAAAAAGTGAACAAATAAATAAAGAAGAGAAAATTATAAAAGTGTAGTTTTATTCTAATTATTCTGTTTTCTTAAAGCATTCTGAAGCAGCAAAGGTAAGATTTAAAATAATGGGCATGCTTGTGAGTTCATTCATCATTACCTCTTTGAACTTCTGTGACCCTTTTTCCTTTGAGGAAGGTCCTTTTCTATTGTCCCGATAAAAATTTTACTACACTCACCAAATAAAGAATAAATGGGTAAAAAGTAGAGATTCAGATTCACATGAAAATGTTTTTGTCCGTTATTGTTGTTATATTATTTTCGTAATTATCTCGTGTTATATGAAAATGTATTTTGTTCACACGACCATTACTAAAAGCATTGCGCACACACAAACACACATATGACACATATATATATGTTTTGTTCTTGAGTTCCTAAAGCATCTCTTTAGTAAAACGTATGAGTTGTGGATTAGTCTCACTTAAGATATTTGATAGAAACAAACAAGTGAGATTATTGACTTTGAACATGTTAAGTTGATTCTTGATTGTATGACCTTCCTATAAAACATGTGTTGAAACAATTTTTGGGCCAAACGAAAAGCCAGTATTGGAATTCGGATAGTTGGATATAGGATTCAGTGGAACTTCGGTAAGCGGAATATGATTTTTTTTTCTTTTTCTTTTTTTTGTTTGGTGTAATTTGATACAAAAAGAGATACTATAAGATTAAAATGTATATTAATTGGCAAATGAACAATTGATTGAAATTACTTTCTTATGCTCATTTATATGTATACAACAACTATATTTATGCGATATTATGATACTAATCGTTGATTTAAGCAAAATCATTTTTACAAAAACTCTTTGGGGTTTGCGGACAATGGTTGGGTGAATCTATCTGTAGAGTGGGCAGGGGTTGAAATAAGCTGCGTGACAAGCAATACCGCTATATATCATCTCGTAGAAAAGTAACAATTGACTTCGATGTGTTTTGTTTGTTCGTGGAAGATTCAAATAAATTAGCAGCATTTTCACCGTATGCCCGTCACAAAATAAAGACATATGTAGAGAATGATCAACCCAAGAATCACGTAAAACCCTTAATTTGATTTATAGTAGACTAGTTCGGATGTGGCAAAGGCCACGGGAACCATGCATATTAATTTTGCCTCTGTTAGGAAAACTAATAGTCACGGTTATAGTTAGGTGATGATTGGTTCTCCCGCTACCACCCGCAAACGCAGCGTTTGCGGTTCGTAGCGGTTCTTAGCGTTTTATAACAATCACGACAACCGCTTTCAACCGCTCTATACCACTCTGTACCGCTCTATATCGCTGAAAATCAAAAGCTCCTTTCCGCAAGCGTTTGCGGTTGCGGGCGGTTGCGGTTTGAAAAAAAAAAAAAAAAAACATAATATCTCCAAATTTGGAATAAGGGTATATTTTTTTGAAAAATACCATAATTATGTTTAAAAATTTCGAAAATACCCTAAATTTTTTCTGTTTTGAAAAATACACTTTTAAAATGTAAAAAGTATGTTTTGACGTGATTTAAACAAAAAAATAATAAATAATTACAAATTATAAACGAAAATTTAAAAAAATAATAAACTAATAAGTTTTTTTTCAAATAAATATAGTATATGTTAAACTGAAACAAATTTTAATATTTTGGATCTTTATATAAACAACTTAACCTCATACACATTCAAACCAAATGAAACTTTAAATAAATTAAAACTTTACATATATTTAAAGTTTATAAATTATTAAAAATTTAAAAGTGGAGAAATATATCTTTCATTTTTAATGTTTATCTTTTGAAAAATTTAAATATTTTTGAAACTTTGCATAAACAACTTTAATCTCACCCCATTTAAACTTTATATAAACAATCTTATATTTTTATTAAATTGTTTAAAAAAAACTAAACAGGTAATTAGGATGTTAAAATGATACAAAATTATTATCAAATATTAATATTTTATATTTCTTATTTGAATTTCGTTTTTATTAAATTAGGAATAATCATTTTACATATAAAAAGTGTATTTTTCAAAACCAAAAAAAAAGGGTAGTTTTCAAATTAAAAATTCATCAAAAAATATATTTCAAAAAAAAAATTATTAATATGGTTATAAATGTTTTGAATAATTATATATTATTTTTATTTTAGTAACTTTTGGTTAAACCGCTCTTGCACCCGCTGGCTAACCAGTCAAAAATATCCCGCAAACGCAACCGCTATGAATTGCTATACCAGTCGTACAAACAGCTTTTAATCGCAAACTCCCGCTTCCGCAAACTCGCAAACTCCCGCAACCGCAACCGCAGCGGTTAAACCAGTCAGACCCTTAGTAATATACTAAATTTTAGGTTTTTTACGTGGGTTGGTTTTGGAGTTTTTTTTTGTTGGTATCAAAATTAGGAAAACTATTAAAATGTCAGGAGTGGGGTTTGAACCCACGCCCTCTTACGAGGACCAGAACTTGAGTCTGGCGCCTTAGACCACTCGGCCATCCTGACTTTGTTGGCATATGGAGTTTTTCCTAATATGTATACCATATAACTACAAAGTAAACGCAATCAAGAGTACGACACTCAAAACATCTATCAAGAGAACTAGTTATTTTTTGGTACTAGTTTACCACAACTTTTATCCCGAAGAATATATCTTGTGAGTTAGTTAGATAATATGAGAATGTGTTCATATATATACAATAATTTTAGAGGTATATATAGAAAATAATATAAAAATAAGGAAGAAAGTGGTCAAAGGCAATAATGGAGAAGAGAATGATGGTGTTGAGCAATGTAGAATCTCATGTGAAGGTGTTGGTTTGAAAAACGACCAAACATGGCCTTATGTGGTGAAACCCCTTTTCACAAACATCCAAGAACTCGTTGTTTTTTGGTTTTGTTTTGGGTTAGTATGTTTTTATTTATTAATGGTATGTTGTTTTCCCTCAATGGTAGGTGCTTCAAATCAAATCTGGAGGTTTGGTTCAAAACCATAATTTAAGCAATTGCAATAAGGGTTTCAAACCAATCACAGCTGGGAATGACACTTGGAAGAAATTACTAGGCTAATAGATTTTGCCGTGTATTCCAATAGTTATTTTCAAAGCACATACGTGAGCGAACTCACTGTTTCCTCTCTAGAAGCGTAGTTTCACATTCATATAAGCTGCGTGTGTGTGTGTGTTAATATACCGCATGTGCATTAAATTCTTTCTTATCAGTTTCGATGAAAAAACTACTACTATGCAAGTTGCAACGGGGCAGTCTTTACGTTCATACATTATATGGGAACATGACAAGTTTTTTTGTATGGTTTATAATTTGGGAATAGGACAAGTTCTTCTGCCTACGATCTATTTTAACTCGAATATTTGTCCTGACGTATATATTTTTTAAAAGAATTATGCCAATACAGGCCCAATACAATGATACATGAATGTAAATGTTCATCAATCAGTTCCTTCCAAGTTTGGCCAAACATGTTTTGTGTCACTTTTGAGTCCGTTATCGGCCAACGCGTATCCTAAATTTCGTGTTCTTTCTAATAAATAAATAAAAAATTAATTGCAATTCTACCTCCAGTCTGTGGATTAACCTAACCCACAAGGCAAGCGTTTTTTTTTTGTTTGTTAAAAGGGATGAATAAACAGACTTAACCCATACTCTACTAAACATGGCAAAGCTCTGTTGTTCAATGTATAATTGCTTTGGAATGATGAATATCCAACAATTTCGTAGCTTAATTAGCACTTAATTACTATTATAAAACAGATATAGAAGAGTATGTTAATTACAAGTTACAATCTTATCATCAAAATCCAAACAGGATGATGTGTGGACACCAATTTTAATAGATACTATAAGCATTCCACGCAGCCACATACTTGGTTTCGACGCTGCCAAATATCTTGCGTCTCTTGCTTGTCTCTTTGTCACTTATCAGAATCCCAAAATAACCACAATAATTTTCTCTCTCTCTCTCTCTTTCTCCTCCTCTGTGTAAACTCTTCCGCCACAAGGTTTAAGGTAATCAATGTTACGGATCTCTCACTCTAGCTGTTTCTGATCTCTTATAAATATCTTTAGTTATTACTTACTACCAAATGATTCTCGAGTCATTCAGTTTAGGTAGGTCAAATCTTATCCTGACTTATGCCAGTGTTATGAGTCTCCATTATTGTAATTAACTAAGTAATTTTGTTTAGAAACGTATAAATAAGTTATTAAAAAGTATACAAGTGTAGTACATAGAGACTATCAAGCCATTGAAAATGATGTTTTCATCAATTAAGTTTTCCTACCGACATGGATCTTCCAACCAGTGTGTTGATAGTTTAGCTAAAAGAGGTTATAGTTCAACTTATCCATGGTGTTTGTATCATTTTTGTCCTTACGTTCTTCAGCAAATTGTAAGCGATGATTATAATATCGCAAATAAATACAAAAACATTTTGACGAAAAAAGGAGAGTATATAAGTGTACTGTTGAGTGTTGTTGACACATATGTCGACGATAGAAATAAGTCTACTTACTTTGAGGCAATTATAAATGATTGAACTCCTTTAAAAAAAAATTAGGAACTCTTTTTTTTTTTTTTTTCTAAACAACTAAACTCCTTATTTCTACTTCTTTTGGCAGGGAGTAAAATGAGTCTGTGGTATGTCATTGTTGGATTCGTCTTCTTTGCATCCATACTCATTGCAAAGAACATGAAAAAGTCAGACAAGACAAAGAAGAATCTACCTCCTGGACCATGGACACTTCCTATAATTGGGAACTTGCACCAATTGGGAACGCATCCTCATCGCTCCATGTTCGAGTTATCCAAAAAGTACGGCGCTCTAATGTCAATGAAGTTTGGAAGTGTATCTACTGTTGTGGCATCAACACCGGAGACTGTAAAGGAAGTCTTGAAAACATTCGATTTAGATTGTTGTTCACGACCTTACATGACGTATCCTGCAAGAATCACGTACAATCAAAACGATCTCGTCTTTGCTCCTTATAGCAAATATTGGAGGGAAGTAAGAAAGATGACGGTTGTTGAACTCTACACGGTGAAAAGGGTACAATCGTTTCGACATGTAAGAGAAGAAGAAGTTGCCTCTTTCGTCGATTTCATCAAAGAATCCGCTTCATTGGAGAATCCAGTTAACTTCAACGAGAAGTTACTGAAACTGTCGGGGAGTGTGATATGTAGGGTTGGGTTTGGGATAAATCTTAAAGGGAGTGAACTTGAGAACACTGTTGACCAAGTCATTGTGCAAACTTTTGAGGTGTTGGGGAGTTTTGCAGCAGCTGATTACTTCCCGGTCATTGGTAAACTCATCGATAGAATCACAGGTTTACATGGCAAATGTGAAAAGGTTTTTAAGATACTGGATTCGTTTTTCGACCAAGCTATAAAGCATCACCTAGAAGATGAGGGTATTAAAGATGATATCATTGACTTGCTCCTCAAGATGGAAAAGGGAGAGATCGGACTTGGAGAGTATCAACTTACTCGAACCCACACTAAAGGAATTCTTTTTGTAAGTAAAATGATAAACCTTTCTAAAAAATTCAAACTCATTTCTCTAAATTCTTGTTTTATGATTTATTACAGAATATTCTTTCTGCTGGAATAGACACTTCTGCCCAAACTGTGACATGGGTGATGACACATTTGATTAAAAACCCAAGAGTGATGAAGAAACTGCAAGCGGAGATCAGAGAAGTGATCCAAAACAAAGACCATATCACAGAAGATGACATAGAACGACTTGAGTATCTCAAAATGGTGATCAAAGAAGCTTTTAGGATAACACCACTTGTGCCACTTCTAGTTCCAAGAGAGGCTTTAAGGGATGTCAAGATCGGAGGTTACGACGTTCCAAAGAAAACATGGATCCATGTCAACATTTGGGCTGTTCATATGAATCCAAGCATTTGGAAAGATCCTGAATATTTCATACCAGAGAGGTTTATGAATAATGAGACTGACTATAAAGGTCTAAACTTTGATCTCTTGCCGTTTGGTAGCGGAAGGAGAATGTGCCCTGGTATGGCTATGGGTGTAGCTTTGGTTCACTTGGCTCTTATCAACCTTCTTTACCGTTTCGACTGGAAGCTTCCAGATGGAATGGAACCAGAAGATGTCGACCTTCTAGAATCATATGGACTTGTCTGTCCTAAGAAGGTACCACTTCAACTTATTCCAGTCCTTACCCAATGGACTTGATCTCACTTGGCTATGTACTATTCCAAGACAAAATAAGTTGTTCTAAATTCTTATAAAAAGTTGTATTGTGGACTTGTGGTTTATGTTTTTGTATTAGTCCTCTTTGTTTGAAAGACTTGTCTACTCATTTGAATTAATAAAAATAATCATCTTTTTCCATAGTTCAAAATGTCACATCTTTGAAGTATCTCTTATACCATTACCATCAAGAAACTTGTTGTTCAATCTATAGTTTTAGGCACAACTTCTTGGGACCATAACTACCGAATAGAACTGCGAAACACAAACGTAGGATGGTATAGTCTTAAACTAGGACTAGAGAGCTAAGCACTCACAGTTGGTGATGGAGGAAGACACTGTCTTCTTCTTTCCCCTCTCCTGCTCCGGCTTAAAGAACTCGATGAAGAAAACGAAGGGCTAGGAGGAAACCTACTTGATCTGCTCCTGAGTTTCTTCTTTTCAGCTTCCGGAATCTTCTCCTCCTTTGACCTTACCTGCATCACCTTTGTCTCATTCAGCTCAGCCGGAAGAACACAGTTGCAGAACAAACCTAAATTGGCAAAAAAAACAAACCTAAAGTTATGAGCTTTTTAACTAAAAACAGAGCCAATGATCTGTTTTTGTAAGCTTCTTACCGAAGCGAGCAAGACGATTGACCCAACTAGGGATAGATCTTCTTGTCAACTGAACACAAACGTCATTGCAGAAGTGATTACAGTTCTTTGTGATCAGATGGTAAGTGTTTCCGCAGTAGTCTTCGGCTAGTTTCTCCATAAAGGCACGGACTTGATCAGGATCCAAATCTGTTCTTCCGATCAAAATTGACTTCCTGAATGTGAAACCTGGACATTGCTTTGGCTCAACCTCGAAGATCCCTGTGGTTGAATTGTCGTGAGCTCCGAAACCGTATTCAACTCCATGAACTAACCAAAGCAATTGATGACAGAAAACATCAATCCAACAATTTTAGTTCCCTTTTTTTAATGGAAGCAAACAAACAAAAATGTCAACAACATTTTTGGACAGACATATCTATCTAATAAGATAATTCACAATTCAATTTAAAAGTCGTATAAAACAGAGGAGCTGATCCAATTTGTAATAAGAAAGTTTCCAGTTTTGGAATCTATTGAAAATGAAACCGGTCTATTTCAATTTCTACAACATGCCAACAAACATCAAACTAAAAGTCTCTTACTTTAAAGAAACAGCTAAATCTGAATTAAATCTCCATTCAAAGCAGCTAAATTTTCTTCTCAAATTTCAACTCCCAGTTCAAAAGTTGTAAGCTTTAACCAAAACCCACCAATAATTTCAGAGGAAAAGTTCAATTTTTCATTTACTCTGAGAAAATTCAGAAATGGGGAAAGAGAAAGGTGATACCTTCAACGCCGGAGTGGTAGATCCCAAGTCCTAACCAGTAAGCGTAGCCATTGATGGGTGTGAGATCGTATACATTCAGATAGACCGGAACAGAACCGGGTTTCTTCTTCCGGCCGGTCACAACCACCATTCTACACAACATCTTCTATAACCGACGAAGGAAGGAGCCTTAACAATTCGAAGGATTTGAAGAAAATAACAAATTGAGAGAAGGAAGAATCTTGTTCTTCGTGATCTTCTGCTTCTCTCTGTCAATCTGAGAGAAGCTTCTGATGTTTTGCGTCTTTCTTAAAAGCTACATTCTTTTCTACTTCCTTTCGTCCTTTTTTGTTTAGGTTTTAGCCCTCTAAAATTGCATTTTTTACGTTTTGCCCCAATACTATCAATTGGAGTTTTCACGTCAACGACGCCAACAAGGACTACTTGAGAGTTGAGAGCTGAGAATAGTGCAAGTAGTTGCATATGAATTTTTCAATTTATAATAGCAAAATTCGACCGCCTGTGGACAGTTTCATAGTTTAGACTCTTTTTCATTTGATAATTTTTTTAGACTTTTTATTTTGTCGGCAAAATTTAGAATTTATAATGCTGTTTATGGCTGTTTGGCGGCCAAACCATATGACCTCTCGAATTTTAGCCAAATCGATCAGAGATGGTTAATAATAGACAATATATATATATATTTAACATGATAGTTTCAATTTTTATATTGAATACACAATACAGAATTAGTAGTGTTTTTCAAGTTATAATTAACGTGAAGAAACATCTGCAACAATTAGTCTTGGAACTACTTTGTGATAATATATAATAGGCAGCCATGGAATAGACCGACCTTGTATAAACCAGTCAACGGATGCGCAATGGATCACTCGTGGAAGATGGTGGTAGATTCTGCGATAAAACAAGGAAGAGGAGGATAAAATATGTAATATTACTAAATAAATAGTAATCGCGACAAAGCCACGAGCTTGTCTCAGGAGTTGTGTCTTTTGTGTACGCTCAAAGCAAACCGATGACTAGCTGTTGGGGCGTGAAGTTGACAACATAATTACACGGACATGCCAAACTTTAGACTGATTAGACTACCCAAACTGGTTTGTATTTAATTGGATAAACATGGAATACTATATGATCTAAACATATAAAAGCATGTAACATTAAAAGGATTAACCCAATTGTATTGAACCAATGTACAACATGGTGTAGATGAAAATATATCTTTTCAAATATTTAGTCTTCTTTCAAGATATTTAGACCCTAATAGCAAGGAATAAATAATTCACGGATCCGCAAATATTATGAAATATTTGAATACTGTACGAAATAATTTTGGAACTTAAGCTTAGGTTATTTTCTTGTTCCAGACTTCCGTTTAAAAAAAATGAAATTTAAAGAAAAAGCTTACATTTTCATGTAAAACAATCAACAAAACCTTTATCTAGCAAAGTGGACTTGGCATTGGGCGAACTTTAACACTAGATACATAAAAGGACTCTTCACAAACTATTTAGCCGTCTTTTGTAGATTTTTGTTAATAAAACCATGTACATATTGGAATATTCGATGAAAAATATCAGATAGTAGACAGACACTTACAAAGTAATTATTTTTATCAACGAAAAAAATAGGAATAATAAAGGTAGTGCCGTAGTGGAATGAACATTAGACTCAGAAGACCTACCTATTAAGTTGATATTCTACTATTCTTCTAAAGATAATATTTTTCTCCACTGAATTCTAAAGATAAGTTATATGATCACATTAGAAAATGTGGCTTTTAGAGTTTGGTATGTTCAATACTCGGTAATTTTTCATTCTTAAAATGTGGCTTTTAAAAGGTCAACAAACTATGTTTATTTAGTGACTTCGACAATTCATTAGCCATTTAGCCATTTAGTCATATGGCCATTTGTGGAACGACTTTGTAGACCAACATGTTGTGTAATTGTATATCATTATTATAGACAACTTCTCTTGATGATATTATAAGTTAATAGTATTATATTCTACTGATTATTTGGTCAATTACCATGCTTAGCAACCTTTTTCTTGTTTGTTATGATTGGCACCAATAGTCAGAGACTCATAAATGACCATTTCTTTATATATATAGTCAACAGATATTTAATAAGTGAAAACGAAACAGATACTAATCTTTGAAAACCATAAGGTCCATAACCATATGAAAGAAAATTAGGTCAAAGCGATGACGATATGGGCCGCGTGTATTTTCCATCATCATAGACGGTAATGACAAGGTTCAAACTTCAAATGCTTACAAAATCAATGAAATATATACAAATGGAAAACAATAAGCTGAATAGATTGTACATTATTTTAATGAACAAAAAGGATGACAGAGTTACAATTTTATTTTATTGAACAAAAAACAAATTCTCTACGTCCCATTACGCGCGTCATACGTAGGCACTCACTGGGCCTTCAGCTGCGGGCCTTTTGGCCTAAGCATATACACTTTTTTTTTTTACGTTTTAAACGATATCCCGAACTCACGTCGCCTCCGGCAAAACTCCCTTGCCGCTTAGGTTTTATAGTGGCTTCTTCCGGTGATGGTTTCTTCCGGTGATGGTTGCAAACTTTATTGGCTACGCTGCCGAACATGTGTAACTGAGTAGTCTGAGTTTGTTGGAAATATTTTGGGGCCAACTATAATAAACTAAACAAGAAGATGAAGATGACTCGAAGGGCTCGTCAAGTTTAATTGTTAATTGTTACATTACATGTTTTGGATGTGTGCTTGTGTCTACCTGTGTTTTTTCTTGGATTTATTCATCAAACTATGTGACTTTTTGTTCATTCTGACAATTTTGTTTTTCTTTGTGGATACAACAAACAAACATATCTTTCTTTGACTAGAAGTGTTTACTGGCAGTGGCGAATCCACGTTAGTGGATACGGGGTCAGTTGACACCCTATCTTTGTTATAAAAACAAAATTTGTACCTAAAACATCAAAGTTCACTAGAAAAAATGGTAAAAGTTACCTATTGACACCTTATAACCCAAGTTCGACTCTCCTTAAAATATTTTTTAACCCACTTAAAAAGTTTCCTAGATTCGCCACTGTTTACTGGTGAAAAAAAATAAAGATTTGACAGAGCCCTATTTGATTCGATTAGCTTCGACCATTTGAAGAAAAAACACGTGAAAGTCTCTGGTGATGAAAGGAACCTCTTTAGCAAAATTGTTTTCTTGCTTTTAATGTTTTTTTTCTAACATATGGAATAATTTGTTGTCTAGTGTACGTACACCAGTTTGGGTTTTAAGTTTTAACAAAGAGAAGCATTGGATACTTTACTGTTTCATGCTTTCTTTGTTTACTGTAACCTAATTAGGCCTAGTGACATATTTTCAATTTTCTTCTACTAGTCTTTGCTTTTAGTGTCACAGTCATCATCCTACACAGCAACTGTCTTCTTTTTTATATCTGTTTTGTTCTGTTTGAGTGTCTTGTTAGCAACTTTTAAATAAATAGAATGATTGTTCTAACTTTTAGGTAACCCAACTTTGACATTATAATATTGTTTCCTTTTTCTTGTGACTATGAAACCAAATCTTCCCACAGATCTCAATATCTTCTCTTTTCTTCTCCCTTTTCTTTTTTTTTCCTCTATACAAATTTTCCCTTTCAATTTTATGAACTGTAATTACTTTATACGGTTGTTGTGTCTTGTGTGTGTATCTGAAATCCACTTATGTATTGCCAACATATTTAAAACTAAGTAGAATTGTGAAAAAGATGTACATTAGAAATCTTGACTAGACAAAAATATACACACAAGACTGTAAGGATTATAACAATCACATGAAAAACAAGAAATAACACTGAATGCAAGAATCAACAAAAACAATCTCATAGCTTGAGGGACAAGTCAAGCTTCTGCTGTTCTTCTTGATTAGTGCTTAACAATCCTCCCTCTCCTCGCCATTGTTCAAGTATCGGTGACCCTACTAGAATCCGCCCTATGCTGTTTGATCTACCGATGTTTGTGGATGGTGAAGTTTCTGTAGGAGGCATCATCATCATCTGTTGATGTTGATGTTGATGATGATGAAAATTCTCCATTGCATATAGTTTACCTACGGCTGGTTGTTGATCAAGTGGAAGTCTTGACCAGTTGATCTGGCCATAGTGACCACCAAATCCGTTGTATGAACTTAGCTTGTGGCTCATCGAATGCGCTTGAATCCCTAAAGACCTGTTGTTGTATTGTCCATGGAAAGGAACGGGAGAGAAACCGTAAGGATGTCCAAAAGCCGAGGCTGATGCTGCCATCCGTTGCCCTCTCTTCGCCAACGTCCTCTCTCTCTTGTGTGCGTTTTGGTGACCACCAAGTGCTTGTGAGCTATAGAAGGTTCTTTGACAGTAGTTGCATGAGAAAAGCTTTTGTTCTGCCGATGTAGCAGATCCGTTATAACTCTGACTAACATCGATACTCGTGTCTATGCTGTCGATGAGATTCAGTTCTTGACTAGAATCAAGAACGTCTGTTTCTTCTTCTCTGATGCTCTGTTCGAGGCTCTGGTTAAGAGTATCTTCATATGGAGAAATGATGCAAGAGGGATCTGACGGAAGTTGTTTGTCCCTGGAAGCGTCCATGAGTGCTAAAAAGGCAACAGATTGTTTTTCAGAGTGATGATTTCTTCTCTCTTTCTCTCTTTCTATTAGTAGTAGATATGAAAGGAGCTTATATCTCTGAATGGGAGCAGAAGTAGATGGTATTAGAAAGGAATAGAGAAAGAAAACAGTACCCTACAGTAGAACATTTTCTTAGGTTATTTGTAATAAGTGGACAAAAGTACTATGAAGATGAGAGCGATAGGTAGGTTTGGTTTGCTGTCACACCATTCTCACAAAACACTTAAAAGCTATCTGATTGGAACTCCACCATCCAAATACTTCTTTATATATCCACACATACATGTATACATATCCGTTTTACATGGACCCTTTCCTTTTTTGGCTTCTTCCTAACACCTTCAATTTCAGTAACGTACCAAATCCATACATTTACGTTGTCATCAAGTTTTTTCTTCTTTTGTTTCAAACAACTACTGATGTTCAATAGTTTTAAGTTTTATTAAGGTTTAACCACCATGAATATATTTACTGAAGATGGAAAATTGGTAACCCCCAATCCTTAATAATTGTGTATGTGCAGTATTTGCTATTTAAATATGGAATTTTTTTAATTGTTTTTAGAGAAAAAGGAGTTGATGGAACGGCAATTGAAAACGAAGCAGTTCTCAAAATAGTTACGAAAGTGGTACATCTGATGAAACGACAGGAGAGGAAAATGACAATAAAATGAAAAGGATGTTAAAAAGAAAGAGTTCTGGAAACTGACCCATCTAAATTATTTCAGGTCAGTTTATATCTACTTTTTGTAATTCCACGAGGTAAGTGACCATTTCTGTCTCCTTTAGCTGCTCTTGTGGGCCTCTCTTTCATCTTTTCTTTCTTTTGTCTTCTATTGTGGCTGGATCGAATCTCTCTATCTAACTATAGAGTATATAACCGTTGTTATTCGAAGTTTGTATTAGCTAGTCAAGCAAGTGTTTCCAGTATAAGAATATATTTTGATCTTGACAAATGGTTAGAGCTTAGAACATATATGTTAAAAGTATATGTTCTCCTCCCTTTTCACTTATTATTTTTTTTTTGGAAAAAAACTAGTGTGTCTAATTTAAAAATCATCCCGAGTAATCCTTAGCACAACTTGTAAAACCCTCAAATGAAAATAATCTTAGCATAATTACATATGCGATGATATAATGATGAGAGTAAGAAAACATTTGTATTATATATGTTAAGAAAAGGAAGATTATTGGTTATATTCTTCCTTAATATTACTTTGTTCTTGCTCTTTATCACTCTATATCATGCAATAATAAAACCATTTCTGAAAAATCGTTTCAAAAACTCTGTACTTGATTACAGAGATTTGTGGCTGTAACCGTTTCATTACGTATATATGTATGTGTGTGTGTATGATCCATTTCATTTTGTATTTTAGTGAGAAATTGTAGACCATGGTGTGACTTAAAGAATAGTTTGTCTTTATGAGAGAGATCAACCCTTTTGTTTTTGTGTAGATGTTAAAGGAAAAGAGATTTTGAAACTCCACGCTCTTCTTCTTTATCATAAAAAGAGTTTAGTGGATTTGTCAAATACAGTATAGATTTTGGTTTCCCACTAAAACTCATCATGAAAATGCAACTAGGTTGCATGACAAAGGTCACTTTACTCCACCAATTAGAACTTCTCTTTTGGAAGCCACGTCAGCAAGATCAAACCCACTTGAGCCTCGAGTAAAGGCTTAACTCTCTCAACATCTTCGATTGATTAGGTATATGATATAGTTCCTACCAATCTACGGAGTACGGATACTACTCAAAACATTTTCACAGTTTAGCTTAAATTAATTTAGCAAAGTTAACTGAATATACTTTAGCTTGTAAACTTGTAATGAATAAAATATCTAATCGTTTAAAGATTTGTATATTTGTCGTTCGCGAATTGAGATCTAGTTGGTGGGTCCAACGTTACAAATGGCCGACACAGAAATGGGAAAGCTGATTCAGAGTTTTCAATTACAAGTCGCTCAATGTTTTCTTTTACCAAAAAAAGAAAACAAAAAAACTCGAATGATAAGGTATACTTGGTGGAGTTTTTTTATAACTTATACAATCTCGAATTCTCCATTTGGGGAGCCCCTTGTTGCTTGTACTAGCAATATATTGTTAGATTAGTATTGTAGGTAATGCGAGTTGGCAAAGTGTATTATGGTTGCCCAATGAATTAACATTCCACGTAATATTATATGATATAGTCTACATCAATCAATCATGGTCAGAAGATACAGAAGATTGGATCTTACTTAAATCGGATGGTGACGCGTAACTATTCATAATTTTCCCTCAATGATGTATAGTTTGGATTCGTCTTTTGGTACTCTTACATATTAGTAAAGGAATCTTTTAAATTTTTATGTTAAAACTGTTGTGTTCATTTTTTCTGCTCGTTTGTGGTGACGCAGGGTTGAGACTTGAGAGTATGGGGTTTATGGTGTACGTCATCTCGTTAAGGCTCATGGTTCGATTCCTTTTGCAAACGGTCGAAGTACGCACGTGCCACTTTGTATTGAATATGAATGTAAATGTAAATTTCTCATGAATTTATTAATGATACTGAACCAAGTCGATTTTTCATGAATTCTTTTAGTGGGTTTGTATAGCGAAGTATTAATTTTGTTAATCAAGTTTTAAATAGATATTTTTTAGTAATTTAAACAGATAAAACGATACTTTTTAGTATTACAATTTTAATTTTTTAAAATAACCAATGGTAATTTAAACACCAGTGGTGAAAATAATATTCTCTTGCTAATAAAAATTTTCTATTTATTTTAGTGATTTTAAACACATGAAATCTACTGCAAAATCAGAATCCAAACACTTATAACTTATAAGAATCTAAAATCTAAATAAAAACCTAGCTGCCGCTTTCCTTTAGAGTTTCGGATTATAAAAACTGAGATGTTTAAAACCTAGCTGCCGCTTTCCTTTGTATTTTAGGATAAAGCAAAATCTTTTCTATCTGAAACTCATCAGTCAGTAGCTCTGACAATTCCTTCTCTATTCGTCATCTCAATAACTTGTTGGGTAAGCTACTTTCTCTTTCTCCTCCGTTAATAAGCCCTAAAATTAATTAGTTAACCAATGGTGAATTCTGTTAGAATCTTCCGCCGCAGTTAAATAGTTCGTCAATCGGAAGTTTGATCAAGAAAACTCTTCAACGACCGGTTCTAATCAAGATTTACAAACCATGTACACGGTAGAAATCCGTTTTGTTCATACGTTTTAATCTTTAACCTAGTGCAACTCGAAGCGGTTTCTTTCGAGATCTCTGATTTAGATTTTGATATATAATGGCATGCAGAGGATGATGGTTTGGTCGAGGGAAGGTGACAAGCGGTTTGAGGAAGCTCTGGTGAGATTTCCAGAGGACACGCCGGAGAGATGGGAGAAGATCGCCGAGTATCTGAAAATGCCGGTGGCGGAAGTGATGATGTCCTACGAAGATTTGGTCCACGATATTGAGTTGATCGAATCGGATCAGATTAGTGTGGACTATTCGGCAGAGACGGAGTCGTCTAAGATGTTGTCCCAAATCGAATCCAAGAACAAGGAGAACGAAAGAAAGAGAGGAGTCGCTTGGTCACCAGAAGAACACGGGTTAGTCAAAACTCAAAAGACTGATTGATTTTAAGAGCTTTTCGAGGGAAAGAGTTTAAATCTCGTTTATAGAATCATTTTTCTTGAATCTTGCTAAGCTAGGATGATGAATTAGGGTTTTGTTAGTTAGGTTGTTAAGTGTTAACAAACTTCCATTCCGTTCCGTTTAATGTGAAACTCATTTTACGGATTTGTTAGAATACTGATGAGAACTTAGAATGATGTAGATAGAAACTTAGTAGAAAATAAAACTAGAGATTTTGATAGAATGATGATCTAGGGTTTGTTAGAATGATGATTTTAGGGTTTTGTTAGTAAGCATTGAATTTTTGCTTGATAAAAAGGAAAATATTAGGATCACGTTTTTGCCAAATATATAAGGGGTTGCTTTTAACATAATGCTGATTTTAAATGATCTTGGTTGATAATGACTTTGCTAGTTAGCGTCTTCAGATTGTTAATTCGATTTAAATGATTGATTTTATAACAAACGAACGTAGGTGGAATAGGATATATTTATGGGTAATGACCCTGAACTCAAGTTCGAACCTCTAGTGACCCCTTTGACAAAAATTTTTTTATACATTTAACTCTTTTTTATAACAATTTTTTTTGTTATGACCCTTGTAAAAAAAAATCCTAGCTCCGCCACTGCGGGTACGTATTGGTTATGGGACGTTTGGTTGATAAAATGATATGTTTTCAGATCGTTTCTGGAGGGATTAGAGAAGTATGGGAAAGGAGACTGGAAGAGGATATCGAGGGATTTCGTGAGGACAAGAACCGCAACGCAAGTCGCAAGCCATGCACAAAAGTATTACGAGAGGCAGGGTAAGCCGAGGAAACGTTCCAGTATCCACGACACCACTTGGGTAGATGCCGCCGACACTGGAACCGTCCCTGGATCCAACTTGGAGTCTATGACAAAGCCACATTTTGATGACCAGATGCCTCCGGAATATTCTCACGACTATTTCGGCCTCTAGATGATGATGACAAAGGCAAACGCTAATATTTAGTTAGTTTTTGGTGTAGATTTTAGTTTTTCAAAAACCTTGGATGGAATTTCTTTAGTTTTTGAGTTCTTACAACACTTTTTTTTCCTTAGAAACTTTGAACTTGTAAGATAAGTTTGTTTTTTCTCTTTTTCTTCTTTTGGGTTTTAGGTTTTGTTTCATATTCATGACGATTACTAAAATGTATATGTAAAGTTGAATCGCACAGAAGTACATTTTGAAGTTTATAATGTATATGTCGATTTCTTTTATCCTAAATGTTGTAGTGTGTCTGTTTCTAATAGATTTTCTTACCTCTACCTGTATTTCATAATGATAATAAAATGTAACCTACATCCAAGAAGTATATACTGTATATGAGCTCGTCCAAGTGCATGGAGAAAGCAGGCCACTCGGAGGGGAATGAGTCATCTTCACTGGTTCTGATCATGCCGTAGAGAAGGCCATTGAAGCCATCTGATACTCTGCAGGAGGTTATAAATTGATAGAGTCGATGAGAGCTCAAGCATACCTTGATAAAGATGGGAGACTTTCACGATGTTCTAGTGGCGTTAGCTCAAGCGGTCGTAACATTTATAGACCAAAACACAAACAAAAATTAAAAGAGAGAGCTGATGAAATTTGTCGTACAAACTGATATAGTTTCTGTATTGAAGAGAGAACAATGTGTGATGACAGTCAAAAGGGTAATTTTGGGCAATCCTACGCAGCAACAATTCCTGGATTGGTTGCATAAATAGGCAGTAGTAGTCTACTGAGAGAATCACAACATCTTTGGATATTTAGGAAAGATAAACCAAAGCCACAAACAATTAAGCAAGCTTTGGAGATATTGTTAAGAGAGTATCAAAGAGGACTATTCTACACCTGATTTCTTCTGATTTACAGCACAGCTTCTAAGATTGTAAAAGGAGCAATCTCTGAGATGCCCGTTCCATTGGATTGATCAGCTTTCGGGTTTGGAGAGCGCTCCTGCAGCAAACAACAGATTTCTCCGAGAAAACTGCATGTGTAGAAAAGCGAGTTTTTAGCGTATGCTTGATCAACAAACAAGCTTTGTAATGCCACGAAAGGTATTATTACTTACCCGGAGAGCGTGAACTGGTGTGGACTTGGTGGGAAAAGTCCTGAGCGAGCGCAGTCTGTTTGAGTTCCCATTTCTGATCAACAACAAATGATAACCGTTTAACACACAAAAAAACTACTATTCAAGGACAACAATGATAACGCTTTGGAAATAGCAAACTCACTTTTCCTCGGCCTTTGTCAATTTGGTACTTGAGGTGACGTCCCACAGTTTCACTGTGCAGTCCGCAGATCCAGAAGCCAGAAGAGAGCCCTCACCGCTGAAACACGAAAACAGGTTAGTAGTAAACTGTAGTTAGTCCTTGGATTATCAGAGTTCATGGTTTCACTTGGTAATAAAAACAGGTTAGCCTCTTCATCAACCAAAAGTGATACTCGGCTGAATAATCAGAGAAAACTAATTGTTGTTTCTTGACTCCATCTCTCACCTGTAAGAGAGACTCCAGACACATGAATTATGTCCCATGAGAGGTGTGATACACCTAGCTGTTGAGAGGTCCCACATCATTATGGTGCCATCTTCATCACCGGAGGCCATATATCTCCCATCTGGTGACATCGCCAATGACAAAACCATACTTCTGTGCCCAATGAATATGCGCACACATTCCCCTGTTTGGACATCCCAGAGTCTGACCGTCTTATCACTAGAACCGGTTGCAATGTAGTTACAATTGGGATGCCACTGTACACACTGAAACCAATACATAAACAGGTCCATCAATAGTTATCCAAATGACAATTCAACTCACTCAACTGTGTTAATGTCGAACCAAATAGTTAAGTAATCCATGCATGAATTAACAAATCAAACGATGACGATGATGGAGACACTCACATCAACATCAGAGAGATGCCCTGCCATTATCCGCAGAGGTTGTACACGGTCCATTGACCAAATCCGTGCAGTACGATCATGAGAACAACTTGCAAAGTAATGCCCAAAAGGGCTAAACTGCACCATGAAACGAGTATATATACATGTCCGTCCACCATAAATTATGTAAGAAAAACATGTATAAATTTGAACGGTTATACCTGGACATCCCACACAGGGTAATTATGACCCTTGTAGCACACGAGATTGGCATTCAGTTTTGTGCTCCATAGTCGTACTGCACTTATGAATACATGATTAGCAACTAAGAAAAGTCTTAACTAATGAGCAAGTATAAGGATATGCATAGTGATGATACATACTTGTTGTATCTGCAGAAGAAGATAAAACAAAATCTCCAGGAGGACTGAAAGTAGCCGAGTAAACTGGCCCTGAGTGACCGAGCAATAATGTATAATTTCTTCTGCCATTTGGTCCACCGATTTGATCATTAGTGTCATTTTCACCTTGCAAAGAACCTGGAACCAGACAGCTTAGTGACTATAGCTTCTCATGCAAATACAAAATATCATTACTAATTACACTATTAAAATTATTTGTTTCGCACACATACCAGCTTGTCCTAATTTCGCCATGTCCCAGACCTGAACACCATAAACGTCACTTAGGCATCATTTAGGAGAGGACGAAAACAAGAAAAAGGAAATATAAACCAGCCATTCAAGAATAAGATACCTTTATTGATGAATCTGAGAACCCACCAGCAACCAAAGATCCATCATGAGATATAGATGCACAATTTAACCTGGGGGGCGATAAATGAGTGAGCAACAAGTTGCAAATAAGTAATTAAACATCAGGAGGAGAGGTGGACATTACCCGTTATGAGTATTCACAAATGTATAAAAGCTGACAGATGGCATTGCGACACTACTCAACTGCACACGGTTTCTCAGGTCTTCAAGCATGGATTCCTCTACGTCCGTAGACCTGACGTAGAAAAAATGGAGACGGAAAAATACTTAATATTAAATTCAAGGAGGTTAAGTCTTTGACAGCTACTATATCTAATTCTCTTTCAATCAATCATGCATCACACCCATAGGTATCACATGTCCATTACTTTTTCACGACATCGTAACACAAAAAATGGGTAAGGGAATCGAAAGTACATTACTGGCAAGGCAAGTTCTGCTTTTACACGTGGCGCCAGTGGCACAGTGCTGGTCTCCTGACGTGCAACTTTTGCTGTTGCACTTCCTGCCTTGTCCTTCTTCAACTTTTTTAAGGAAGAGCCTTGCTTTCCAACTTCAATGGATCTTTTCTGTAGACAGATCAATTGACTAGTAAATATGGGAGTTCCAGTTCAGAAATCACTGATATAAGTTGAAGCTACGTATCACCTTACTATCATCCATATCCCCATCTTTACTCTCTCCCTGTCCCTTTTCAGAATCAGATAGCAGACCTCCCTTCTCAAGGCGATCGTCTAGAGAGTCTTCAAGCAACTATGAAAGAAAAATGCATACGTAGCTAATGAATTTGCAAAAATATTATATCCTTCCCTGGGATAAGACATCAACAGGTAAAAGAGTAGAAGAAGCTTTAGGAAAAGTACGTACTCCCCACTGTATTTCTTTTTGATTGATGTGATTAGCTGGCTCCTGAAAACTCCCAACAATAGTGACAGCCTCTATGTCATCAGATCCAGAAATAGGCTGTCCCGAGTATACTGCAACAAATGATACATGACCAACCGTGGATTCAGTCTTCTACTAAAAAATTTGCTATATATTATTGTATATGAATGAGAAAGAAACACAATTTACCTTGGAAATTGATGTGCTCGTTAATGATACCAAGCATTAAAGTAGATTCTGTCCTATGTAGATACTGAAGCAACAGATCGTATGAATACTGCAACATTCAGTAAGCATATTAGAGGTCTGCAGTCATCGAATTCAGCTAACCGGACCAGAAACCTTAACGCATTTTCCTGTTTCAGTCAAGTTTACCTGACAAATTTTGATGTTGACCTTGCTTTGTCTAAGAGCACGAGCAAACTCCATCTCCTGATAAGAACCAAGGTCATAAGACAGTTGATAAACAGACAAAAAAATCCATGATCACCATTATACGACCATATAAGGTTAGCTTAAACCTCTAGATGAGATGGAGTAAGAACACCTTCCAGCTTCTGAAGATCCCGTAAGTTTATCATTTCATGATCTTTGCGGAAACTGTTAAAGAAGGCCCTCGCTGGAAAACAAGTAGAGTAAACTGTCGCTGTTTCCAGAAATCATAAACCTAAGCTACAAAAACACTCAAAATTGTATTTTGATAAGTACCTTCTTGAGTGTGCCCTTTCCCCACCAGATCCATGTAACAATGAATAAACACCGGATACATCACTCGGAGCAATTCATGCTACAAAAATCCGAAGCAGCTCGTCAGTTTAATCCATGTTCATACCAAAATGAGGCTAAAACAAAAAACGGCAAAGGTAACAAAAAAAAAATGCTGACCTTGTATAGATCCAGTGAGTTATATGCCCATGATCTTAGTTTGCTGTAAGACTCACGGTACTGAGTTGGGTGATCATCTGATCTACATGAGCAAATTCGGAATCTTTCAGATGAAAATGCAAATAAGAACAAAAACTGCTCATTTATACGGCATAAACAAAAACAAGCCCTAATTTCTTCGTCAACAAAAAAAGGAATCAGAGAGCTCACTGGAATGTATTCATAAACTAAAAATTTGACAGAGAAATTGATAGAATGGTTCCGCAACAGTTTCACCCAGAGAGTGTACCTTACTATTTATCGGTCGATGCTCAGAAACGTTTCCAAAATGAATAATTTTTGCTTTTAACGGTTTCAAAATTCACACACACACACACACACTAAAATTCCCCGGAATCGAGATGAAATTCGGAATTAAACACAGAAACCAGAGACAATGAGGAAGGAAGAGAAATTACTGGGAAAAGGAGCGAATGAGCTTGGTGAGCTCAGGATCGTTAGGATAGTCGATAGAATTGAAGCTGCTACCATTGTTGTGGTGAAGAGCTAATTGAAGGTCTTTAGCAGCGGAATCGAAACCCTTCTTCTTCAAGTACACCATAACGAACTCATCGATTCGCTCTGCATCCATTGTTCTTCCTCTCTCGATTCAACTCTCTCTCTCTCTCTCTCTCTCTCTCTCTCTCTCTCTCTCTCTCTCTCTCTCTCTCTCTCTCTCTCCTCTTGCTCTTCTTCTCTTACCAAGTTCTCTCTGCTCTGAATTTGTTTAGCTTCCCGTCAAATCTCGGGTCTGATAAATGGAGAAGCAATTTTGAGTATTTTCAGGCCATATCCAATTATGGGCCTAATGGGCCTTTCAGTGGCCCAGATATGTTTTTATATTCCGATTTACATTTTTTTGGATTTTGTAGTTTGTACTTTGTAGTAAGTGCTACGAAAGAAAATGCTATAGACGATGGATTCATCAAACTACAATTTTTTTTCTTTTTTTTTTTTTATCAAACTACAATTGTGATAACAAAAACCTTCAAAATACGTCTAAAGATTACATTTGGAACTATGAAAATATATTATAAAAGCTAAGTCCATTGGGTAAGGACCGGGATAAGTTGAAGTGGAACTTTCTTAGGACAGGCAAGTCCATGTGATTCTTCAAGATCAACATCTTCTGCCTCCATTCCATCAGGAAGCTTCCAGTCGAATCGGTAAAGAAGATTGATAAGAGTCAAGTGCACCAAAGCCATACCCATTCCTAGGCCAGGGCACATTCTCCTTCCGCTACCAAACGGCAACAACTCAAAGTTTAGACCTTTATAGTCAATCTCATTATCCAAAAACCTCTCTGGTATGAAAGCTTCTGGATTTTCCCAAACGTTTGGATTCCTGTGAATAGCCCATATGTTGATATAGATCCATGTTTTCTTTGGAATGGCATAGCCTCCGATCTTTACATCTTTTATAGCTTCTCTTGGAACTAGAAGTGGCACAATGGGGTTTATCCTAAACGCTTCTTTAACCACCATTTTGAGATACTCAAGTCGTTCTATATCGACTTCTGTGATATGGTCTTTGTTTTGGATCACTTCTCTCACCTCGGCTTGTGCTTTCTTCATAACTCTTGGGTTTGCAATCAAATGTGTCATCACCCATGTCACAGTTTCGGCAGAAGAGTCTATTCCAGCGACAAGAACATTCTGTAATATATAAACAAGAAAGCAAGACATTAGAGAAAAGAGTTTGAGTTTTGAGTTGAGATGTTTTTTTTCAGTACTTACAAGAAGAATTCCTTTGGTGTTGTCTCGAGTAAACTGAATCTCTCCAAGTCCAATCTCTCCCCTTTCCATCTTGAGGAGCAAGTCAATGATATCATCTTTAATACTCTCGTCTTCTAGGTGATGCTTTATAGCTTCATCAAAAAACGAATCCATTGCTTTGAAAACCTTCTCACATTTGCCATGTAAACCTGTGATCCTATCGATGATTCCACCAATGACCGGGAAGTAATCCGCCGCTGCGAAGCTCCCCACAACCTCCATGACTCCATGAACCACTTCCTCAAAAGTATTCTCAAGTTTACTCCCTTTGAGACTTATACCAAACCCTAGCCTACAAATCACACTTGCTGACAATTTCAGTAACTTGTGGTTGAAGTTAACCGGGTTCTCCAACGAAGCAGATTCCTTGATGAAATCCACGAAGGAGGCAACTTCTTCTTCTCTAATATGTCGAAAAGATTGTACCCTTTTCGCGGTGTAGAGTTCAACGACTGTCAGCTTTCTTACTTCCTTCCAATAGTTGCTATAGGGAGAGAAGCCAAGATCCTTTAAATTGTATGAAAGTCTTGCACCGTAAGTCATGTAAGGTCGTGAACAACAATCAATGTCGAAGGTTTTCAAGACTTCTTTCACTGTCTCCGGTGCTGACGCCACAACGGTAGACACATTTCCAAACTTGAGGGACATAAGAGATCCATATTTTTCAGATAACTTGAACATGGAACGATGAGGTTTGGTTCCCAATTGGTGCAAGTTGCCAATTATAGGAAATCTTGGTGGGCCAGGAGGTAGATTCTTCTTCGTCTTTCTTGTGTTCTTCGCAATGAGTATAGACGTAAAGAAGACGATCGCAACAATTGTATACCACAATATCATTTTGCTTCCTACAGAAAAAGATATACAAAAAGGGATAGTCTATATATAAAGTCGATTAAGTTTTAGACAGCTCAAGTTAATTATTTAATAATCTTAAGAGAAATCTAAATAGCATATTAAGTGGATGATTAACCCCCTAAAAAGCATGTTAAGTGGATCATTAACCAAATTAGCATGTTAAAGTGGTTGAAAAATATAGAGCTGCGGAAATCAAAAACCACCAAAGCATCACTCTGCCGTAAGGGCAACACAAGAAAAATTTCTAAATTTCCTTACACTATCAAGGTATAGATGCTACATGCGAATAAGCCGAGAAAACAAATAGATAATTTTTCTTTATAATTTGAGTTTTTTTTTTTTACGGCCTTTATAATTTGAGTTTATAATTCGATAATAGAGAATCATATACATCGGTGGAGAGACCGAGCACGTAAGGTAAGATTACCTTAAGGTCTTAAACTTTATGCAGAAGATCTGATTGACGAAAATGGAGTGAGAGCAAGAGATGAATGTGAAGTATTAATTATTGTATTTTTTATAAGATAGTTATTACGTGAAGTCGTTCCTAAAGAGTAAGGAGAGATACACTTGTCTATAATATCCAGTCTTCATCGATCTTGATATTTAAAGAGCAGTCTTTATCAATTTGCTCGTAAGATTTTTTTTCTCTTGTTGTCATTGTCGATGCAAGGATGTGGACGAAATTCTTTCACGATAAGTTTATTTTGTAAACCAAGCAATAATACAGATGTCCCCACAAAGGAATACTGCTAGATTTTTTCAAGATAAGGCTTATTTTTAGCGAAGTCTTTCATGGTTTTTTAAATAACAAATTCCAGTAACACTCGTTACTCGCTATGTTATATTTAACCTTGATAGTTAAGACTTAAGAGAGACTGTGATTGATCAGTACATTGAGAAGATAAGAAAGAGAAATTTATTCATACTTTTTTTAGTTCTTCTCTTCAAGATTCTAGTGCGAACAGGTAGTAACGGTCACAAAAAAGTTGTGGTTACCGGAGAAAATGTGCTAAACGATAGATTCATCATTCATCAAACAACTTCTTTATTATTCTTTATAAAAATAAAAAAATAAAACTTCCTTATTGATAGTAATAAAGGTTATAAAGTGAAATCAAGTCCACTGGGTAAGAACCGGGATAAGTTGAAGTGGAACTTTCTTAGGAGAGACAAGTCCATATGATTCCTCAAAATCAACATCTTCCACCTCCATTCCTTCAGGGAGCTTCCAGTCGAAACGGTAAAGAAGATTGATAAGAACCAAGTGTACCAAAGCCATACCCATACCCATACCAGGGCACATTCTCCTTCCGCTACCAAATGGCAACAACTCAAAGCTTAGACCTTTATGGTCAACCTCTCTATCCTTAAACCTCTCTGGTATGAAAGCTTCTGGATCTTTCCAAACATCTGGATTCCTATGAACAGCCCAAATGTTGACATGGATCCATGTTCTCTCTGGAATGTCATAACCTCCGATCTTTACATCTTTTGAAGCCTCTCTTGGAATGAGAAGTGGCACAAGTGGGGTTATCCTAAGTGTTTCCTTAATCACCATTTTGAGATACTCGAGTCGTTCTATATCTTCTTCTGTTATGTCATCTTTGTCATTGATCACCTCTCTCACCTCGGCTTGCACTTTCTTCATAACTCTTGGGTTTGTAATCAGATGTGTCATCACCCATGTTATTGTGTGGCCAGAAGTGTCTACTCCACCAATAAGAACATTCTGTAACAATCAAAATAAGATATGACTTCAACTTTATCCAACATGTAAAGAATGAAGTTATTGATTGCAAGGTTTCCATTACTTACCAGAAGAATTCCTTTGGTGTGGTTTCGAGTAAGTTGATACTCTCCAAGTCCAGTCTCTCCCCTTTCCATCTTGAGAAGCAACGCAATGATATCATCTTTAAGACTCTCATCTTCTAGGTGATGCTTTATAGCTTGATCGAAAAATGAATCTATTGCTTTGAAAGCCTTTTCACATTTTCTATGTAACCCTGTGATCCTATCAATAAATTTACCGACAAATGGGAAGTAATCGGCTGCTGCAAAACTCCCCAACACCTCCATGGTTCCTTTCATCACCTCCTCGTAACTACTCTCAAGTTTACTTCTTTTGAGAGTTATCCCAAATCCAACTTTACATATCACACTTGCTGACAAGTTCGATAACTTGTCGCTCAAGTTAACCTGGTTCTCCAATGAAGCAGAGTCCTTGATGAAATCAACTAAGGAAGCAACTTCTTCTTGTCTTACATGTCCAAATGATTTTACCCTTTTAGCCGTGTAGAGCTCAACAACCGTCATTTTTCGTACTTCCCTCCAATATTTGCTATAGGGAGAATAAGCAAGATCGTTTAAATTGTATGTGATCCTTGCAGGATACGTCAGGTAAGGTCGTGAACAACACTCTGCGTCGAATGTTTTCAAGACTTCCTTCACCGTCTCTGGAGTTGACGCCACAACGGTAGACACGTTTCCAAACTTGAGGGACATCAAAGATCCATACTTTTCGGATAGTTTGAACATGGAACGATGAGGATGAGATCCCAATTGGTGCAAGTTCCCAATTAAAGGAAGTCGTGGTGGTCCAGGAGGTAGATTCTTCTCTGTCTTTCGCATGTTCTTTGCAGTGACTGTATATGCAAAGAAGACGATCGCAACAATGATATACCACAATATCATTTTGCTTCCTACACACACAAAAAAGGATAGTTTATATATAAAGTAACCCCCAAAAAGAAATTGTTAAGTAAATGGAAAATACAGAACTGTACTCTTGTACTCTGTAGTATGGTTTGATGAAAATTTTCAGTCATACCTCAAACAAAGGTTCTTAGGTAGATCTCTTGAAGATCCTAAACTGAGAATAATGGAACACGTAAAACTCTTTGAGCTATTTTATCTAATCTCTTGTTAGCTTCAATATTTGAACTCTTGTGTATTTATATTATACACTCCTTGACAAAAAGTATTACCTTGAAGAGATTTACAGAGTTTTGTGCCTGAGAATTGAGGTAATACAGCTTATGAAACACAGCAGTAAGAACCCTAATCTATTCATAAACATAGGTGGAGAGACCGAGCACGTATGATAAGACTACCTTCAAGTCTTAAACTTTGTGCAGAAGATTTGATTGACGAAATTGGAGTGAGAGCAAGAGATGAATTTGAAGTATTATTTATTGTATGTTTTATATGATTATTACGTGAAGTCGTTCCTAAAGAGAGAATATTTGTTCATAAGATATTTGTCTCTTGTTGTTGTCATCATTGATGCAAGGATGTGGTTGCATGGAATTCTTTCATGATAAGTTCATTTTGTAAATCAAACAATAATAGAGATGTCCCCACAAAGGAATATATACTGCTAGATTTTTTCAAGATAAGGTGATACGTTTTCGTTTGATTGGCGTGGTTGTAATTAATTAGACGAGTATGATGGCCCACGAAAGGGTTTAAAAACTGTTAAGGATACGTATTTTAATCACTAGTCGAAGCTAATCTGCAATTTTTAACGAAGTCTTTCATGGTTTAAAAAAAAAAAAAAAAATTCCAGTGACACTTGTGACTCGATCGCTATGTTATATTTAACCTTGATAGATCAGTTAAGACTTAAGAGTGATCCTGTGATTGATCTCAGACTCAGTACATTGAGAAGAAAAGAAGGAGAAATTAAATCATAGTTTTTAATTCTTCTGCTCTTAAGGTTTCATTAACTTATTTGACTAGTTCGAATAGGTAATAACAGTCGTCACAAAAAGTTGTGGTTACCGGAAAAATATGCTAAACGATGGATTCATCAAAAACAACTTCCTTATTGATAGTCACATTAGCATAAAAAAACTTCCTTATTGATAGTAAAGTTAAAAAAAAAAAAAAAAAAAAAAAAAACATTATTGATAGTAACAAAGGTTACATTTGAACTCTGGAAATATAAAGTGAAATCAAGTCCATTGGGTAAGAACCGGGATAAGTTGAAGTGGAACTTTCATAGGAGAGACAAGTCCATATGATTCTTCAAAATCAACATCTTCTACCTTCATTCCATCAGGAAGCTTCCAATCAAAACGGTAAAGAAGATTGATAAGAGCCAAGTGTACCAAAGCCATACCCATACCCATACCAGGGCACATTCTCCTTCCGCTACCAAATGGCAACAGCTCAAAGTTTAGACCCTTATAGTCAATCTCATTATCCATAAACCTCTCAGGTATGAAAGATTCTGGATCTTTCCAAACATCTGGATTCCTATGGACAGCCCAAATGTTGACATGGATCCATGTTCTCTCTGGAATGTCATAACCTCCGATCTTTACATCTTTTGAAGCTTCTCTTGGAATGAGAAGTGGCACAAGTGGGTTTAACCTAAGTGTTTCTTTAATCACCATTCTTAGATACTCGAGTCGCTCGATATCTTCTTCTGTGATATCATCTTTGTTCTTTATCACTTCTCTCACCTCGGCTTGCACTTTCCTTAGAACTCTTGGGTTTGCAATCAAATATGCCATCACCCATGTTATTGTGTGGCCAGAAGTGTCTACTCCAGCAATAAGAACATTCTGTGATAATCCATAACACAAGATTTTAAATTTATCCAAAATGTGAAAAAATCAAGTTATTGATTGAGAGATATACATTACTTACCAGAAGAACTCCTTTGGTGTGGTTTCGACTAAGTTGATACTCTCCAAGTCCAGTCTCTCCCCTTTCCATCTTGAGGAGCAAGGCAATGATATCATCTTTAAGACTCTTATCTTCTAGGTGATGCTTTATAGCTTGATCGAAAAAGGAATCTATTGCTTTGAAAACATTTTCACATTTGCTATGCAACCCAGTGATCCTATCAATGAATTTACCGATAACCGGGAAGTAATCAGCTGCTGCAAAACTCCCCAACACCTCCATGGTTCCTTTCATCACCTCCTCATAGCTACTCTCAAGTTTACTTCCTTTGAGAGTTATCCCAAATCCAACTTTACATATCACACTTGCTGACAAGTTCAATAACTTGTCGCTCAAGTTAACCGGGTTCTCCAATGAAGCAGAGTCTTTGATGAAATCCACTAAGGAAGAAACTTCTTCTTCTCTTACATGTCCAAATGATTTTACCCTTTTAGCCGTGTAGAGCTCAACAACCGTCATCTTTCGTACTTCCCTCCAATATTTGCTATAAGGAGAAAAAGCAAGATCGTTTAAATTGTATGTGATCCTTGCAGGATACGTCATGTAAGGTCGTGAACAACACTCTGCGTCGAATGTTTTCAAGACTTCCTTCACCGTCTCTGGAGTTGATGCCACGACGGTAGACACGTTTCCAAACTTGAGGGACATTAAAGATCCATACTTTTGAGATAGTTTGAACATGGAACGATGAGGATGAGATCCCAATTGGTGCAAGTTCCCAATTAAAGGAAGTCGTGGTGGTCCAGGAGGTAGATTCTTCTTTGGCTTTCGCATGTTCTTTGCAGTGACTGTATATGCAAAGAAGACGATTGCAACAATGATATACCACAATATCATTTTGCTTCCTACACAAAAGAAGGATGGTTTATATATAAAGTACCATGTTAAGTAGGTGATTTTTGTTTTTTGTCGGTATTAAGTGAATAATAACTTGTTAAGTAAATGGAAAATACAGAACCGCGCAAACTAAAACCACCAAATTAAGAATCACTCTGATTAAAGCTTTCTAAATTTCCTTGCAGTATTCGATTATTCGAAAAAATAGATGCAGTATTCGAAAATGTCAAGAAAACAACTATATAAAAGGAAAATAATTTCTTCTATCATATTGAAACATGAACATAAATAGAGAGACCGAGGTCGTTAATGATTGTACCTTCAAGTGTTAAACTTTGTGCAGAAGATTTGATTAAAAGATAAAGATGGAGAAAAGAGAGAGAGACGATTGTTCTTTTCTTCTTTTTTTTGGTACTTGTATTGATTGTGTGACAAATCAGTCGGTGGGAGTTTCATATTTATACAGTATTTGGCAGTGAGACGGTGTACAACGTAAGAGTGCCCACCTGAGAAATTTACAACTGAGCTCGGCTTTTTTGTCGTCATTTGAGCTCACCAATATTTCAGTGTGTATGCATACAATTATTTTATAAATAGTCTTTCGGGGTCTTCGTCAATTTTGGTTTTTCTAATTAAACAGCAGTCTTTATCAATCAAAATATCAAATCGTAAATTCTGTCATCATCGTTTTCAAGGATAAGGTTGCATGGAATTCTTGATACATGATAAGTTTATTTTGCAAACCAAACAATGATACAGATGTCCCCACGAACTAATAAATGCTAGGATTTTTCAACATTAACGAAACACCCATGAAATTTCTTCTTGGTGTGATTGTAATTAAACGATGTGTGTTCGTTAGAAACTTTGAATACTGGTGTGGTTGTAATTAAACGAGTATGAGTGTATGACTTAGTTTTATAGTCGCTGGTCTATGACAGGGGTTCAACGTGTAACATGTTTCGAATGACACATTTTAACAACATGTTGATGTTGCTAATCTGTGATATGAAAAGTCTGACATTTTTAGCGTTTGAAATTTTTAGTCACTTTTCAGTCGAAATCTATTTGCTGAAATTTGTCGTAGAGGAAACAGTTATTAGCTCCAACAGTTCCTCTATAGTGCTCTTGTCTATCACACTGAAATTGTTGTCCAAGACATAATTCTTGTCTATCACATTCTTTCTTCTTTTTTGGACAGCAATTTCACTAATAGGCCCATTGGGCTTTAACCAAACACATTTTCATGTTTTGTGTTTCCATCAAATATATGCTTCTCCTGTTAGTGTTTACAGAGTTATAAACTTACAATAGCTTGCCTATATGGTTCCCCTGAATTTCAAGTACTTCGATTGTCGTCGTTAGGTGGTTTTTACTAATATAAAGTGCTGCTTTTACCATGTGGCTACAAGGAGAGATTCGGCATTCCTTCTGTAAAGGAAAATCCAAGGCAGTAAGTTAGTGAAGCTCATGCATTGTTTGGATGCTCAGTAGTCTATACAGTCTGTATAGTATGGTTTGATTAAACTTTTCAGTCATACCTCAAACAAAGGTTCTTAGGGAAAGTCTCTTGAAGATTCTAAACTGAGAATAATGGAACACGTTAAACTCTTTGAGCTAGTTTATCTAATCTCTTGTTTGCTTCAATATTTGAACTATTGTGTATTTGTATTATACACTCGTTGACACAAAGTATTACTGAAGGATTACCTTGAAGAGATTTACAGAGTTTTGTGCCTGAGCTTTGAGGTAAAACAGCTTATGGAACATTTTTTTATTATAAACAGGAGCCGTTAGCTTTGCTTCTTGATATCAATATGTCTTCTTTCGAAATTAATCTATTTGTTTGATATGAATATACAGTATAAAAAAAAAGATTTAGTGAAATAAACCAGCTAATTCAAACCAAATCATAGGGTTGTACTAATCGTGTTTACAGCTTTAATAATCAATCAACATCACCATATCAATTATTTAGCCTAAAAAAACAAAGATCCAAAGCTACATGACGAAATTGACTTGCATATCTTGTCCTTTGCCGTCGACATGAAAACTTTATTATGTAGACGCATATTATATACTCATTAATTGTGTACTAAGTTTTTAAAAATGTTGGTAGGAGCCAATGACAATATTAAAAATTATTCAGCCCAGAAAATATCTTCTCCAACTATAGCTACAAACAAAATGCTACCATTGGGTCATCATTATTTGTTTTTATTCGAAATTTCAGTCAAAAACACTAATCTCTTTTACCAAAATCTTTGGACCATTGTTACACAGAAATTTATATATTGTCTTTTGAAATCCGATATAGATTTATGAACGGATTAAAATTTTGCTAATTAACTAAATATATACATAGCTAACAGAATATTTAAAATTGTGCATAGCTGTATTTTTATTTTTAACGAAAACCGTTAGATTACATTCACATGTATCTCAATAGATGGGGCATACTAATTTTCTACCTCATTAGAACATTTTTTAGGCTTGATAACGATTTTCCGCGCTTCGATATTTTTCTATATATATTTTGTCTGTTACATAAGTTTGTTTGCTATCTACACTACCACTAGTCTACTTCATAAAAAAACTTGTGAAATTTATACAGAAAACAGTTTCAATCCAATTCCATCACCACGGTACGTACCAACTGGTCCAATTTAATAAGTCGAGGGGAGCACATATGGAAGAGATGAATAAAATAATATCAGTGGAATTACGGATAACAAGTCGAGGGGAGTCATAAGACCAAGACGTAGCGTTCTTATCATTGTTTTGTTTCGATAGATTCTTCAGTGAACATAAGAAACGTAGAACAAACGTAAGTTATAAATTTTGAATATATGATGGGGGGATCTAGGAGAAGACAAAAAATATACTAAGTTTTTACAACACTTATGACCCCTTTTAGTATATATCAATATTGATAAATTTGTACAACTGTAATTGAAAATGGTATTTTAAATCAACAATCAATCAAATTTAAGGTAGGCTCCAGACGATTGCATCATCTGCCCACCCATGTAAGCAGGCTCAGATGATAGGGTGAAAAAAAAACGAGGAAAGCTAACATTTTCCCTTAAACAAATCAGGGAAGTTACAACTTTTGTTCACATTTTATGAAAAAAGCCAAAACTCAAACATCAATAAGTTTAGTCATTAGCATTTAATACATTAATTTCAAAGTACAACAGATATGTTCATGATGATTAAATATATTCAACAATGTAAATCCACAGTTGTTAAAAAAAACTAAAATAATTCAATTAGACATGTATATAGAGAAAAAACAATGGTCCCTCCCTAATACAATTTGCATCTCTAAAACCGCGGCACTAGTCGATTCGAGAGTCTCTTTCGTGTAAGGAATCTCTTAAAAACTCACACCCCACACACTGAATATATTTCCAAGGGACCTTTCTCAAACCGCTATCTCCTTCATCACCACTCTTCTCTCATCTTTCTCTCATATTCATTCCTTTTTGCTGCTTTTGAAAACATGGAATCATCCTACTTCTGTAGCGATGGTATATTCTCATGGATTCTTCTTCCCTCAACAGCTTCTCCTTTTCCTAACTCCTAAATCTTCTCTCTCCCACTCACTCACTCACTTACTTACCATTTTCTTTTCTTTCTACGTTTCAACTGAAAGAATGGAGGAAGAACGGCGAGTTCTGTTCGGGAAATACGAGATTGGGAGGCTACTAGGCAAAGGAACCTTCGCTAAAGTCTACTACGGCAAGGAGATCATCGGCGGCGAGAGCGTCGCCATCAAAATCATCAACAAAGACCACGTCATGAAGAGAGAAGGCATGATGGATCAAATCAAGCGAGAGATCTCCATCATGAGGCTCGTTCGTCACCCCAACATCGTCGAGCTGAAAGAAGTCATGGCGACGAAGAAGAAGATCTTCTTCATCATGGAGTTCGTCAGAGGCGGCGAGCTTTTCGCCAAAGTCGTCAAAGGAAAGCTTAAAGAAGACGCAGCGCGGAAATATTTCCAGCAGCTGATCTCAGCCGTTGATTTCTGTCACAGCAGAGGCGTTTCTCATCGGGATCTGAAACCGGAGAATCTCCTCGTGGACGAGAACGGAGACCTCAAGGTCTCCGATTTCGGACTCTCGGCGTTGCCGGAGCAGCTTCTCCAGGACGGATTGTTGCACACGCAGTGCGGTACGCCGGCTTACGTGGCGCCGGAGGTTCTTCGGAAGAAGGGATACGACGGCGCTAAGGCGGATATCTGGTCGTGCGGCGTGATTCTGTACGTGCTTCTCGCCGGATTTCTGCCGTTTCAGGATGAGAATCTGATGAACATGTATCGGAAGATTTTCAAATCGGAGTTCGAGTTTCCGCCGTGGATTTCCCCGGAGGCGAGGAGGCTGATTTCGAAGCTTCTCGTCGTCGATCCCGAGAGACGGATCTCGATCGCGGCGATTATGCGCACGCCGTGGTTTCGGAAAGGATTCAAGCCTCCGATCGCTTTCAAGCTCGACGAGCCGATCAATTCTCCCGATTACGACGAGGATCATCAGAGGATAGACGACGGAGACGACGGCGAGGAGTCGCCGATCTCGCCGAAATTCTACAACGCGTTCGAATTCATCTCGTCGATGTCGTCGGGATTCGATCTGTCGAGCATGTTCGAGAGCAAGAGGAAGCTGAGGTCGATGTTCACGTCGCGGTGGTCGGCGTCGGAGATAATGGCGAAGATCGAAGGGATCGGGAAGGAGATTGATATGAAGGTGAAGAAGACGAAGGATTGCAAGGTGAAGATGCAGGGGAAAACGGAGGGGAGGAAAGGACCGATCTCGGTGACGGCGGAGGTGTTCGAGGTGGCGCCGGAGGTGGCGCTCGTGGAGTTCTGCAAATCGGCGGGAGACACTCTGGAGTACAATAGGTTATACGAAGAACAAGTCAGGCCGGCGTTGACGGACATCGTGTGGTCGTGGCACGGCGACAATAATAATAATAGTATTACTACGATTAATAATAATATTAATATTATAAATCATAATAATGATAACTATATTAGCGATGGAAGCTTTGGTAGTGACTGTGAGAGAATATGATGATAGTAATGTGGAAACTGTTGATTTTTGTTAATGGTTGTTTAGATTCGGGAACTTTTTGTAAAATGTATTAAGCACCTTTAAATAGAAGTTTTGTAAATCGTGTGTACAGAAATCCTTTGGGATCTGATATATATAAATAAAGGAATCCAACAAAATTTCTCTTGAGTTAATGTTAATTAATTCAGAATTATGTTAGAATAAAACGTATAGAATTAGGTTTCCAACAAGCGAGAAATATCGGATTACGGGTTAATGGGAGAAATTGAAGCAACAAATATGCTTACTGTGACAGAATCATAGAGCGGCTCTTTTGGTGACTGTTGTCGGAATGTAGGCCAAAACATGTGACATTATCTGATTTGTCCTGATCTTTAATAAAATTTTCAAGCCAATATTTATCAATAAACTGTAAGATATTCAAAAATTGGAAATAGAAAAAGCTGAGAAAAAATAGTAAGAATTACATGAAACAAAATCGATATTTGTACTATTGTATATTTTGTTTCTGGCTTCATCCATATATATATATATATATATGTCATTTCATAGAAAATAATACATTAGATGATTGTAACATGAGAAAATTAATAAACAGATACGTAAAAAAAGAAAAATATCTACAAAGAATACACTAAAACATTTATATAAATACTTTTATGTGAAGTATTCGTGTAAACATCGTATTAACGTAAAACATATACCGAAATATCTAGTATCATCATCAGTGACATTTTGTCTTTTTCAGCACATGTATTAACGTAAATAACAAGAACTTCATAAAGAAAGTTTGTCTGTTGAACGAGGCTGGGATATTTTTATACACAGTTATATGTTGCCCTGCAAATGAATATATATACATAAATATTACAACTAATAAATTTATTATTTTCAGAAGATAAAAAACGTACGTTTGACCAGGACATATATTTTATATACTGTTACTACTATAACATTTTTTTTGGGTAAAATGTGAAGATTACTACTTACTAACATGTTATACCATTTGTATGTTTGAGTTTAGATTCTCACAAAATTAATGACATATATAGTTACTGGACAAGTGGATACGGTAAAGTTAGCTTGCGTGATGGAGAAACAGTAACGGACAAAACTTAAACATATAATTGGAAGATGGCTTGAGAAGAACAGGCACGTGTACCTGTCGCAGAGAGTCCAAAACGACCCACCTTTCCTTGGATTCGAGTAATTTCAAAGAACGAAGAGACGACAAAAATCATTTTTAATTTACTTATTCCGATACATGAAACTTCGACGAGCAAGTCAAGACGTTTAATTGTCGTTGCATTAGCATCGCGTAATTCAAATATTCCGGAAAAGTGAGTAGGAGCAAATTATAAGTAGTAGACATATCATCACATATCATATGCCTCTGCTGCGTTGAAATTGAGTACAAATGTATTATATATGTACAATACCTTCTTGGTTAAACAGAATATAAACTAGAAATTCAGGTTGCTACAAAAATTCTACAATGTCTTATGCAAGTATACTGACTAATCTGTGTTGGATTTGTAAACAAAATTAACGGTTTCTTATAACCCCCAAAACCAAAAGTTATTCAGGATATCGATCGCATGCGGAAACACATAACATGTTATTGTACATCTTCGGAGGTACAATAATCAAATCCTGATACCATACATATCAAAATTATAGATGACTCAAAAGAGTTTAACCCTATCGTGTAAGAATCGTCATGTATATGTCTATGCATGCAAGGCTTAAATTACAAATAGAAAGTTAAATGAGTACATAGAAAGATCGATATAAAAACAAAAAGAAAAGGAGAAAGATAATGTTTGTAGGTCCTATGAATCGTGCATTATTTAGCCTCTGATGCATGGAATGCAAGTCGAGCTATACCTTTAAATGGAGGGAATCTGATGAACCAACGTTATCACTGGGCCACCAAACTCTATCAAAAATTCCAAATAATAGGTTGTTTTCAGCCAACATTGTTCAATTTATAAATATCTAAAACACTGTTAAACCAATGAAACAAGGAATCAACTCCACAAGTATCATAACCAAACAAAGATATTATTACTTGTAAACTAAACCCTAAACCCACAAATCAACTCTGTCTGCTAATAATACATGATTAAAATATTTAAAGTCATCTAATAGAGCCATCTAATCTAGAAACGGTTAATTATGACATCACATAGCAAAATTGAAACAAAACCTATTTCTAATATTTTTTAAAGCAAAACGCAAAAAGGGAAACAAACAACAAAATATCTCGTTTTTGTAGTCCGAACAAACCTATATTAAACTGCTCCACAAATATCTTCTTTTTTTCTAACCACGAAGATTCAGGTCTAGACCCATGATTTATTCTTAGATGGAAGACTAAAAACTATATTAAACAGTTAAACTAGTTCACTCTCCTTCACTAGTGCTCGAGCTCAGGACCTTCCCAACTCTTCTCCCTTTGGATGGCTTGGTAGTAGTACACCGGATAGGTCCAATTGGTACTACAATATCCTACATCGGTGGGTGTGCGGTGTGAGACAAAGGGACAGTGACATATATGACCAATGAAATAAGGATGAAGGCAATCAGTGGCACTACCTAACTGTTTATCCATCTAATATGGGACACCTCAATTCATGGGTTTCAATCTATATATGTATTTTCTTTGCAACTCCAACGACCTTCCTTCGGCCCTACTCCAACCAAATTCCTACACAAAATGCTTCTTTCAACATTTCTTTAGATATTATATATCCCCAAGTAGAGACCACCACATTTGCACTACAATGATCGTGTTCGTGGATGCTTTATATCCGTATTTAAACGAGTCAAGAGATGAGGAAGTATTAACAAAGGGAAAAATTTATTGTTCTTGTTCACTATAAACACACGTATATATAGGCTCGCATTTTGGACTTGGTTAATTAATTAGAAGGAAAAAAACATTTAGAAGATAAATTTTTAAATTATAATTTAAGGTATCATATCAGAATGATCACTTGGAGAAACTACTGTAACAATTGAGATCAATTAAATGATGTAATGGTCACTAAACACTTGTACGTTTAGCTCAGTAAAAAAAACATTCTTGAAAAATTATGCTACTTAGTCTGAATCTACCTTTGCGTTTAAAATAAGAGACATTCTTTGTCGTTTTCAGTACATGTGTTGATGTAAATGACAAGAACTTCTAGAGATATTTTTCTTCTGTTAACAAATTGAGATATAGTATGCTGTATGCATATGAATATTTTCATAAAATTACAGCTAACAATTTATTTTCAGAAATAAATAAAGAAACGTTTCAAACCAAAAAAAAAATAAAATAAAGAAACGTTAGTTTTTGAGCAGGACAGATATCCGAAATAATTTTATTTGTACAGTTGTACTGTTGTTACTTATCAGTTATCACCATTTGCAGGTTTGAGTTTTAGCTTCGCACAAATTAATGACATAAACTTATTGGACAAGTGGATACGGTAAAATTAGATTGCGTGATATATAGAGAAAAAGGTAACGGACAAAACTTAAACATTAATTGGAGGATAGTTTGAGAAGAACAGGCACGTGTTCGTGTCGTAGAGAGTCCAAAACGACCCACCTTTCCTTGTATTCCAAAGTCAAATAATAAAAGAATAATATTTCAAAGAACAACGAGACGACAAAAAAAAAGCTATTTTAATCTACTTATTAGAAGATTTAATATGAAACTTCGACGAGTCCAGTTGTTTGACTATCGTTGCAATAGTATTGCGTAAATTCAAACATTCTGGAAAAGTGAGTAAATGCGCAGATTAGCTAGTGCTCGAACTCAGGACCTTTTCTCCCTTTCGATGGCTAGGTAGTAGTAGTACACCGGATCGGTCCAATTGGTACTACAATGTCCTAAATCGGTGTGTGTGTGTGGTGTGAGACAAATTAAAGGGACATTGACATATATAATATAACAAATGAAATACGGATGAATCGGCAATCAGTGGCACTATCTAACTACTTACCCATCCGATGTGGGACACCTCCTTTCAGGGCCATCCCTGACCTAAGGCCAGTAAAGCAGGTGCTTTAGGCGCCACGAGATCATATACAATTTGGGGCGCCAAGTTACAGAGAATTTGTGGTAGTGTAGTGGTTATGACTCTCCATTATGACCATCAGGGATTGTCTTCGAAGCTCGGTGCCCACACTTTTCTTGCTTTTTAAAAAATACCCATTTTTAGTGGGCTCAAAAAACAAATTTGGCTTTAGGCGGCAAAACAGTATGGGCCGGCCCTGCCTCCTTTAATGGTTGTAGATGATGTAGGTGATGATGGCGGCATAAGAGAAAGTGTGAGGCGGCTGAAGAGAAGTGTGAGGAAAGCAAGAAAATTGGGATTTGATCAAGAGGGACAGAGAAGGGAAAAGTCTTTCAACGCATAGCGTTTTCTTTCTACTTCTCTCCCATGATCACAAGTCAGCACAAAACTATCACACGCCTCTCTCTCTCTCTCGCTCTCTCTTGCTCTCTCTTCTTGAAACTTCGGCAATAGAGAAACACACAAAGTTTCGATGGTGAGAAAGACACTGAGAATACTCGAAGAATTCATCTTCGTGCTGATGGGTCTAGCCTCAGCGATCACGACAGCTGTCCGGTCTTTGCCTTCCCACTCCGCCGCCGCACCGATCACTACCTCGCCTTTGATGACCAACCGCTTCACCACCCTGCTTAATCACTGAAACTTCACTTAAAAGTCAAGACTCAGAAATTTCGGATTATACCTGTATTTATTTGACACTTGTGCATCTTTCGAGAAATAAAGCAGAGACCTTTTATTTATTTATAGGTTCTGTAATATCTTTGGATAAACAAATCAAAAACCAATAGAAAGATCGTAAATATATATACATACACACACACGATGGTGAAATGATCATAGGAAATATCAGAAAAGAGATCACATCCACAAGGAAATATACAAAAAAAAACAAATAATAAGAAAAAAAACATTAATTAGTTATGCACAACGAACAAGATCGGAATTGTAGGAGCCAAACATTAATGGTCACTAAACACTTTGTATGTTTAGCTTAGGAAAAAAAAGACATTCTTGAAGAATAATGCTACTTTGTATGAATCTACCTTTACGTTTAAAACAAAGAAATTCTTTGCAAGAGGAATTAAATAAACATATCTTGTCCAAGCTCTTGAACAGGAACTACATATGGAGAGTTCCAATCAGCATCAAAGATCTCCTGAAGCTTCAACACAATCTCCATCTTGTAAGTTCCAAAGCTCACACCACTTGTCGTAAAGAAGTAATCCCAAACGAGATTACTTGTTCCTATGTGAGCTCTCATGTCGCTGACTACGTACTTCCCATGATTCACCCTCGAGTAAGCTGGATACAAGTTTCCTGTTTTAGTCCCGTTTATAACCGCAGGCCCTGTCTTGTTAAAACCAGGAACCATGTAGTATCTAATCTCCACTTGTCCCAAACATTTGCTTTGCACAGAAGAAGAAGAAGAAGAGCAAAGAACATTTGAGTAAAGCAGCGACCTCAAGTATCCATCAGTGGCTTCAATGAAATGACCCCAATATGCTACTAAGATCTTCACTTTGGCTTTCTTGGCGAAAACGACCTGCGATGCCAATGTATTGTATTTCACATTCTTGCATTTTAGTAGAGTAAGATCATCAAGAATATGGTAAGTACCTCGGAGACCGCAGAAGAAAGGGAAGACCAGTAAACCTTAGGAGTAGTGTACTGAGACTGACCTAGCCAATCCATTGTATTGATCCTCACCGTTCCTCCTTCCACTACAGATTTAATTGTATCTACCCATCCTTGTTCATCAGACTGGTACTTTCCAAACAGCAGCTACATATTTGAGAAAGCCAAAGATCATATCATTAACGGTTCAAAGATTGTTTGAAAATGCTCTAAAATTTGTTTTTTTTATCCACCTCTGGTGGTGCAAAAGATAGATAGCTCGGTTGCGGTTCTTGACAAGAATGGTTTCTAGGGAGAGTTTCGATTTCGACTCTTAACATCTCAGGATCAGATAGTGAAGGATAGCCTGGAGACACATTAGGTGTCTCTATGTAACTTGGAAGAGGTGACCTGTAAAGAGCCAAAAAATGTCTTTCCTCTAAGACAATCAGTGTCAAGTAAAGAAGAAAGTGTCAGTTCCCAATAACATTACCTGCATCTTGCTTTGTTAGGTATGAAATGAGACCAACAAGGAACAGTTCTATTGATCAGCCATTGTTGATCTGATACATTTCTTGTGTGTATTGAAGAATCAAGAGTGGACAATCTCCACAAGTTATTGAAATAAGTTTTGACCTTTCTAGCAATTCTTGAACACCCACTCAAGTAAATCCCAACTTCCTTCACCTATCAAAATGACTCAAAACCCTAAACAGCTTTCTTTATCGCAGCCAATGTACTTTCTACGTGAATCTAATGTATATTCAGACATACCTGAGTAAGAGATTTCCAGTCATTGTTAGCAGATCCGATATAGACGTCACGATCATCCGAAATCCAGACCTTGGCATGAACAATTCCTGAGCCCCACCATTTGCTTAGTAACAAAGTCACATTCTTCACGTTTGGTCTTCCATTAGCAAGATCAGATGGTTCTTTGGTATAGTATGGGTATAGTCCTGAATGAGACAATAGCCTAAATGCAGAAACAGTTATCATTCAAATCCTAAAAGCTTTATACTTTTCCACACAAACTCTAACAATTGTTCATGGACTAATATACCTGATATTAACATTGCGATTAGCAGCGTTATCAATGGATTTGTAAACTAGAGAACCAAGATGAGCACCAAATTGCTGCAACTCTGAATCTGAATAACCGAATTCGCCTGAGCGAGGATCTTTTGGTTTAGCAAGAAGTTGCCAGTACTGTGCAATGATGTCTAGTGATTTTGTTGAATTGTTTGCAAGCCACTGAAACACATCCCCTGCACACCAAACATTCCCCCTCAAAGTCTCAAACAAAAATACAGATATTTTCTTTCTAATAGCCTAACTAAATTACCAAACTTTTTACCGGGAAGCAAAAACAGAGCAATAAAACAGAGAAAACAAGGCTCAACAAGATCAATTTTGAAACTACCAAAAGAAAAATCCAAACTTTTTCTGATCACAAGCAACAAAATGATTCTTGCAGGAAATCTTTCACTTTCGAATCCAGAAATTTTAGAGCTTTTCACTCAATTGGCAAAGTTTTTAGGGAAGAAAACAGAGAGTAATATTGAGTAACCTGTAGAAAGTACGCCAGAGACGCGAGGAAGCTCAGGCATGTCCGTGGGGATGGACTGAACCAGCCAAGCTTTGCATCGAGCCGAAGATTCGACGACACGTGGCAGGGAGAGGCAAGCTAGAGCCAAAACGACGGCGTATAGAAGTAGTTCTCTCCTCATCTTCTTTCTAGTGAAGTGCCAGATATGGAATCAGCACTGTATACATCGTCAAGAGATCATATGAGAATCCATTAATGGTTTTTGAGGACCGACCGAATATTCTTTTACGGATAGATATGATCTTCAGAAGTCAATGCACATTTCTGTCTTCTACTGTTTTACATCACCTAAAGTTGTTGGAAATATTTACTAGTTTCTTAATCAGAGTTTGCATTTGAGTACATAATCTTTTTGATGCAGTTTAATTTGTTTTTGTTTTTAGTTCGTCAAAAAACATGAATTTGGTTTTTATACTCTAAACTTTGTAACTCCTTTTTTTAAGGATTGAGGTTTCATTTTTTTTTTTGGACTGGTTTAGCTCGTTCAGTTCGGATCACATTTCACATCCTCTTAATATTAAACTACAACGTAAGATTTTTTCTTTTCTCTTCAATTATTCTTTATCTTATATTCTTATTATACTTGACAAGAATTTCTATAGTAAAGAAAAACAAAGTGAAAAGAAAATTCAAGAACCGCAAGAATAAAAGCAGAGGCATCCAAGCCGTCCGTCACGTAAGTGAAGGCACTTGCCAGTTCCATCCAAGAATTGTTGTCGGCACAGAGCGTTGCATGAACCCGCACCACAATCTGTTTCCGATAAATACTTATGACAATATCCAAACCCTTGAATCTCTTTAACAATCATCCCTACAAAATTATCATTAAAACATTAAACATAAACTCTCAGTCTTTATGGCAGCAAAATACAATAAAATAAAAATAAATACATGGTCTTATGGATTTAGAGATTGCAAATATCAAACAAACCTAGGATAAGGATGAGAAAGACAGCAAACAAGGTGGATTTACTCATTCTTTTATGATAATTGTAGTTTTCAAGATACAAAAGCAGCAGAGATCGTAGTGGTAGTGTACAAATATGAGATATCACATGTATATATATATAGCTAGATACATGCATATAGGGTATAGTATCAAATTGATATTTTCCCCCTTATGTATACATTATTACTCAACAAGATCATATGAGAATCCATTAACAGTTTCGACTTTCGAGGACCGACCGAACTTTCTTTAACGGATAGTTATAAACTTGTGATCTTCAAAGGTCAATGCACTTTTCTGTTTTCTACTGTTACACATCACCTATAATAAATTTGTAAGTAAATGGGAATATTTACTCGTTTCTTAATCATATTTTGCATTTGACCACATAATCTTTTTGATGCACTTTAATTTTTTTTTTTTGAATATGGTTTTTATATCAAAATAATTTCATGTTAATAACATGAATTTGGTTTTTTATTATAGTTAACATACTTTTTTAACCAGAAAATGGCACGGGAGATACAATTTGAGCAGAACATCTGTTCCAAACTTTGTAACTCCTGGAAAGACTCTTGGGAGCAAAACGTTTGAGTTTGTACAACTTGAAGACTATATCTGTAATTGCCAGGTGACAATCTAACTCGAGTTCCACTACTTTCTTGCAGCAATTTTTCGAAACAGCTTTGTTTTGAAGAATCCCTTCCAGCACTTCTTCATTACACTTAATTCCCATTTTCTCAGCGCAATATTCAACGAATTCCATGTATTTCACTGATTCTTTGCTTAACATATCTTTATTGTATTCACCTGAAGTAGGCCAACTTGCAAGCTGCTTAGATAAATCGGTGTCAGGATCCACCAAGGGTTCGTCGTAATTTTTTGTTGCTAAACTAGGATTAGCAGATGATATCAAAATGGTGACTAAGAGTAATCCCACGAAAAATGCCTTAATCTCCATTCTTTTCTCTTCAAAATACACTTTACTTTTGTTTCTTGTTTTGATTTCTCATCGTCATGATTTCTGTATCTAATATATAGTGACTGATTGATATAAATATTATTGTAACGTTTTTTAATTAAACAAAATACATCAATTAGATCATAAACTAACATCTTTTGGTTTGCTTAACGTCTTAGGTAAATATGGTTCATTAAAGACATTTTAATGTAAAGTTAACCGGTGATATTTTGGATTGATCAATAGCATAAATTATAGTGTATATGGGCTGAGAAATGTGGCCCATTAAGCTCTCGACGGGTTAAAACTGTACAGTAGCAGCATTTTCCACGAGAGACACGTGGCGGGATATAAAGGATCAGAGTGATGTTACAGAAACGAAGCAATAACGGAGAGAGAAACCAGGATCTATCATCATCATACTTGCTTTGCTTCTTCTCTCCGTCTCGCAGAGACAATTCAAAAATACTCACAAACCGTTAGCTTCTTCTAGCTCCCCAGATCTGCTTCACTTTCTTCTTCATCTTCCGTGGAATCGCCATGGCTATGGAGTTCCGGAGCAGCTCTAGAAGAAGACAAATTTTCGGATCTGTGATTGCCGTGGTTCTTCTGCTCTTCATCCATGGTGCTCACTCTTTCTACCTCCCTGGCGTCGCTCCTCAGGATTTCGAAAAGGTAACGTCTCGATTCCTCATCTGATTCCTTGGGATCTGATTTGGATCTCTCGGATCTGGTTTTGGAATCGTAGTGCCGATTCACCGACATTTTGTTTTTGACATTTCTCGAGATTGATTTGTATAATTTTGACGATTGAGGCACGAATTTAGCTTCCTCATTTACTTCATAGGTTTCGTGATCTGCGTAATGTCGCATTTCCAATAGAACTTCATCGATATTTCCTCTTCGGGAATAGTATTAGCCATTGCAAATTTTCCTGCTTTTTCTCTTTCATTCTCTTAGTTAGCTCTTTGTCATGATTCGCTTCTCATTATTCAAAATCAAAGTTACGAGGTGCTATCGCAAATTAATGCAAATCTCTGTGAACTTTTGCATGCATGTTTTATTAGAATCCTAGCAATTTGTAATCTTCTAGGTGGCTAGTAACCTCCAAGCTGAAATGATGAGTGTTGATGTTCTTTTCTGGTCTCTACTTATCTGCAGGGCGATGAGCTGAAGGTGAAAGTAAACAAGTTGACTTCCATAAAGACTCAGCTTCCATACTCGTATTACTCTCTTCCTTTCTGCCGCCCTAAGAAGATAGTGGACAGTACTGAAAATCTTGGAGAAGTGCTTCGTGGTGACCGGATCGAGAATGCACCTTATTCGGTTTGTCTCTGTTTTGCTTGGAAATGATCACAGTCGATACTTGGGTTGTTATCATTCATTTCTGGTGACAAAAAATTGAGATTTGGAATGTTGGAATAATGCAGTTTAAAATGCGGGAGGCACAAATGTGCAATGTTCTCTGCCGTATCACGCTTGATGCAAAGACTGCCAAGGAATTCAAAGAGAAGATTGATGATGAGTACCGGGTCAACATGTATGACCTTTTCTCTGACTTTTTTTAAGGAATAGCTTTGTTCTGCCTCTGTTATTTTTCTCATAATGTGCTTGTTTGTGTGTGTTAGGATCCTCGATAACCTTCCTCTAGTGGTTCCAATCGAAAGACTTGACCAGGGTGCTCCGTCTGTTGTGTATCAGCTCGGCTATCATGTCGGTCTTAAAGGCCAGTATGAAGGGGTAAGTAGGTTTGGATTGTTCACTATTTGCATTTCATGTGATAGTATGATTGTCTAAGCTTTCCTTTTGATTTACAGAGCAAAGAACAAAAGTACTTTATGCACAATCACTTGTCATTCACCGTCCGGTTTCACAGAGATATTCAAACCGATGCTGCAAGGATTGTGGGATTTGAGGTCAAACCATACAGGTGGATTTCTTGTTACTAGATTGGACACTCCTGGAAATCCCCTTGAATTTTTCTGTACTAATTGTCCTTCCTTTGCTTTGTAGCGTCAAGCATGAATACGAGGGACAATGGAGTGAGAAGACCCGTTTGACTACCTGTGATCCACACACAAAGCGCCTGGTTGTTAGCTCAGCTACCCCTCAGGAAGTCGACAATAAGAAGGAAATCATCTTCACATATGATGTTGATTTCCAGGCAAGTTCTTGTTCGATTAATCAGTTTCTCACCTGGTAGCTAAGATGCTATTGTCTTCCCATTCTCACTTTTTTTGTTGATGCCTGTTCAGGAAAGTGAAGTGAAGTGGGCGTCTAGATGGGATGCTTATCTTCTGATGAGTGACAATCAAATTCACTGGTTCTCTATCGTCAACTCTCTGATGATCGTCCTCTTCCTCTCTGGTATGGTGGCAATGATTATGCTGAGGACTCTTTACCGTGACATTTCACGCTACAACGAGTTGGAGACTCAAGAAGAAGCTCAAGAAGAGACAGGATGGAAGCTTGTCCATGGTGATGTTTTCAGGCTTCCAACCAATTCAGATCTGCTCTGCGTCTACGTTGGTACAGGGGTCCAGTGTTTAGGCATGGTACTCGTCACTATGATCTTCGCCATGCTCGGATTTCTCTCCCCTTCCAATCGCGGTGGTCTGATGACGGCCATGCTCCTGCTCTGGGTCTTCATGGGTCTCTTCGCTGGTTACGCCTCCTCACGTCTCTACAAAATGTTCAAAGGAACAGAGTGGAAGAGAATCGCCTTCAGAACAGCCTTCTTGTTCCCTGCAGTTGTCTCATCCATCTTCTTCGTCCTCAACGCTCTCATCTGGGGACAGAAGTCATCCGGTGCAGTGCCCTTCGGGACGATGTTCGCCTTGATATTCCTCTGGTTTGGCATCTCGGTTCCTCTTGTCTTTGTCGGCGGTTACATCGGTTTCAAGAAGCCAGCGGCTGATGACCCAGTGAAAACCAACAAAATCCCGAGGCAAATCCCAGAGCAAGCTTGGTACATGAACCCGGTTTTCTCAATCCTCATTGGAGGAATCTTACCGTTTGGTGCAGTCTTCATTGAGCTCTTCTTCATCCTCACATCCATCTGGCTCAACCAGTTCTACTACATCTTCGGGTTCCTCTTCCTCGTGTTTGTAATCCTCATCGTTACTTGCGCCGAGATAACAGTAGTACTCTGCTACTTCCAGCTTTGCAGCGAGGACTACCTTTGGTGGTGGAGGTCTTACCTCACATCAGGCTCGTCTGCGTTGTATCTCTTCCTCTACGCGGCTTTCTATTTCTTCACGAAGCTTCAGATCACTAAGCTCGTCTCGGCTATGCTCTACTTCGGGTACATGCTCATCGCTTCTTATGCGTTCTTTGTGCTGACCGGAACAATCGGGTTCTACGCTTGTCTCTGGTTCACAAGGCTCATCTATTCCTCGGTTAAGATCGATTGATTCCAGAAAACATTTGATTGAAGAGAAAGAAGGTAATATAGTTTATGATTTTTCACAAGTTTTTAAAAGCTTTTGTTGTTGCACAATAGGGTCGTCCTCTTGTTTTTGCTCTGGTTTTGGTTACAGTAACAAAAGAAGGGTTTTATATGTAAACCTTTTCTTTTTAGAGTGTATTCTGTTTGATTTTCCCAATTGACACTTCGGATTATCTTCCTTGATGACAGCTATGTGATTCTTTCATTTCTATTTATACTCTCTTTAAACTCTAAATTATCATTTCTATGTCTGATGATTTCAATAATCCGTGTTTAGCTGCTAAACAATCTATTTCGTTAATTACGGCACCAGGTCGCTATCTACCAATTAATGGCTTATTATGTCTCCGACCGTTAATAAGAAATGGTTTTTGTTCGGACAAGATTTTTTGTTTTTTGTTCAAACAAGACAAGACAAGATTTTATGTCTAATTTCTTGGAATCCGAAATGACTGTTCAAATAACCGTTGGGACTGCAAAACACTAATTCACTTCCAACGGCTAGTTTCATCTTCCTCTATATATGCATGCCCAATCATTCGCAACAGAGTCCAAATAAGACACAACAATCTATCTCTTTCTCTCACTCTCACTCTCTCACTCATAGACAGCTTAATTCTAATGGCTCGGAGAGTACTTGTTGAAGCTTCCTTTCTTTTCTTCTTCTTCTTCTTCTTGTTAGCTGATCTCGGCAGTTGCAAAGAGGTTCTGGTCGGAGGCAAACCCACCGCCTGGAAAGTCCCTTCTTCACCTGCTGATTCCCTCAACAAATGGGCTGAGAGCTTGCGATTTCACGTTGGTGATTCTCTCGGTGACTTTTCTCCCCCAATTCAAATCCAAAAATCAGCTCTTTTCTTTTGACTTCAAAATTTTCTGAATTCAGTGTGTTTGTGACAGTGTGGAAGTACGATGGAGAAAAGGATTCGGTTCTGCAAGTGACAAAAGAAGCGTACATTAACTGCAACACCACAAACCCAGCAGCCAATTACACCAATGGAGACACCAAGGTGAAGCTAGAGAGATCTGGTCCTTATTTCTTCATCAGCGGCTCCAAAAGCAACTGTGTCGAAGGCGAGAAGCTTCACATTGTCGTCATGTCCTCTCGTGGTGGTCACACCGGTGGTTTCTTCACCGGCTCTGCTCCTTCACCGGCACCTTCTCCAGCTCTTTTGGGAGCTCAAGCTGTTCCTCCTGTCACTGGCTCTGCTTCTTCTTTGACCAGACGAGTTGGGGTTTTAGGATTTGTTGGACTGAGCATTGTTTTGCTCTGATTTTTCCAGACTTCGTTTAGATTCTTTCTCTCTGCTTTCGATTCTTTTATCCGTAGGATTTTGTTAATTCTTTTGGCCATAATGTATTTCCGAATATATTAGACGAACTTTAAGAGCTTGTGGAACCAGTTACTAACACAATGCAATCTACATACACCGACCCTAACTAAAGGTCCAAAAAACGAAAAAACATACACCATCACAGATGAGTCGAGACTTGAGAATACTAACTTCTCTCAGAAGAACAACGCCGATGGTGATGAATGCCACAAACACGATCCAAAAAGAAGTAGCAGCTGCAAAAAAGATGAAGAATAGAAAAGAGTTGAAGAACTGGGAATTTGTAATCAAGTGTGCAATGTGATTTACACAAACAGAGATAACTTGCAAACAAGTGACAGATGCAACGATTTACACAAACAAAGAGAACTTGCAAGCAAGTGACAGATGCAATTTACACAAGCGGGAACAGAAATGATGCTGAACAACTTCAAAGCCTCAAGGAGACAACTACGGACCACTCTACTTCCTCTTTAACCCATCCTTTAAACATTTAAGGCAAAATGTCTCAAAGAAAAAAACCATACTAACAGGACAAATACGTAATTGTCAAAAGAACAACTCATAAAGAGGCGACAGCTTTCACATGAAACTGTTTTTTTATAACAGTTTTCCATTTACAAGAAAGTATCTGTTTTTTTCTGGATCTACTTCAATTTCACTATCATTATCCCTATATAAATGGTATGCCATTTCTAGAGATTTGCTCTCAGGTGTCAGAGATAAGAAGAGCATTTATAACTTAGCCAAGAGAAACATTACCATGACATATTTGGTGAATCAGGCTGTACTAATCTCAACATCTTCGGAACCATCAGCTGCCGCCACCATAAGAGGCCCCTTCAAACCATTTTCAATGTTACCATTAAGCTCACGAGCTGCCTTTTCAAGAAATTCCTTTGCAGCAGACTGAACAGACTGTTTCTCACTTGACTGGAATTTCCTCTTTCTCGCACTTGTTTCCGAATGTCTGATCCTTGACATCTCTCCTTTACCGAGGTCTCTAATGTTTTGCTTTTGAGCTACATTCATTTAGCCGACGATTGTTAGAGAGTTAACATGGTTATAAAGGAAAAATGAAAAGGTAGGAACCGAAACTGTATACAAGCTTACCTGATGTAAGATCAGGTAGAGAGTGCGCGATGAAACGGGTTGCTGCATGACGGTTTAAGACGGTAGTCGGACGTAATGGTTCTGCGATTGAAAAGAGAGACACTGAATTAGAGGTAGCAAATCAGTCTCTATCAAAATTTCCTAAACAGATGAACCTACCTAACTTCAAATAGACAAGTTAAAACTCGACTCGTGGCAGAAATGGTTAGACAGAATTGAATTGATAATGAAATAATGAAACCAGTACCAATTGAATTAGTAGTTTAACATATGGAATCAATGCTTTCTGATTCAATAAGCAGAACTAATTGGCCCATTAGTATTCGATTACGGGCGGTTAAAACGCAGCGCACAAGCGTTGCCAATTGAGTAAACATCTTCTATATAAGTTTGATAAACATATACTATAAGAGACCAATCCCCCCAACTTCAGATAGTAGATAAGAACAAATGGATCTTCATCAAAAAGGAAAAATCCAAAAAGAAATTGTGGTGTTGGCAGAATATGAAGTTCAGCAATTGGCTATCAATGAATACAAATCAAATCAGTTTTATATATGGAAATGCATCTTGTCAAAAACAAAGTTGATATGTTAAACCATTTGGTCATAAAAATCATTCAACGGAAAAGCAAAAAGCTATAGATACCACAGAAAATAGCAATCAAATCAGTCTCTTCGATTTCAATAGACTGAAAGGTGTCACAAAAGAAAACTAACACTTTCTTTTAGAAGCAACTGGACGTAGGTAGATGAAATAGTCAAAGTGAAGACAAGCTAAGGCCAGAACAATGCAATAGGCGCGAGAACACAATGAGAAGCATTCCAATGGAAACATAAGTTTGAGTAAACAAAGTTGAAATACTACTACTCCCCTGCATTTAAGATGAGTGTATGCAATAAAGAATCCTGCAACTATAGGAGGAGTTATAATCAACATACACAACTAAAAGGAAGCTAACAAACACAGATACTCAGATACATCACAACAAATAAAGGTCAGAAATGCAAGTCCCCTTAATGAAGAATGCATCATTCAACGAAAAGATACCCAGAGGATTGCATTTAGAGCATCGTTTTCGAACAAAGTTTTAACTTTGGAAGGCTAATGGATGCATCAATCATCCAATGAAGAGAGGAAGTCAGAAATCTTGTTTTTTTGTCCACGAGACAAATACAATCACCAATTCAAATCGAAACAAATGGTTTTCTAACCGGAGAAACAAAAGGTTAACATACCAAAATACTTGTCAATAGTCAGAGCTAACAAGTTTTCAATCTTTCTAACAAATCAGTCAGGCACCGGAAAATCAAATTTCCTTACCTTTACTTCGATCCAAACACCGCTGAAACTTCTCTCTGTACACGTTTAACCGCTCCTGGAAAAAACAATACCAACATCAATAAAACAGCCAAAGATGCATATTGATTCGCATTTGCAAATGTATAGGAAGATACAAACACCAACTGAGCTAACAAGACACAAGTATATCACAAAACGAAACGAAATAGCCAAAGACACTGAATTTATACATACAATTTCAGATTTGACACGATGATCATCGGGATTAGCTCCAGTACATCTCAGCCTCACTGTAAACAAAGCCACAGTTTTTTGAAAAACATTATCGCAAAATGAACAAACTTCAATCTCACAGTTTTCCTTTCAATTGAAACAGAATGATAGTAACAAGAAGAAGAGGAAAGGGGGTTACAATCGTAAATTGCTGTGGTAGCTTCGGCGAGCAACTGCACAGTCTTAGCTCGCATCAATGGCTGCATATGAGCAAGTACCTCTGGCTCGGCCAAAGAAAGCATCTGCTCAAGCTGCGGTTTCAGTTCCGCGAGGTGCGCCATCGTTTCTTTCACAGCCACCATAGCTGATTCCGGTACCACTCCTGCGGCGGCGGCGGCGCTACTTCCTCCACCTCCTTCCATCTTAATCAGCCTGAGAATCGAAAATTGGAAGACTCCAATAGTCGAAATACAACACGTACGGCGGGCAGTTTAACGGTAAGAGTTAGGTTTCCGGCGGCGGCTGACAATTCGTTGAAAATTTATTAATTTGTAATATGCAAACGAAGAGGCAGGCGCTCGCTTCTGACGCAATCGGAGAGAATGACGTCAGCATTATCATGATGCGGTCAAATTTCAGTCAAAAGTGGGCCGTTAAAGGGCCAAAGCCAAAGTCAGCGTCTTAAGGCCATACGTAAACCGGTAAATTTAATTTATGTGTAAATTTATAATGTTTACACAGTTTTGAAAATTTTATTTACTTACCCAATCAGGTAAGCCAAAAAACAAATTCTTAAAACCGACTGAAAATAGTTGACGGTAAATTTGCAATTATGTAATTTGTTGATCCTAATTTTTTTTTTCCCTTAGTATCGTTTTGAGCTCGTGCTGTGTTTCACCACAAGCCCTAGCTTCCTGATCGTTCGTCACCCTTCTCGATTCCCCGAATCCTAATTCTGAATCAGAATCCATTATCTCCGATAGCTCTCTAATCTGATCTTTCTCAATCCGCAATTCGGATTTTCGAGTGTCGAAACTAGTTTTGTTGTCGACGAGCAAAGGGTTTTAGCTCGGCTATAAGCTTCCCGAATCCTTTGTCTCCTGAGAATTTGGATGCTGAAAAATGAGCTCCTTCTCCATCACCCGGAAGAAAACGCCATTCCAGAAACACAGAGAAGAAGAAGAAGCCAGGAAAAAGGTTCGTTTTTTTATGAAACTAGTGAGCTGAAATTTCAATGTATATCGCTATTGCGAGTATAATTTGTTCTATGGAGATTGATAATTGAAGATTTTCAATCTAATCGCAGAAAGCTGAGGATGAAACAGCTCGTCTGTATCAGGAATTTGTGGAATCATTCCAAGGGGACAATTCAACAAAGACTTTTGTTCGAGGTGGCACTATCAATCCCGGCGACAAGCCCAAGGTTGATTCTGAAGGTTAGTCTCGGAAAATGCTACGGCTTTAACTGATGTTACTAGTCTCTTTGTGTGTCCATTGTTCTTCTTTTGATGATGACTCAAATGGTAAAGCAACGCTTTTGATTATGTTGAGAACACATTAATAAGAGTATGGATCTTTTTTCTATGCATTCGCGGATGGCAGGTGAAAAGTCCAAAGATGGGGGTTCAGTTTCAAAGAAGGGGAGTAGGTAAACTGATTGCTATTGATTGATCAATCTTGCGGTGCTAAGGATTTTAATCAAAGTATACACTTTTGAATATGGCTGTTACTACAAGGCTTGAATAGAATACCTTTTATCATGTGTTTTTCATGTTTGATCTCTATATAGTCGCTAAGGTCTTCATACTTTATTAATATAAAGCTGTGGGTCTTGGAAATGTTGTTCTTGGGTATTGCATGATAAGTTGAAAATCCATGCGTGTGTTCTTGTAATATAGAAAGTTACCATCCACGTAATCTCTGCAGGTATGTTCCCTCTTTTCTTCCGCCACCAATGGCATCTAAGGGTAAAGAACCGGAGAGGAAGGTCAGTAGCGTATTTTTTGTCACTGTATTTCTTTTAGGAATTGGGTTTGTCGTTTGAAGCAGCAATGGTTTAGTTTGTAACTTCATTTATTTCATATTTCTAGAGGGAGGAAGAGCGACCCAAGGAGAGGGAAAAGGGAAAGACTAGGAACATAGATCATTTCATGGAGGAGTTGAAACGTGAACAAGAAATGAGGGAAAGACGAAACCAGGATCGCGACCATCAAGGCGATAACTCGGTTAGTTTATCAGTCTTGCTCTCTCTTCATTGTTGTTCTGCTCTCATTTATGCATTGTTTTTTGGAGATATATGCATTGTTTTTTGTACTAAACTTATTCTGCCTTCAGCCTTCTAGCCGCTTTGATGAGCTACCTGATGATTTTGATCCCAGTGGAAGGCTAGGATCGTTTGACGATGGTGACCCACAAACTACAAACCTATATGTTGGGAATCTGGCCCCAAAGGTGTTTTTTTTTTCTTTTCTTACTTGAATTTTTCTGTTATTTTCTATTATTCGTCCTTGACTTATATCTTACGATACGATCTTTATGCTCTCATAGGTTGATGAAAATTTCCTTCTGCGCACTTTTGGAAGATTTGGGCCCATAGCTAGTGTCAAGATTATGTGGCCAAGATCAGAAGAGGAGCGCAGGCGACAAAGAAACTGTGGCTTTGTTTCTTTCATGAATAGAGCCGATGGACAAGCTGCAAAAGATGAAATGCAAGGTTAGCTAGCCTGTCCTGTCAACCGAGTCTTGTATCAACTGAGCATCCTGATTGCATGTGACTATAAAAAAAGAAAGTTATGAAGAAAAGTTCCAATTTTACAGGGATCATTGTGTACGACTATGAACTAAAGATTGGATGGGGTAAAGCGGTTTCTCTGCCATCACAAGCATTACCCGCTCCACCACCTGGACATATGGCTATTCGGAGTAAGGAGGTTTGTGATGCATCCTGTATTGCTCTTCGAGAATACTTTTTTTCTGTAATTCTATTCACTATCCTATGAATGGGCATGTTCCCTGATTGTTATTGGTATTTCTTTTCCGTTTTTACTGTAACTTTAAAATTTTATATATTTTTCATTGGCAGGGCTGCAACTTGATTTTTTCTGGTCAGACGGGTCCACCAATAACTTCTGTTCCAAACCAGAATTCTGAGCTGGTATGTAAACTTGGTTCCACATGGCTTGAATTGGTTGTTTGGAAGTTCGATAAGATTTTCGAGGAGTGCGTGAATTACTTTATAGCCCAAAAATATTACGTTGAAGTTTCAGAATTTGATTTTTTTTGAAATCCTTTCTCAGGTTCTTACCCCTAATGTTCCGGATATCACTGTTGTTGCTCCTGAGGACGAGCACCTCAGACATGTCATTGATACAATGGCTGGCTGTGTTATGGATGGTGAATGTGCTTTTGAACAAGCAATCATGGAGAGGGGCCGTGGGAACCCACTGTTTAACTTCTTGTTCGAGCTAGGCTCAAAAGAGCATACTTACTACGTCTGGAGACTTTATTCCCTTGCCCAGGTTCATTTTGATTGCTTTGTAACTAAGTATATCTTAGATTCTCCTTCAGCTTTGCTTTTGTCATAAGCTGATGAATGATTTGCATTATTTAGGGTGATCCATTTCATAGGTGGAGAACAGAGCCGTATATTATGATAACTGGTAGTGGAAGGTATTAAACATTGCCGACTGTGAAACTGATCCTGGTGTTTGTATGGGTTTACCTAAACATTTCTCTTGTTTGAACACGGTTTTTTGCTCTTATTGCAGATGGATACCGCCACCGCTGCCTGTAACTAAGAGTGAGCATGACAAAGACTCTGGAAGTACTTATGGAGCGGGAAGAAACAGGGTAATCTTATTTTGTTGCAGTTATATATATTTTTCTTTCTAGTTCTTTGGTGTTGTGATATACCTAACGCTGATAAATTCTACAGCGTGGGGAAGTCGAGAGGGCTCTGACCGATCCTCAAAGGGATGAGTTCGAGGACATGTTGCGTGCTCTAACTTTAGAAAGGAGACAAATAAAAGAAGCTATGGGCTTCGCTTTAGATAATGCAGATGCAGCTGGAGAGGTATTATTTGTTCTGAAATCATATTGGTACATTAAGTTTTACAGATGATCCTATGCCTCATAGATATCCTTCAGAAACTTCAACATATGTTTTAATCCCTTATATCAAAAGATTGGTCATTTGCAAATAGAATCTCTGAAATATATATTTGTCTAAACACATAGAATCTTTGAACAGAGTTACTCATTAGTAAGTAGATATTCAGAAACCTTTACTCATCTCTGAAATATATATGTGTACTTATTTCACAGGTTGTTGAAGTTCTGACGGAGTCCCTGACCCTAAAAGAGACATCAATTCCAACCAAAGTTGCTAGACTCATGCTTGTGTCTGATATTCTTCATAATAGCAGCGCACCTGTTAAAAATGCATCTGCGTACAGAACCAAGTTCGAAGCAACACTACCTGATATAATGGAAAGCTTTAGTGATCTGTACCGGAGCATAACTGGAAGAATTACTGCTGAGGCTCTAAAGGTACTGTCAGAAAGGGAAAAAACAATTTTTGGTGGCTTTCTTTGCCTTATGAAATGTTGTTGTAAATTCATTCTGTCTTTTTGCAGGAACGAGTTCTCAAAGTGCTACAGGTATGGGCAGATTGGTTTCTCTTCTCAGACGCATACATATATGGACTCCGTGCAACGTTTCTCCGATCAGGAGTCTCTGGTGTCACCTCATTTCACTCTATCTGCGGTGATGCACCTGAAATAGAAAAGAAAGGTTACACTGACAATATGAGCGATACTGGGAAGGTCAATCCAGATGCTGCACTGGCAATAGGCAAAGGCGCTGCAAGGCAAGAGCTGATGGATTTACCCATTTCTGAGCTTGAGAGACGCTGTCGTCAGAATGGACTGTCTCTTGTAGGGGGTAGAGTAGTGATGGTTGCTCGGCTACTAAGCCTTGAAGACACAGAGAAACAACGTGGCTATGGAGCAGTGGATGAAATTTCGAAGTATCCGCAAGACCATTCAACTTGGGAAGAAGTAAAGAACGAGCGTGACCAGATCAGGAACAGCTATGCAGAGGTCGAAATGAAAGAGCCTATGAATCTGGCCACAACAATACAAATACCACAGCCTCAGCTGAGACCCTTTGTGGGAAAAGAGAAGAATGACCTCATCTTGCCAGCTTCAAAATGGGCGAGAGAGGATGACGAAGTTGAGGATGAACAAAAGAAGAGCTACTCTTCAGGAAGCGACAATGCTGGTGGGATAACTTTCAAGGCCGACGACGAGGATCTCAAGGCTAATGATTTTGTCCGTGCGCAACCTGACAATGAAATGGATGAGGAGCAAAGGTTTGATCTGTACATCTATTTTTGCAAACATCTAAGAAACTAACTAGAAGCTTTATTCAGTTGCATCAATTGAAACTCAATACTCTGCTCCCTTGCTCTGTTTTTTTTTGTTACTGCAGACAAAAGCTTAGACGCATTGAAGTTGCTTTGATCGAGTATCGTGAAACTCTTGAGGAACAGGGGATTAAAAACTCCGAGGAGATAGAGAGAAAAGTAGAAATCAACCGAAAGAGGCTTGAAGCTGATTATGGCTTGTCAGGATCTAACGATGGCAACAGAAATCGTAAGTTTAAAACTTCACACTCGACAGATACTCTTCTTCTGTTTTGAGAAAGGTTATTAAATTGTTCCATGTCCATCTGATGCAACAATGGCGATACTTGAGCCCCTTTCCACAAGTTCTTTAGCTCAGTTTCTTACACACACGTGTAACTTAACATTGCCATATTCACGTTCGTTCTGATCCAACTCTTCATATAAAATTTAACAGTGCTTTTAACTGCAGAGAAATCAACAATAGAGCGGAAGGAGAGGCGTGAAGATTCTCGAGAATCGTCGAAAAAGCGACAACGTGTGGAAAACCAGAGCCAAAGTCCGCCGCGGAAATCATCAACCAGGGAGAGAGATCATCATGACTTGGACAGAGACCGGGACAGGGAAAGAGAGAGACACAGAGACAGAGATAGGCAACATGATTTGAAAAGGGATCGAGATCAACGTGAAAAGAGTTCAAGCCACGAGCGTGACGATCATGATAGAAGCCGAGAGAGAGACAGGGATTGGCGCAGCAGACGAGGCATGAGATGATGATTATGATCATGATTGTTCCTTCACCTCATGGTGTGTTCTCTTCATGATTGAAAATGCTGCTCCAAAAAAAGCTTTCAACCCTTTTTGTGTTTCTAAACTCAAACACAGCTTGTATTTGTGTGTTTTCTGAGACTCCTCCAATCATTATTGTTTCTTCTGCAGCAGAACTCATATGTTTTTCATTAAGGAACTATTTCAGATATATGTAAGTAAATAGGTCCCCAATTTCACAAGAGATGTTTCTTCTATACCAAAAACAAAACTTACTATGTGTTAAAAGAAAAGAGAACTTTTAAATCAGTACAAGTAAAGTTCACAGAAGCTGTTGAAAAAACTGAAGCATTTGCTTCAAACTCTTATGACGAGAGAATACTGTGTTGCTGCTATCTTCTATCAACAGACTGAACAAGAGATGCCAACTCCAAGTTCCGACTTCCTTCTTTTTCATCATCTCCCTCTTCTTCCTCCGAATCTTCCCCCATAATCTCATCAGGGAGCTTGAACGTGTGCTGGTCACCCTTAGGCACAAGAAACAGAACAAAAAGCGGCGAAAGCCTCATCACATTCCTGATCAAAACCGCAAGCCAGAGGTTACCAAACTCAGTACGAGTCACTTTAAGCACATGCAACAACACTCCTCCTAGCCAAGACGATGTCATGAGTCCTGCATTGTCAATCGACATCAGCAGCGCGAAAAACGTCCCTTCGATTCCGTGAGGACAAAGCTTCGAAGTGAGGACAAGCAACGGCATCCATTTCAGGCGTCCAATCATCTGAGAGACTATCTCGTCCACTACTATGAAGAGATAGTCAGGTAAGCCAAACTTCAAGTTGAGACGTAGCACAAGAATGAGGTCAAGCATTCCTGACAAGGCAAAGAGAAGTTGAGTCCACAAGCAAAGATTACGGAACGGATGATCCTTCAGGACTAGCTGGTACAACGTTGCTCCAAGAATCGACCCGATTGAGCCAATTGAGAGAATAAAACCAACAGTTTCCTGAAAACAAACTCAACATGTTACGCATTTTCAGGTGAATTCAAGAACTGGATTGTGTAGAGTACCTGAGCAAACAAAGGACCATCCTTTGAGTCAGTGAACCAATAGAAGAGACCTTCATGAATGTTCAAGCTAACAGCAAGTGAAAGGTACATATATAGACTCGGCCTCCACACGTCTGAGCACTTCATTGTCCTCCACATGGCTTTCCCTGCATCTGTAAATTTCTGGTTCACCTGAATTAACGACACAACAAAAGATTCAATAATCTCATGTTAGTAATGAAGCTAGTGAAGCAGAGAGAACAGAGCTGTTACCTGTTTGTAAGAGAAACCAGGAACATGTGGCTCACTAAACACCACTCCTACTACTGATACTAAAGCGAATGGGAATGTCAACAAACCAAACACTCCCTAATGTCGAAAAACGAAACACAACATTAGAGAGGAATTCGCAATGAAATGAAAGGGATCATCACACGATTCACTAACCTTGGAGCCAACAAGATGAACTAAGATGCCACTCATGAAGAAACCAAGAAGTGCTCCAATGGAGGAGCTTAAGCTGCACAAGCTCTGCATATCCGATGCAAGAGAAGGGTGTTTGATACTGTTGTAGGCGGTACAAGCATCAATAGTTACATCCGCTATAGCCATCGCAGCACTTGATATTGTCATCCACAACAGAGCCAAGTAAAGATGCAAATTACTGTGAAACGAAATGAACATCATAGAAACCACTCCAAGCACCCCTGCATAAAACACAGTAAACAACAATCTGTATATGTTTATAAACTTTATATAGAGAAAGTTAAAGAGAGTTTGATCCAAATTTTTACCGGCTAAAATGAAGTAAGGGCGTCTGTGGAAGCCAAAGATAGGAAGAATATCAGTGAGAATGCCCCAAAGAGGTTTAATGATCCATGGAATCTTAGTGATTGCAGTGAGAGCTTGAGACTCTGAAGGTTGAACCTTTTGAACATCTTTCATGTAATACTCTGTGGCTACACGGCCCAACGAGCCACCAAGCCCTTGGTTTATTCCGTACAGTGAGACCACACCGAAGACAAAGCTCCAGTGAAGCTCTGAAGACAACATCTTTAGCCACCGGACTGGGCCCCACACCACATTACGGAAATGACTCTCTCCTTTGACCACATGAACGGATCCGCCTTTTTCAAGGCTTTGCTCTTCCTCTACCATTTTTTTCAAAGATTTGGCTCCGCTTTGAGCTTAAATGTTGAAACTTTTGATGTGGGTTTGGTCTGAAACCGTGGGAAACAGATCTTGGATTGGATTTAGCTCAAGAGAAAAAAAAAGTTAATCTTTTGTTGAAGAGGAGTTTTTTGATGAAGGTGACATCTGAAATCTTGGAAAATAAGTCAAAGAACAGAGAGATTTGGGAATCAAAACTTAGTTTGGATAAAAGCTCGAAAAACAAGAATGAAATTGGTACAGAGGAAGGTTCGTTGACTTGCTATCGTATGAACAACACATGCCCATTGAAGAAGAAGAAGATGAAGATGAAGATAAAATGATTAAAGAAATAAAAGGATAAAACTCAGATCAGGGAGACGAAATGAAGATGTCAAGCTGTTGCTGCTAAATGTTTGACAAAACACACATCTTTTTTTTTTTTTTTTTTGTCTCTTACCAAGAACATTCTGTCTATTTTTCCCCGGTCTTTTTCAATTTTTACCTCAATAATAGGAACTATTTATTCAATTTGTAAGGCTTTTTATCAGAACAAAATATCAATAAATTCAACCCCAAAAAAAAAAGAAAAAAAAAAAAGAAGACAAATTTCTAAAATGTAATAAAACTTGATTAAAGTTTTGCATTAAAGTCACAACGAACCTAATCGTTTACTACTTCATTAATACTCTTGAGTAAAGTTTTGACTTTTCTCCATAAGAGTAAATTTGTAGATCTGTAATTAAAATCTTACGTAAAGTATATGCAGTCTCCTATAATTCAGCATTTCCCATATTCTTTTCCTTTTCTATGTAAAAGGATCTGATTGAGTCCAAAGGGCAAAACCGTCCATGAAGAACACAAAAATCAAAGCTTTTTCAAGATCAGTCGGCCAACAAAGGTACAGAACAAGGTCTTTTAACCTAGTATCTCCTCTTTAGATACGTGTCCGGATACCGTTGGATCAAAATAGATCTTGTCACCACTACTTCTCTACTGATTCTGAAATACCAAAAAGCCCATATCCATTTGTTTATGAGCAAATAGTATGTCACTATGTCCCAGCATCTTTGGGATGCTGTCACCATTAATTTATTTGTAGAAATTGACAAAAGATTATCATCACCAACTACCAACTTTTTCTCATTTTTTTTTTCTTATGATTTATTTGAAAATAATTATCTTTTCTGGAAGATGTTGTGTTTGTCATTTGGAAACTTGTTTATCAAAATTAGTCCAAGTATAATTTTATATAAATATTAATTACGGTTTTAGACTTTAGTTTGGATAAAAAGTAGTAGCAGACAAATTTGATATATCATAAATTTTCGGTCAGTATGGGTGCTATTTTCTTGAAAATGCTCTTTCTAGTTGAAGTGAAACCCAATCTGATATATGTGGTGAGAGGAGATCCAACGAAGTGCGTTGAAGAACCTCAAGAAAAATGGAAATAAGCAATAACAATGAGGAAGGTCAAGTATTTCATGTATCTATGTCCTCATGTATTTTTCAGCCATAGACTAAGGACATAGATACAAACATTAGACAGAAACGAGTAAGTATCAAGAACTAAGAGTGTTTACTCTTTGCCACACTCAGGAGAGCTGCTATAGGCTGCCAAAAGGGCAGAGAATGTAATACCAAAGCTAACGAGATGCATACTGTGTTTCCAGCCATCCGCATCATGAAACTCATCATCATCAAATTCTTCAACGGCGACTGCGTCACTTCTTCCCACGGTTTCTGCTCTCTCATAATCCACATGGAAGCATTGATTTGTCAACAGAAACAAGTCCAAGATTTGGGACACAGAGAAGCCAGTTCATTTTTTATTCACTCTAAAATTATACGGAAGATCTAACTTTCAAATATGACAAAATAATACTTTCGTACCAATCAAGATGTATGAATTACACAAACCTTTGACAATATGGTTTGAACAAACAGAAAAAAAAAAAAAGAATCTTGATCACCATAAAGGGAAAAAAAAAGAAAAGTAACGTAGGCTTCACAAAGTTCGATTTCATTTATTAAATTTTATAGAGATTAATCAAATATTTTCCAGATTCTTCCAGATCGAGACCAAGATTGTTTGGTCAACGTTGACCTGGCAGTCTTCCTCGTTCAATCTCAAACCTTGTCGTCGGCGTCGTCGTCGTGGTTTGCTTTCGCCGAACCCATCATTCTTCGCGGTTGCAGAGCATTCTGCTCGTCGACCACAAAGGCCGACGATAACTCCGGATGGCAGATCCTATAAGCTCCAATGAGTCTCTCCGGCAGCTCATCCTCCATTTGCGCCTCCACAACGTAACCAATGTCGACCGTCAGGGTCGTAATGTACCCCAACATAAGCCGCGTAAGCGCCGCCACGATCTTCGAGCTGCCTAAATCGATACCGATCTCCAAGTAGTTAGATCCTCTATGGTAACTACACCTCGCAGCCTTACCCACAACGCACGCGCCGAAGCTCCCGGCGGCCGCTTTAACTACCCTGGGACCTTTCTCGACTCGGATCAGCGCTTTCAGTCTCTCGTTACGGAACGAGTCGTCTCCGTCGATTAATCGGCGGAGGAGGGAATCGGACGGAATCGGGTTTTCCGTCGCGAAATAGAGAACCATGTTGTATTGCTCCTTGCCTGGAATATGGTAATTAACCGCGAAGATGAAGCTATTCAGGGACTCGCCGCGAGACTGGGCTTTTCTGAGCGCGTGAGCTACACGGTTATTGGGACGAGCCAGCACGTTCTCGAGTCTCGTACCGGATTTGAGCCAGTCGACGCCGGCGGGAGAGAGGAGGTAGTCTCCGCCGGGAGATTTCTGTTTGTTGGTGAAGTAGCTTGCGGAGCGCAGAGAGAAGACGTCGCCTGGAGGGGAAGCCCAGCCGTTGATTCCGGTATGGAGATCAACGAGGCGGAGCGTTCCACCATTGACCGTCTCGGTTATCCACTCCGGTACTGGCGAGACTGATCCGGTTCTGGCCGGTTTGGAGTTATTATCGCCGGCGGAGATTTCGGTTTGGTTCATGGCGTTTGTCGTTGCTCTCTCTCTCTCTCTCTTCGTTTGGTTTGTTGGGTGGTAAAGGTTTGATAAATGGGCCACTGGTCTTGTGGTCACTGGTCATTAAGGCCTTGAGTTAATTCACGTTTTTTGTGTGTTTGTCGGTTCCTAGTTAATAACAGTGTTTGGTTACGATAAAAAGGATCCACTTGTTCTATCGAGTAGGAGGCAAATAATCTCAAGGACTCTAATTAGTAGCTCTTCCTCTCTCTCTCTCACAAGTCACGACCCACATGAGTTGTCTTTAATGGCTTTTTAATCATAGTCGAGGAATAGATTGATTCATTCAATTAGTAATTTTGAGCAATCAATAAGTACAATGCAATAAGTGTTACCAAGTGAGAGTGCCTTGCTCTTTGCCAAGCTTAGGAAAACGGTTATAGGCTTCCAAAGAGCATAGTATAATGTAATACCAGAACAAAAGAGATGCATTTGTGTTCCAGCATCTTTGGGATGCTGTCACCCATTAATATATTTGTTGAAATAGACAAAAGATTATCACCAACCACCAACTTTTACTCATTTGTTTTTTCTTATGAAATATTTGAAAATGATTATCATTTTTGGAAGATGGGGTGTTTGTCATTTCGAAACCTATTTATCGATAATTTATATAAATATTAACTATGGTTTCAGTTTGTATAAAAAGTAGTAGCAGACGAATTTGATATATCATAAATTTCCGGGTTGTATAAGTGCTATTTTCTTGAAATGTGCTCTTTCTTGTTGAAGGGAAACTCGATATATGCATGAGTTGAGAGAAGATCCAACGAGTTAAGCTAAAAAGTGCGTTAAAGAACCTCAAGAAAAATGGAAATAAGCAATAAGTCAATAACAATGGGGGAAAGAGCTAATATTAGGGCCTTAAGTGCATGAGGAAGGTCAAACTTTTCTGCTTCCATGAGCTCATGTATTTTTACATCAAGATGCTCCTCTCAAAAAATTCACAGCTTATTGCGATGACAAGCTATCTATTACGAGCATCGTTGTTTCCAAGGCCATAATAGATACAAACAGTAGACAAAAACGAGTAGGTTCCAAGTCATCTAAAGATAGGGTATCAAAGAGCAGAGAATGTTCCAAGTCATCCACATCATGAAACCCATCATCATCCAAATTCTTCAGAGCCGATTGCGTCACTTCCAACGCTTTATGCTCTCTAATCAAAAGATTCTATAATGACACTCAATCCACATGGAAGCATTGATTTGTCAACAGAAACAGGAACAAGAGATAGAGAAGCCACTGCAATCTTATATTATTCCTATGTTAACTCATTCTAAAAATTATATGGCAATTCTAACTTTCAAATAGGACAAAATACTACCTTCGTACATGTACGATTTATTACACGAACTGAGAAAGAGTCGATATAACAGAATAAACAGAAAAAGAATCTTGCCTAAACGTACTCATAACTCAAAAGATCCAATATTGATTCACTCAATCCAAATGGAAGCATTGATTTACCAACTTACCAACAGAAACAGGAACAAGATTTTGGGGGAATAGAGAAGCCACTACAATTTTATTATATAGTCCCATGTGTTTATTCACTCTAAACATTTTATGGAAGATTTAACTTTCAAATACTTTTGTTTGTTAGTAGCAAATGGCGCAACGCTAACCAACAAATGGGTCGATATAACAGAAAAAAAAAACAGATTTATCACATTTTATTAGAGATGAATCAAATAATTTCAGATTTAAATCGAGATCGGTAGACTGATACTTTGGTCAACGTTGACCTGGCAGTCTTCCACTTTCAGTATCAAACCTCCTCCTCGTCGTCGTCGTCATTTGCTTTCGCTGAACCCATCATTTTTGGCGGTTGCAGAGCATCTCGTCGACCACAAACGCCGACGATAACTCCGTATGACAGATCCTACTAGCTCCGATCAGTCTCTCCGGCAGCTCATCCTCCGTTCGCGCCTCCACAACGAAACCAACGTCGAGCGTTAGGCTCGTCATGAACCCAAACATAAGCCGCGTAAACGTCGCCATGATCCTCGAGCTGCTCAAATCGATATCGATCTCAAAGTAGTTAGATCCTCTATGGTAACCACAGCTCACAACGTTACCCACAACGAACGCGCCGAAGCTCCCCGCCGCCGCTTTGGCTACCCAGGGACCTTTCTCGACTCGGGTCAACACTTTGAATCTCCGGTCACGGAACGAGTCGTCTCCGTCGATTAACTGGCGGAGGACAGAATCGGACGGAATCGGATTTTCCGTCGCGAAGTAGTACACCAGGCTGTATTGCTCCTTGCTCGGAATCTGGAAATTAACCGCGAAGATGAAGCTATTTGGGGACTCGCCGCGAGATTGGGCTTTTCTGAGCGCGTGAGCTACACGGTTATCGGGACGAGCCAGGACGTTGTCGAGTTTCGTACTGGATCTGAGCCAGTCAACGCCGGCCGGAGCGAGGAGGTAGTCTCCGGCGGGAGATTTCTGTTTGTTGGTGAAGTAGCTAACAGAGCGGAGTGGGAAGACGTCGCCTGGAGGGGAAGCCCAGCCGTCGGTTCCGGTATGGAGGTCAACGACGGGGAACGATCCACCATTGATCGTCTCGGTTATCCACTTCGGTACAGGTGAGACTGATCCGGTTCTGTCTGGTTTGGAATTATTAGTATCGCCGGATGAGCTTTCGGTTTGGTTCATGGCGTGTGATTCGTTTTTGGCTCGCCTCTCTCTTTCTTTTCGCTCGTGTGGTGGGATCTGATAAATGAGCCATTGCCTTCTCGAAGAACCAAATTACAGGAGTATTCTTGAGACAACTTGGCAATTTTTTAATAGTCAGATTCTGAATTAACGTTGATTACGACAAAAAGAATAACTTATTTATTGATTAGGAGGCAAAGTGGTTTAATGGGTCAAAATGTGATGTGTGGATGTGATTATAGGTTTGGGCATATATATACATGACTATACTGAATGTTGCTTAATCGTTTGACTTCAAGTGTCAATCAGTTTGTGAAGTGTGAACTAAAGTCTTGACCATCCCCTTGATCCATCAAAATCGTTTGTGAACTGTTGATAAATTAAAGTGAATGTTCGTTTCATAATCAAAATCTAATACCACACTATGTGGATTGTGGAGTATTAGCAAATGGCGCACCACTAGGAAACCTACGATGATGGGTCGAAATAACAGAATAAACAAAGTAATCGTTCAATCTCAAACCTTCTCGTCGTCGCTGTCGTCGTGGCTAGCTTTCACCGAGCCCATCATTATGCGCGGTTGCTGAGGCTTATGCTCGTCGACCACAAACGCAGACGATAACTCCATATGAAGGATCCTAACAGCTCCGATCAGTCTCTCCGGCAGCTCATCCGCCGCTTGCGCCTCCACAACGAAACCAACGTCGGCCGTCAGGCTTGTAACGTACCCCAGCACAAGCCGTATAAGCGCCGCCAGGATCGCCGAGCTACTTATATCGACATCGATCTCCAAATAGTTAGATCCTCTATGGTAAGTACACTTGGCAGCCTTACCCAAAAGGAACGCGCCGAAGTTCCCGGCCGCTGCTTTGACTACCCAGGGACCTTTCTCGACCCGGCTCACTAATTTGAATCTCTGGTTACGGAACGAGTCGTCTCCGTTGATGAATCGGTGGAGCAGCGAATCGGAAGGAATCGGTTCTTCCGTCGCGAAATAGTATACCAAGTTGTATGGTTCCTTGCTTGGCACATGGAAACTAACCGCGAAGATGAAGCTATTCAGGGACTCGCCGCGAGACTGGGCTTTTCTGAGCGCGTGAGCAACACGGTTATCGGGACGAGCGAGGACGTTCTCGAGTTTCGTACTGGACTTGAGCCAGTCAACGCCGGCGGGAGAGAGGAGGTAGTCTCCGCCGGGAGATTTCTGTTTGTTGGTGAAATAGTTGGCGGACCGGAGAGAGAAGACGTCGCCTGGAGGCGAAGCCCAGCCGTTGATTCCGGTATGGAGGTCAACGAGGCGGAGCGATCCACCATTGATCGTCTCTGTTATCCACTCCGGTACAGGCGAGATAGATCCGGTTCTGTCCGGTTTGGAATTATTATTTTCGCCGGAGGTTTCGGTTTGGGTCATGGCGTGTGATTCGTTATTTCCTCGCCTATCGGCTATCGCTCTCTTTCTCTTCTCTGGTAGGTCTGATAAATGGCCTACTGTACAAACAAAATTACCGGAACACCCTTGAAACAACTTTGGCACTTTTTTTTCTTTTCACTTCTGAATCAACGCCTGATTACGATAAAAAGGATAACTTATTTTATTGATCGGGACTCGTGAGACTCTTCCGCTCTCTTACAGACTCGCACCTTCCACCATGTGGTGACCTGGTGAGTTCAAGTCTCCCAAAGTGGAGTTTAAGTGTCGGCAAAATGTGATTGTGTTGCTTAATCGTTCCACTTTAAATATGTAATCAGTGACCAAAGAGCACGTAGACAAAAAGGAAACTGTAAACGTAGGCTGGCAAAGAGCAGAGAATGTAATATCAAAGCTAAAGAGATGCATTGTGTTGCAAGTCATCCACAACCCATCATCCTCAAATTCTTCAAAGCCGGTTGAACCCTACATTACCATACTTAAAACGCCGATTATAAAAAAAAATAAGTAACGTAGGCTTCAACTTTCGGTTAATTTATCAGAGTCGGTACACAGAGCGTTTTGGTAAACGTTGACATGCCTTTTTCCTCGTTCAATCTCAAACCTTTTCGTCGTCGTTTGCTTTCGCCGAACCCAATCAGAGCTTCTGCGAGTCGACCACAAACGCCGACGATAACTCCATCTGGCAAATCCTAACAGCTCCGATCAGCCTCTCCGGCAGCTCATCCTCTGCTTGGGGCTCCACAACGAAACCAATGTCGATCGTGAGGCTCGTAGTGTACCTCAACGCAAGCCGCGTAAGCGCCGTCATGATCCTCGAGCTGCTTAAGTCGACATCAATCTCCAAGTAGTTAGATCCTCTGTGGTAACTACAACTCGCAGTCTTAGCCACAAGGAACGCTCCGAAGCTCCCCGCCGCGGCTTTAGCTACCCAGGGACCTTTCTCGACTCGGGTCACCACTTTGAATCTCTTGTTACGGAACGAGTCGTCTCCGTTGATGAATCGGTGGAGCAACGAATCTGAGGGAATCGGATATTCCGTTGCGAAATAGAACACCAAGCTGTATTGCTCGCCTGGGATTTGGTAGTTCACCGCGAAGATGAAGCTCTTTAAGGATTGGCCACGAGATTGAGCTTCTCTGAGCGCGTGAGCTACACGGTTATCGGGACGAGCCAGGACGTTCTCGAGTTTCGTACTGGATTTGAGCCAGTCAACGCCGGCGGGAAAGAGGAGGTAGTCTCCGCCGGGAGATTTCTGTTTGTTGGTGAAATAGTTAGCGGATCGGAGTGAGAAGACGTCGCCGGGAGGCGAAGCCCAGCCGTTGGTTCCGGTATGGAGATCAACGAGGCGGAGCGATCCACCATTGATCGTCTCGGTTATCCACTCCGGTATAGGCGATTCTGATCCGGTTCTGGCCGGTTTGGAATTACTATTATCGCCGGCGGAGCTTTCGGTTTGGTTCTCGCGATTCGTTGCGCTGCTACTCTGTTTGTCTTCTTCACTCTGGTTAGCTACTCGTGTGATGGAGTCTGATAAATTTCCTCCAGTCATTAAGGACTTGAGTTAACTTCGCATTTTTATTTTGGGGTGTTTTTCAGTTCTGAATTATTAAAGGCGTTGATTGGGAGGCAAGTGGTCTGAATGACTCCAAGTGGCTCTTCCTCTCTCTCACATCTTCTTTGAAGTCTCCCAAAGAGGCTCTACTGCTCTTACTCTTTTTACTTTATGCAATGAGTCATGACCATCCTTGATCCTTGATCCATCAAAAACCGTTTGTGAATCATGACTACTCAGTTATACACTGCCTCTCCTTACTTAAGTCAATTACCATCAAAGCTTTTCATAAGTTTCTTTGAGGTCCATAAGTTTGGACTTACTACTCTCAGAAAATGCGAGTCAAATAATTACCGGCATAGGCTGCTCTAAGAAACAAAATTCATACCATACACAAGACAAGAGGCCAACATCGAAACTGAAACGTAGACAGTAAATAGACTCTTCCAAACCAACCCATACTCAACTAATCAATGGTGCTGCTGAAATTAGTTGCAGTGAATCTAATCCTTATTACGTTGCAGAAAGATGGCAATTGAGAAAGTGGAGGATGGGGCCAAGAACAAAGAACATATCCAGTAATCTGAGCAAAAGAATAAATTTTGTTTTGTAACTTTTGTCAAGTGCACAGCCATAACTGCTAATGAATAAATGATTGGAAATGTAACAAAATATTTCACATCGACACACCAAAGTGCAGAAACAACACAGAGAAAAACTCGCTAGCGCATAGGTAAAAGTAATCTGGTGAACATATATGATCTATATGATCTACCTAAGGATCTGTGAAAGAAACTACAGAATCATCAAAACCAACAATCAGAAAACGCAGATAACGCAGTATCAGATCGGTGCTACAAACCCGCCAATCGATGAATCGCAGCCCAATCAATGTCCCGACGTTTCCTCATTGCGATTTTTTTCTCTGCGGCTGACGATCAGAGGCCAATCTGTAAATCCAGTAAACCTACAAATCGAAAAACTCGAAATAGATCAACGATCGGGGCTACAGACATGTAAACCTAATTCGAAACAGAGAGGAAGTGAAGTTTACCAAGGCGATGACGTGAGCTGCTGCGAGAAAAACAACAAAAGTCGGTACGAGATCCATAGACTTCTCCATTGCAGACGATAGAAGAACCTCTAAAACGGATTGATTTTGCTCTAAACTTCACCGAAATTTCTCTGCCGGAGACGACTTGTGTAGTCTAATGCGAGAGAAAAGAGTCGTCGATTTATCCTTCTCCGATTTGAAAAAATTTGTTATGCTATTTAGAAGACGGAGCAATACTATCCTTACTCCAGTTACGTTGAAACTATGGGCTTAAGCTATAATCGATTTAACCTCTTGGGTCTGATTCGGCCCAGATAATTTCTCCAAGTAACAATAGCGCCGACTGCCTCCGCATTTGCCACGTGTCATGGACGTGGCGACTAATTCTTGCAACGTTGTCCTTGCTTCCTCGGCTCTTACGTGGAGAGATACTCAAAATTTTCATTCTTCGAAGACGATCTCGGTTGCGCATTATAGCGAACAGTTTCCGCGCAATAAGCTACGAGTGGTAAATCGGACGGACTATGGGACTGTCGCACGCTTTTCCACTGAATAGATCGTTTTCTTCTTCCTGTTAGCCGATGAGGAATGTCGTTGTTGCTCTCCGCCATCACCGCCGTGTCTCGCTGCTCAATAGAAGTACATGTTTCTTACCTCTCCGGTCTCGCATTTTATAGCAATTTTGGTATTTCGATAACAATTTCTACGAATTTGGAAGAAAATGCGTCAGTGGATGATTTTTCGTGTTGAAATCCTGGATTTCTAACTCGACAAACACGATTTTGAATCCACTTAATTTACTAGACGTAGCGGGAGGGGAGAATTGTGATTATCACGAAAACATAAAATTTCGACGTTGGGGTTAATTGGAAACCTGGATATTAGTTTTGTAGTGCTGATTACTCTTTGCTTTGTGATTCCATGGTTGCCCAAGCTCAGCTTCAGTGAAGTTTTTCACTGTTATCTTCACTAGATCAGCTCATGTATTAGGCTAAAATGGTGCCGCTGATGAAATTTGTTGTTTTCCTTTGGAAATAGAATTTTATTTTGACGTGGTTGTTGTTATAGTTGTAGCTTTTCGTGATGACAAAACGATCGACGTCAAGCTTGGGAACTACATATCGAGAGGAAGGGATAATGAGCTCTCAAGACAGAATAATACGTGGGTTACTCCATTTCACTTGCAACACAGAATGTGAGTTCTTGATCATGCTGAATAATTTATGGATACACAACCAATTGAGTACCTCAGAATGTTTTACTGGGCTGATCGTTTTTGGGAACGGGTTTACAGGTATTCAACAGGATTCACCAGCGTTCATGGGGGAAGACCTACGGCAGAGTATGCAAAGTTGCGGAGAGAATCCCTTGAAACCGAATTTGGACATGCTCTTGGAGCTTATAGCTCGAAAAGTTTTTCTGCAGTGTATCGTTTTGGCCCCTTTTTGGCGTTGTATAGAGCTGCAATCATTTCGTTCCATGTAGTGAAGCTTGCCTTTTGGCAGCTAGTTGTTCAGGATATGAGGAAACGGGCTGTCAAGGTCTGTAAACTCGTGTCCTATGATGATGTGTTGTTTGCAAATACCTATTTAATCAGATAAAAATGAAGAGTCCTCTTTTGGATATGTGGCGCCGCTAATATTGATGGTACTTTCACATTTTGGATGCAGTTCCGTGAGACTCTTATCAGCTTGGGACCTTTCTACATTAAGGCATGTTGGTTATTCGCTTTTTATTCCAGTACTCCTCTAAATATACTAATTTAGTCTCCTCTTCTTTTGGATCCTCACAAGATAATTCGTTATTCGAGTTGCAGCTGGGACAGGCACTGAGCACGAGACCAGACATATTACCCTCTATTTATTGTCAGGAGCTGTCAAAACTGCAGGTGGGTAATCTTTTTTCTTCTTCAAGTAAGCCATAATACTGTGCCGGAATAACTGGAAAACGTATTTTCTTGATGATCATAGGATCAAATTCCTCCATTTCCAACCATTATTGCCATGCGATGTATTGAAGAGCAACTGGGTGCTCCAGTGTCAAAACTTTTTGCAGATATCAGTCCTAAGCCTGTTGCTGCTGCATCTCTGGGCCAGGTATACAAAGGTTAGATACCTGTTAACTGTAGTCTTTTTTTCAGATATCCTTTTGGTCTCTACTCTTATCCTTGGATTTTGTTTTCAATTTCGAATGATCAGTAGAAGCTAAATGTTTTAATTTTTCCCTTCAAGTATTGCAGCTCATCTGCATACTGGACAGTTGGTAGCTGTTAAGGTTCAGAGACCTGGAATGTCACTCTCACTAACACGTGATGCCCTCTTATTCCATATGATCGGGGGACAGCTGAAGCGATTTGCGAAAGCCCGTAAGGATCTTTTGGTAGCAGTGAATGAGATGGTGAGTCATTTATCTGAAACGTTCGTACTAGTTTTCTGCTTACCTATACTGTTCAGACGTGTTTATGTTCTCTCTTGGATGAACAGGTTAGGCATATGTTTGATGAAATAGATTACATTCGAGAGGCTAAAAATGCAGAGCGATTTGCTTCTTTGTACTCTTTTGATTCAGGTAGGTTCTCTTGTTTTAATATGTGCTCTCTTTTCTGAAATACCATTGCAGATACAATATATCTTTGATTATTGGCAGGGAATGATCAGATGAATGATAACGGTGGACCTAGGAATAAGTCCAGAAATCATAGAGCAGAGAACATCAAAGTCCCTAAAATATACTGGAATTTTACGCGCACGGCGGTGCTTACAATGGAGTGGATCGATGGCATAAAACTAACAGACGAGATTAAACTGAAAAGGGCTTCTCTTGATAGAAGGGACTTGATCGATCAGGTAACAAAATAACGGATGCCTAATTATGCTAGGTTAATGTCCTCACTGAGTGACAGTTTAATCTATGGATATAACTTTGTGATTCAGAGACATATGTGTGGACTTAGTTTGGCTAGGTTCCTGTAAAATGTTCCACTGAGAAACTTGAATTGGTTTGTTTGGTTCACAGGGCTTATCCTGTTCGTTAAAGCAGCTGCTTGAGGTTGGATTCTTTCATGCTGATCCGCATCCAGGAAACCTTGTGGCTACTAAAGAAGGTTCTCTTGTTTATTTCGACTTTGGGATGATGGGGAATATCCCACGCCATTACCGTGTGGGACTTATTCAAATTGTAAGCTGTACTTCTGGTTATCCTTGCCTTTCTTTGTCTTTTATGCTTGCGGTCTTTCTAGCTTCTCTTCTCGATTTTGCTTATAAAATAAATTACATGCAGCGTATTTTTGTTACCATGGCGAAATAAATTAATCACAAATTGTGTTTTTGTCACTTTGTTGATTTTGATTAGTTCTATTGCGATTACAGCTGGTGCATTTTGTCAACCGTGACTCTCTAAGTCTGGCAAATGATTTCCTTTCCTTGGGATTTTTGCCTGAGGGGGTCGATATACAAGCAGTTTCGAATGCTCTGCGTTCTTCATTTGGTTCTAGTACCAGAATATCACAAGATTTCCAGGTATTTTTCATCTTGTAATGAATATTACACTCAACTCTACAGACACATTCACTGAAAGATACGATTGTGGCAAAACCTTAAGTAACATTTTTTGTGTTATTGCTTATGAGCTTAAACGTTTTCCAAGTAAACTTGCAAGTCGGAAAAAGCACACCGTAATCCTTACTTCTTTGCTGTACAGGGGGTGATGGAGCAACTATATGACGTTATGTACGATTTCAACTTTTCGCTTCCTCCAGATTATGCTCTTGTCATAAGATCCCTTGGTTCACTAGAAGGCACAGCTAAGATTCTTGATCCAGAGTTCAAAGTGATCGAGAGCGCATATCCATTTGTTGTCGGGAGGCTATTAGCAGATGCAAGCCCAGATATGAGGAAAATACTGAGAGAACTTGTCATTTGTAATGATGGTTCAATAAGATGGAATCGGCTTGAACGTCTGGTACGTCATAGAACTCTTCTCTTCATGTGATTTAAATTGTTCTCTTTGGGAAGTTGAGTACTCTGAAGAAATGAGCTTAACTATCTCTCTATCTTTCAGGTTGCAGCGATATCCGAACAGGCTTCTGCGACGTCTGGAGAGTCTCCAGAAGACAAAACGTTGAAGAAATCATCGGACCTGAAATCATTCGACATGCATTCAGTAGTGTCCGCAACAGAAGATCTGCTACTGTTCATATTATCAGAGAAAGGGCAGAGAGTTAGAGTCTTCCTTCTACAGGACATAATCAGAATGCTTGATATATTCCTGGAAGAAGAGGCTCTTGATCTCAACACGAAGAAGAAGAAGCAGAGCATCAATCTCAGGGTCAGTAATCATCTTAAACCTTCCTTCCCTTTTACTTTTCCCTGAATGGAAAATCTGAAAGAAGTGTTTATTGAAATGTCAGGAAGAAGGGACGATGAAAAGAGTGAGCAATGGATTCAAGTGTCTGAGTGAGGCAGTGAAGCTTGCACCTGGAATGTGGACAGCGATGCTGCTTCGGATGTCAAGGAAGCCTGAGGTTCACAGTTACGCTTTTGATATTGTTTCAGCATTGTCTACACATTTTGGACACAAAGTGCCTCACACTTGTTGGATCCTTTTCTCCAAACTGCTCCATCACAACAAGAGCCAATAGATTATTATTAGTAATCACGTTATCTTATTCCTTGTCTACATATTTCTTTTTATCAAATATCACGTTCTCTTAATTTATAACACGCAAAAGAACACACCATCTTTTGGCTGATTTTGCTGGAAAGTTTGGTTATAGAATTGACTCTTTAACACACCATCTATGGGCGAAGTAACCAATTTAAACGAATTTGATGTTTTTGTTTTCCAAAAGAAAAATTTCACGGTCTACGTGTCACTTTGGAGATCTGTCATTGGTCTCTGTATTTGACTTGCAAGTCAATACAGCTTTCTATAATTAGCAGGAACATTGGCACTAGTGATCCCGGAGGTGTCGCCGGAAGATACTGAACGCCGTTGCTTACGGAAGACGTCGAACCGCTGCTTTCTGGTTTCCTTTTTTGGTTTCTTACGCTATTTCCTTCCACCATGAATGAAACCTCTCATCTTCGTCTCTTCTCTCCAACCTTCCTCACTTCTATTTCCAGGTTCCCTTAATTTCGTAACCCTCGACGAAATCTCTGCGTGTTTCTGAATTCATGTATGTTTAACCATTTTGTGCGATTTCAGATTATTTTTGAAGCTTCCAAGCTTGGATTATTGTAAACTTTAATCATCTGAAGTGCAAAACCAAAAATGGGATACATGGACTTGGCGGCATCGTATTCGAATAAGATGCGGATTGTTGAAGCTCCAGCCAGCGGAGGCGGTCTCAGGTCACTTCTATTTCTCTGTTCCGATCTCAACTTGCTCTATATTTGAAAACTATCTATCCACATTATTGGTTTTGTTGCTGCTTAGGATGGATCATTTTCGCGTCTATTTGTTATCATCTTGCTTGGATTTATTTCCCCTGTTTGATCTCTTCTTGAATGAAAAGTCATTCTAGAACTTGTAAGTCACAATGTCGATTATCTTAACTTGCAGCCAGAACGGAAAATTCAGCTATGGATATGCAAGCTCAGCTGGGAAGAGGTCATCCATGGAAGACTTTTTCGAAACGAGGATCGATGGTATCGACGGAGAAATAGTTGGTCTATTTGGAGTCTTTGATGGTATTCTTGCTGAATAACAACTTATACATTAAGGTCTCAAGTGACATAAGCAAACTAATAATCTTTTATCTTTTGCAGGGCATGGAGGAGCAAGAGCAGCTGAGTATGTGAAACGTCATCTTTTCAGCAATCTTATTACTCATCCTAAGTTCATCTCTGACACCAAATCTGCAATAGGTTTACTTCCAAGAACTTTTTTTTGGCTACGACCTATGATTGTTGATCTGTCTAGTCTAAAATTATGCACCGTATTTGCTTTGTTTTGTTTTTTGCCAGCTGATGCCTATAATCATACAGACTCTGAACTTCTAAAGTCAGAAAATAGTCAGACTAGAGATGCTGGTTCTACTGCGTCTACAGCTATCCTCGTTGGTGATCGTTTACTTGTTGCAAACGTTGGAGACTCCAGAGCTGTTATATGTAGAGCCGGAAATGGTAATTTAGTTAGTTGTTTTCTCCAGTTTTCCTCTATTTTCAGATGATTCCCATGACCATTTTATTATGTGAATGTTACTGAGTGAAATGATCATGTGCTCTGTAGCCTTTGCTGTGTCAAGAGACCATAAACCAGACCAAAGTGATGAGCGTGAACGGATTGAGAATGCTGGTGGTTTTGTCATGTGGGCAGGTAACAAGAAACCGCTTTTTTTACTTCTTCTTTTTGTTTCTGCGCATAGTCCTAAGTTTACTGAATTGAATATAGGGACTTGGAGAGTTGGAGGAGTTCTTGCTGTTTCTCGCGCGTTCGGTGATCGACTACTGAAACAGTATGTTGTTGCTGATCCAGAAATTCAGGTATATACATCTTCACTTTGGATTTGCATACAAAACTCTATCTACACGTACATGTACATGTGCTTGTGTTTAATTAAGGGTCATGTCTTTAACTTACAGGAAGAGAAGATTGATGATTCTCTTGAGTTTCTGATACTTGCCAGCGATGGGCTATGGGATGTTTTCTCCAATGAGGTTTGTGAATTGAGTTAAGCTCTTCTTCTTAAATAATGATGATGATGATATGAATTTTGATTCCATTCTCTTGTGGCCTTGCAGGAAGCGGTTGCTGTGGTGAAAGAGGTTGAAGAACCAGAGGAATCAGCCAAGAAACTTGTGGGAGAAGCAATACGGAGAGGAAGTGCAGACAACATCACATGCGTAGTCGTTCGTTTCCTGGAGAGCAACAAGGCTTCCGACATATCCTCAACACATGCCAGCTCATCGCAGGAAGCAGATCAAGGCCAAACCGCAGTTAGAAATGACTCAGACGAAAACATCTCAACCAAACAAACCAATCAAGATCACACCGTGGCACACAGAGACTTGGACCGCAACGATGAGAACCAAAAGCCGATCGCAGCTAGAAGCGACGACTCAGGTCACATCAGTTCGACCCAAAGGTCAATGCCGATTACAGCAGCAGAACGCAGCGTTTCTTCAGAACAGAGTGGTTCAACCGGCGAAAAGAATCAAATGCCAATCGCTACTCACAGCGGCTCAGAGACCAAGAGCTCAGCCAAAGTACCTGATCAAGAGAAGATCACAGTGCACGATAGTTTGGACCATAGCATTGTGAATCAGAAGCAAAAGATTGCAGCAACACACACCACTTCATCGGAACAGAGCGGATCAGCTGTTGAAAAACATCGAAAGCCAATTGCTATTCACAGCAACTCAGAACCCAAGAGCTCAGCGAAAGTACCTGATGAAGAGAAGATCACAGTGCACGATAGTTTGGACCATAGCATTGCGAATCAGAAGCAAAAGATTGCAGCAACACACACAAGTTCCTCGCAACAGAGCGGATCAAGTAGTGACAAGAATCGAAAGCCAGTCGCAGTTCATAGCGATTCCGGTACAAGCAAGGCAAGTAGCGTCCACTCTAACTAAAATGCCAATACTGACTTCAGAATGATCATTTGATAAATGTATGTATCGTCTTCATTTACTCTGAACTACTTTTAGTGTCCTGAGATTTTGCCTCGACTAATTTGTGTCGTCCATGTTAAGTTTCTTTACTATACTTTCTCTTTGTTTGAAGTTTTAACGACATTATGTAAAGTTTTCTTTTGCTGTTTACGAATCTTGTAAATGTTTTTAAACTTGTTAAACTAGTCACTCTTATCTTGGCATGGGATGTTTCACTAGACCTCTAGACAATGAATAGATTTATTCTTTCAAAATATTCATCATCAAAACTAATGAGAAAATGATAAACCCAAATGTCAAGAAACAAGCATGATTAGACATCTATAAACTTTTTGATGACAAAAAGAACCAATAAATTTGCCGAAACCTCGGATGAAATGGAAGATATGAAAAATTACATACACAAAACAGGTTCAAAATGACATGATATATACAAAGAAGTTACATATAAACACCACCAACTCGCTTCTCCTCCTCTCTCTCTCCCCACATTACAACTAAACTCGATCAACAACAAGAACAAAACAACTCTTAAAGAAAAAAGTTCGTTAAAACCTTATTACTAAAACAACATCAAACAAAGCCCTCCCATTTTTAGAGTCTTATCTCAATCTCTAAAATGTAGGTACAAGTCCAAACCCGCTAAAGAGACCGCCATGACCAACCACGTCGTTGCTCTCGCCGGCCTCCGTCCGCTTCGCAAACCGTCCCTTGATCCTCGGTCTCATTTCTGCGTAAGCTTTCCGTGAAGCATACCTTATCGTCTTCTCAAACTTCCTGTTCTTCCTCTTCTCTCTGTACCTCATCACTCTCGCCTCTCTCTCCGCTGACGTCAGTGGCACAGCTCTCTGTGTTCCCGGATCGGTTCCACTCGTCGCACCGCCACCGTATGGGTACGAAACGTCCGCCACGGAGCCGCCATCTGGCACCACTCCCACTTCCAACGACGACGATGAGACCTGCAATAACAACAACCTTTTGGATCAAAAACAACTCTTTGACTTGCCATTAAAATTACTACTATCAAAGTGACAAATGCTAAAGTTTGAAAGTATGTAAATGTTTCTATAAGACAAAGATTCTTTGACTAAGATATAGTTAAATACTTAAATTCAGGATTATCATGGTAATTAATTACACACGTTGGTAGCCTATAACACTAGATTTAGTCAGCCAATCATTAGTACCGATTAAATTAAGAATTTAAGTGTCATTAAAAGTCGTAACCGCAGAAGATCTAAACTTTCTTTTTGGAATAAAAAATTGGTTCTTTTGAGCTCGTTGTCTTGTTTTATGAACAGAATCTAAATTAGTCAGTTGATTAGTGAAAAAGTTGAAAAAGTGGCTTACGCTGTGACTGATACAGTTGTAACCGTAAGTAAAGCCTTTAGATCCTCCGGTGAAATCCAATTCAAAGCAGTTCTCGCTCACCGACGGGACCCGAATCGTCCGATTCTCCACCGGAACAACACCGTCGGTGCCGGAGCTGTTCTGCTCCTGCGATTCCACCTTCGGATCAACAGTCCCGTAGTCCAGATCCAGATACGGATCCGGATCGGAGAACAGATACTGTTGACCGGTGTTCATCTCCGGGCTATCTCCCGGAACCGCCTCAGCCGCAGCAGCAAGCAAGGTGGTCTTCGGATTCGGAAGCAGCCACGACGCCGCCTCCTCCTCCTCTTCCTCGCGGCTAGCGTTTCCGTCTAGATCGGAGAAGTAACAGTCGTCGAGGAAATTGACGGCTGTGTGCTTGGCGGAGCCGTCGGCGCCGGAAACGGAATCGAAGAAAGGCGTGACGGGGACGCGCTCGTGACGGCGAGCCAAGGGGTTGGCTGAGTGGATGTCTCTGTCGCACGTGACGCAGAGAGCAGCCGCGTCAGCTTTGCATGTGACGTGAGCTGGGGCTTGCTCGCACACTTCGCACATCCACACGCGCGCGTGTCTCGACGCCAGCTTGTTCGCCGCGTGGACCTTGGAGTCGCAGCTCAGGCACAGAAACGCCGCGTCGGGACGGCAGTACAACACCGCAGTCGCAGATTTGCATGAGTCGCAGAGCTTAGACGCCATTTTTATTTATCTCTCTCTCTCTTCTCTTATTTCGTCTCTCTCTCTCTCTCTAACTTTCTCGTCTCTGTCTCTCTTTGTCACTCTCTCTTTGTGGTTGGTGCCTCGATGGCTTCACATGAGCGTGTCCATGAGCCTATCCATGTGGGCCATGGGAGTATCCATCTAGATCAAATGAAAATGAGACACGTGGCCAAATCTTAGCCAAACAACATAATTCATTACAAGGAAAATACTTGGCATGAAAGTTCGGACAAATGCACAAAATGGGGGGTTTTGTCTTTTTGTAATGTAATCATGTTTTCTCGTTTATCTACTTGTAATCATAGTTCTGAACCGTCGACATTTGGCAACAGGTGTATTATTTTAGCAAATAATGCGTATCGAATTTGCCAATGATTTTTATAGTGTGTTATAAAGTTTCGTATACAATACGATCATCTTGCAAAAAATGAAATGAAAAAAAAAAAGTTGAGTAGCTGTGAAAAAGCATGGGTTGATGATGCTTTCTACTAGTACTTGGAGTCTTAGGACCACCACGAGAAGCAGCCATAAATGCAGACGATATCGTGACTGACGGAGGTGGATAAAGTAAATGGCCGGTGGCTATGTCGGTCACTAATGGGTTAATATTGGCCTTTTACTGGCCCGAATTGTATCAGTTGTTAAGCCCTGTTGATACTGCATTGTATTGTTCACTCATTGGCCCACTATCAAAACACAAACTTTCTAAAACATGGCCAAAAATGTCCAACAATCCATAAATAAGCTGATTACTGTATGTTCCAATTTCCATCATCAAATAAACTAACGCACCTTAAATAGTTCATCAAAGTTACAATAGTATCAGTATGTTTGAAAACTAAATTAAAAGTCAAACTTAACAAATATTACGCAGTTACGCTACATATAAAAAAAAATCTTATAAACTAGTAGTAATTTTTTTCATCATGTTTGTTGATTGTATCAATTTAATATATTCATATTCAAAAATTCATAAGGAGATTTACCACAGAATTATTTATTTTACATCTGTATAGTTATCCAAAATTGTATCAAGGTAATTCAAATTAGTACCATGCTATAATCAATTTTAAAAAAATCCAGACGTATCTCTAAGAAAATTGTTCAAAGTGGTTCGCGGGGACGACGTATACCAATTACCAAACTCATAAATTGAACAACTAAAAAGAAAAGAATATATAAATATTGAAACCGTCCGAATCAGATCATGAAAAATGTGGAGCTCTGTTCATTACTGAAAGTTGATATTTAATGAGTTCAACAAATGAGAGAGTTTGATTTAATGAAGCATTAAATACGATGTAGCAGAGTCGCATCGCCGCGTCAGTGTTGCAACCAAATAGAGCTATAAACTCATACAACTGTTCCAACAATAACTGATGTACACTTTTGCCCCAAATCGACTTCGTAGATCTACTGACACATGTTCATGTTATGTCGTCATCGTCTCTTTCTCAATGTGCTTTTCCGCCAACCGATTAAAACATACTGACGACAGAAAACCATTGGACTCTGAGTCATCAATACATCTGAGTTACGAACTTACGAGCTTGATGATCGTACACCGTACTTTGGTCAAACTAGTTGACTTGAAAATTCGAATATCATTTTTCTAAGATTTAAATGAAATTTTGCTTAAACAACCAAAGTGAAAATAGTGGATTTGGGTGTTCGAAGACAACCCACAATTTTGTTGATTGTGCGGTGAGTGTGAATAATCGTAAGATCGTTTATTATTTCTCCTTCACAATATGGTTGAATATATTCCAAGGTATTTTCTTGGAGTTCCTTTGATCTGGATTGGACGTACACATTGCAACTTTGATACCAACCCATACTTCTGATCTCTTTGGGTGCATAAGAATTTTTAATACATCATACCAACATACTCGCATCATAAATCATAAAGAAATATGTTCCTAACCGTGTAGATTTAATCTGATACCAAGACCAGCGCTTTGCGGTCTTCTTGAGAGATTCTAGCTTTCTCATATTTTCTTTCACATTGTTCAAAATTTAGTTGCTTTGGAAGTTTCATTTCCTTATGTGCTTAAACAATTCTTTTATTTAAGTAATAAATTTAAATTTATTAGAAAATGGATTTGTAACGTCTTTAACACAAAATACCATGAGCTCTAAACCATTTTCGTCTAGAAGAATCTACTTCGATATTGCTTGCGAAATTCCGGAAAAGTTTGTCGCTTAGTCTTACATATCACCATAAGATTTGTTCTTTTTATATTTTGTTCTCACTCACACGTTATCAAAAATCGCTTTATACTTTGAAACTGATCAAACTCAAACATGAAAGTTTTTTTGTTTTTTTTTTTTTGTTTTGAATAAAAGTAAAATTATATACGATCAAAAGCGTGGGTTACATCAAGTGTTACAATGTTTGGAATGGGAAAGATCTAATCTACTTTTTAAACTCTTGTTGCAAACCAATACATGAGGCTGCCCTCATAGATATGGTCTCCGAGTATGCATATTGAACTCGAGCAATTTCTAATGATTTTGTCAACCAACTTCACCAGTTGCTGCTGCAGTGACTTTAAACTTCTTACATGATGAAATATGATATAAGTAGACAAATTGATTATGCCAAACTCTTTTTATACAACAATTTTCCAGAGATTGGGTACATGACTTTTTATTATTCTTCTTGTTCATATACTTAAAATTGGCTTACAGCAAAATATAAAGTTTCATCTGTCCCCGACATAAGTACAGAGAAACTATAAACTATTTCAACTCTTTTGTTCACACTGACTACTCTAATGGAGATTTACTGTTTCAAGGTCGATAAAAAACAGAGGAAAACTATTTCCAACAAAAAGAAACGACAAAACCAGAGGACGAAAAAACAGACAAAAGAAAAGACACTCTTTGAGAACAGAGGTCACTGGTTTTCTTCATCAGAAGAAAATGACGACCCTTCTGTTACTTTAGAATCCCCATTTTGCCCTTCTTTGTTCTCTGTATTTACAACAATCTCACCATTGCTTACACAGTCCACTCTTGTGACGGAAGTCTTGGCGGCGACCGGAGTAGCCAAGAAGGTGGGTTTGTTTTGTCCAGCCATGATCACAAGTATCTTCTCCTCTAACACCTTAGCCGCCACTTTATCACCCGACTCCGTCTGTTTCTCGGCGTCTCCGGCGATATCACCGCCGTTTGTCCTCCCCGAGAACGTCCAGTAGGAGCAGGCGAGCAACAAGAGAGCAAAGGCGATAAGTCCAAGCATGGCGGCCAAACCACCGAATAGGTATGGCACCGGCGAACGCCACGGATGCCTTGTCACCATTGTTGACATCTTCTGATCTGCTATGCTTGGAAATTCCCTCATTGTCTTTTTTTTTTCTTGAAAATGGTGAATACTTTTTTTTAATTGTTTAGCTAGTTTGATATGCTTGAAGTGGCTTACAGTTTATTTATAGTGCTGGCAAATAAACAGAGAGAGGTTACATGTCATTTCTTTCTTCTTTTTTTTTAAAGAAAAAAATTATACTATAAACAAATTTAAAGGTAAGTGGGTCACGGAATCTCCATGATACGTTACGTTGCTTTGATCGATCATGCACCCGGTTCGAAGATATTTTGATAATAATGTGTTTTTGCATTTAGATATATACCATGTTTTGTAATTTTTTTTGTTTCTATTTAAATAACCAAATTTTGTTGAATCTTACTTTCATAATTTATTCAGGTCGAAGATCATAGCACATTAGTATAGTTCCTTCTCAATGGGTCAGTATTCCAAAATATGATCTTAATTTATAATTTTCTGCCATTGCCTGAGAGTTGAGTTCTTATGGCAAGAAGTAACATTTTTCCCCTTCTCCATGAATTCAGTTTCACACAGCGTCAAAATTAAAATCTAATGGTATAGTGCCTTCAGACTGGTAAAACCGTAAAAGTGTGAGAAACTGAGTTTTGGATATCCAACCCCCTTAATATTGATCTTAATTTTTTTTTTAAATTCAACAAAAGATGGAGAGACTCTCGATAGCAGATTAGACTTATGTCAAAGAAAGTAGATCTAATTGTTGTAGCTTTTGAATGGTTATCAACAATTGTTAAGAAATATTCATAACCATCATGATATTAGAAATGGAAAAGGGATCCCAAGTATCAAATATCTATGTGAACAAGATCAAATGGTTTATTGCCCATATTATTGTGAGAAACAAGGAGTACGCTTTTTTTAGAAAAATGACAAACTTTTCAGTGAAAGTTTGCACTACATTTCTCTTTATGTGAAGACAAATACTTTGTAGGAAAAATAGTACAGGGTAAAAAGAGAGGGATTCTAGATCCAGGAAGTAGAGGTTAGCAATTTTTATACCTACTCTGGTCATTAATCCCTGTGTAAAATTCCTGTGAGCACCAAAATTTTCATCAAACCAAATCCATTCTTTTGGTAACATTTAGGAAGTTGCATTTGAACTGAATAAAGTAAGGAAAATCTTGGAGAGAATCAAAATTCTACCCAAATAAATTGTTCATCGATCAAAAAGGCTAACAAAAGTTCTAGTAGCCAATAGTTTTTGTTAGAGTAGTGTTGGGTAAGAATTTGCAAGTTATAAATAATTTTAAATAATTTTAGATCTTTAGAACACTGCAACGAAAATACACCTTAAAAACTCAGGCCTTTGTGGTTATGATATCAACATCATACATTCATATTGGCGTAAAAAAAACATTGGCAAAGACAAAAATAAACATCATAATTGATTTATTTGGCTTATGGAATATTAACTGGGCCCAGTGTATGTTTTATTCGGGCCCATGAATTTCCCGTCAAGTCTCTTGGTTGAGGCAATGGCAGCACCCAGTTCACATGGCCATATTTACGCTAAGTCAGTGGTATATGTGTCTTTTTATTGGTGCTCTTTGGATATGATTTGCCGCTAACAGTAAATTATATATGGATTTACTTTTTAATATTCCACAACAACATTCCATATATTTTCTTTTCATCCGTAGTTGGAGGGGAATATTTCATTTTTTAAATCATAAGTCAAGCCCTAAAATTGTTAGAATAATATTTAAATATTTATATAAACTATATCTAGTTATCTACATTTATCTTCTCCCGTACAATCTTTAAATTTATATGGTACTATATTAAACCGTATGATGGATATAAATGTGTTAAGTGGGAACATAAAGCTCATGGATTCGCTCTTGTTTATACCTTTTTCCATCTCCAGGATTATGTCAATTTTCTAAAAACATACTTATGGGTAATGAAATTAGATCATGTTTTTTTTTTCTCTACTGAATTAGATCATAATGAAATTTTAGATTACTATCGAGCAAAGTTCAAATCTTAATTTGTAACTTAGTATACATGTTTCAAAGCTTAATATGAAATGTGCAATGAGAATATTTAATTAGATGGAGTTGGAGGAGACATGACAACTTGACAAGAGATTTGTCAACTTGCGCATCTTTCTCCCTTCGATGAATTAGGCAAGTAAAGTGAACATGCGCTTTCAAAACCTTGGACCCATTTAAACACATTTGTGCATACCATATGTACATTGACCTACACATAAAATGTATAGCATACTGATACGGGCATCAATGCATACTACAAATATACGTACGATATATATACATGCCAACCTTTTGTTTTCTACTTGTCTTTTTTAAAAAGAGATTATATTATTCGATATATTAATATCCAATATAAATTTAACCCAAAATCAAATACCAATTTTTTTTGTGACAACACAAATCCAAATGCCATTCGAGTAATCAAACCTCCCATTTTAATTAAACCGACTTCTCCATCACCTTTATCTTTTACTGTTAGTGTTTACCAGTAGGAACCACAGAGAATTCCTTTAATTTTACTAAACTAAAAAAATTACAAAAGCAAGATATTTTGAAAGAAAACATAGATTCGTCTAAATTATAAATCATGTGCAAATAATCCACTTAGATCGTGTGAATAAAAGGAACAACTGTTGTATAAAATATTCTATTTTCCACCACCGCAAAGGCATCTTTAAGTTACTCTCTCCTTTCACTGATTACTTGTTTAGTAAACAACCTGTTGGTTAAGCCAAAGGGCCATCTCTTGTTGATCAAGACTCCTTCACGTGAAGCATAAACATATGCGTGATGATATATAAAACAATCATACATATTTTGACAATATTATGCACATATATACATATAACGATATTGATAGTTGTAACATGTGGATGCGAAAACGATTGATGAAGGCAACCCATAGATAGATAGACAGGAGATATTGATTTGTGCCTGCCGGAGAGATTCGCTTCCACGTATATGGGAGACGCTTATAGGTTTACTGTGACTGTGAGGCCAGAGAACATATTTATTTATTCATATAACAAAAGTCATGAAAATTATTCGAGATCTGATTGTGAATCAAACTTAGATACGAACATATTTATGTATGTATATTGATGTTTCGATCTGGTTATATGACTTTTATGAGACATCCAAGAACCATATCTTGCTTCGTCTTCTTTATTTTATTATTCTTTTTATCATATTGTTTTTTATTCTTTTGTTAGATATAATTAGTGAACATGTCTCTTCATCAGTCTAGTAGTCTATACTCTATACATTCCTTTAGGTATCTACGTGCTGCACATAATTTGTTAATTTATACAATCACAAAATACAATATATTAAAAAGAAAGCGTATATAAAGTCGGAGGATGCTTAATCATTTATAAAATCTGAAGTCAGTTGATAAAACAAAACAGTGTTGCTCATTGGTGAGGAAACATCCCTAATATATTAAAAGAGAAAACACTTTAAAAATAACCTTTAGTTGATGTGTTATTAACAAGAATGTCATGCTGATGTGTCATCATTAGGAGCTTCTCATGTTATTTATAAAATAAGGATTAGTTTACTAGACTAATTACAAACATTGCATTCATATTTTTGGTTAGAGAATCAAATATGTATAGTTAGATTAATCATATATGAAATTATTAATAAAAGAATCATCATTCTCTTTCCTTAATTGACAATTACGAAAATTAGTAAATAAGGAAAATATGAGATTCAATTTAATGCTATCATTATATTTTTTTTAAATCATTCTATATCTCCTTTCATCTTTGTTTAACTTTATTTTATAAAATAAAAAATTGACACAATACAAAAAATCTAATAAATAAAATCTAAAACTTTTTCTATATATGCTATGATTTGAATTTTTAAAAACAAAATAATCACTAAAACTATTAAAATTCCCAATATGTTGTTGTGTGTAGGTGTAAAAATATATTATAAAAAATAGATGATATGCAACCATGTAAGTAGGAGAGTAGGTATCTAAATGTAATTTTTTTTAAAAATATTTTATATGATTTTTTAGTTAAACTGTATAATGAAATCAAATAAAATAATATTTTTTATAAATGTATTTAATTTTGATCAAAAATTTGAATATTGCTCCATTTGTTTCAATTTTCAGTACAAAATTACTTATACTTTTGTTATTTTGACAATTTGGATTTTGCAAGATTGATCTTTTATTGGTTGGATTGTTTTGGAATTATAATAAAACATGTTTTAGTTTTAAAAGAAATAAAAAAAGTTAGTTCTAATCCGTGTAAACACCTAAAACTTCTTATCTTCTTATCTTATAAAATATACATCATTTGAGTTTTATGTATTTTGCTGAAGTCTAGCATATTTAATCTATAGTCTCATATGATCAATGTTTTAATTTGTTTATAATTTTTAAAATGTTTAATTTCCACATTATAAACGAAGATAAAAACCTTAACAAGGTAAAAAAATCTGTCACATAAAATTTTGAAATAGTTAAATATACATTTTTAATTAAAAAATACAAATTCAGAAACCATCTCCCCGTGCTGGGCGCGGGTCAAACTCTAGTGGTTTATATACTCTGTAACAAATACCATCAAACACTGTTCGAAATTGAATAATACGACACTAAGCCGTGTTAGATATATGTATGTGCACTATGTCAATGAATGCTAAAGCTCTAGAACATAATTTGTGTCAAAGGAAAAAGTATGAAATGCATGGAAGATAATGTTGCGAGTATGAAAATGTGAAAAGAAAGAGAATATGAAATGATAAGTAAAGAAAATATAAAAAGTTAGAATATGAGCTGTTAAATTTATCTTTGGTTTGTACAGAACATATATTTAAAGAAAACCCACTCAAAATATGATACCAAAAACAAGATAACTAAGAAATGCAACAATGATAAATTGACTAAATATTACAGGAATTGTATTATGCATGTAGGAAATCTGTAGAGGTGAATTGATATTGCTGGTAGCTGGTAAGCAAAAAATATTGTCGTTTCTACAAATTTACATATCTAATTTAAAAACTATACATCATCTCTAGAAAGTAAGCAAAACGAAGGCAGAAAAAGACTAAAACCAAAACTTTGTCTACTTGGCCTTCACATTTTACATACAAAACAATTTCCTCTCTCAGCACAAGTACTGTTCCAAACACTCTCTCAATTTCTGCAAGGTTACTGGTTTGGAAATAAACGAATCCATACCATTTGCATAACATTCTTCCGAGCTCTCTGACAATGTATTTGCCGTCATCTGCACGAAACAAAACAAAAACATATAGATCAGTTTTCAAGCTATATACGTGTATTGCAAGAAAGCCTAATGATGAAATTACTAACCGCAACTATTGGCAGCCGCTTTGTAGAACAGACACAAACTTCTCTGTTCTGCAATGTTTCTGAAGATGGTGTGTCTAGATCTACTCCCTCTTCTATTGCAGCCTCCCAATTACCACTTTCTTCATAAGAACGAATCAGTCTTGTAGCTTTAAGACCATCCAAAACCGGCATGCACACATCCTGTGATACAAATCTGTTAAAAACCCTTTTGAAAACACTAAAAGAAGAAAAGCTATAAGATTAGTGTACCATGAGTACTAAATCGTAGTTAGAGCGTTGCAGCGCACGTATGGCCTCAACACCATTAGTAGCAATATCAATGGGATAACCTAGTTGCTTCATCATTGACTGTGACACCATTATGTTAATCCTATTATCTTCCACAAGCAGAATCTTGGGCTTTGAATCCGGTTTAGAAGATTCTTCACACCTCTCAGATGTTGTTTCATGAGGATCTATCTCTTGCCTACGAGATGAAACTGCAGGCTCTGACTCCATAACCAAGGCTCCACCTTCATTGCTTGCTTGTGAACTACTACAAGACTCATATTCCTTATAGAGACTCTCACCGTTTGGATACTTGTGAGCTGATTCAAAACTACAACTAGAGATAGCTTCGCTTTGTGCAATGTTGGTAGAGGGAAGAGCATGAGAGAGGTCACTAGCAAAACCATTGAGCTTGATGCAACTAGATTGCGTCACATTATGAGTTAAGAAGTTTTGGCCAGTGACAGGTCCTTCACTAGAAGAATACAGAGAGCGAAGAAGCGGTTGAAACTGGAAATATCCATGGGTCGTATCCTCTGCTATGTGTTGATGATCCGACATGTCTGAGAATTCGTCTTGATCATCTGAGTGATCATTTGGTGTAGCAACTTTGTAAGGCAAAATGAAGGTGAATGTTGATCCCTCATTGACTCGGCTTGTCACGGTAAGTCTACCACCCATTAGCTCAACCTTCTTATATACAAAACAAATATGTTTGTCATCAGAAACTAATTAGTTTCTTTAGAAATTTGAGAAAAAATCAAGAATTTGTTTTACCAGCTGTTTACAAATGGCGAGGCCAAGACCAGTTCCTCCATATTTGCGAGCGTGATCAGCACTCGCTTGCATGTACTTCTTGAATAGACAAGGTATGGCATTTTCTGTAAAAAAAAAAAAAAAAAAAAAAACAAAAAACATGGACCAAGAGTTAACTCTAAAACAATCACAAGAACATGGTTTGTGATGGTATTGTTCTTGAATGATCTTCAGAAGTACTCACCTGGAATTCCAATTCCGGTATCATAAACGTCACAGCAGATCCAGACCGTTGTTTCAGGATCACCATTTTGCTCCTCATTGCTCAATATCTGTTTTGGAGTAGTGGGCTTATTATCATTCATGTTCTCACTCGTAAAGAATGGTTCTGATATCACTTCAAGCTTGATCCCTACTTTCCCTTTATGCGTAAACTTTATAGCATTGCTGCAAATTCGATATTATGAAACTAAGCTCAATATAATGTGATATTTCAGAAAGCTTCACAAGGATTAATAAGGATGTTAAGAACCTGATCAAGTTGGTGAGGATCTGCCTAATCCTTAGAACATCTCCAACAACCTGAAGTCATTGGATATCATCAAAAAGAATTTCAAAACCTAAACTCTTAGAGGATATGAACAATGTAAAATTTGTGAATTTTACTTCTATAGGAACATCGTCTGCGATGTTCCCTTCTAATGTCAGAGACTTTTTAAGTGATGCTGCTGCTGTCTGAAGCACATGCTTCACCACCTCCCTTGGTCTAAATTTTGTAGCTTCCAACTTCATTACACCTGAAACATAAGACAAGACCAAAGCATGAAACAAATTAAGAAACTAGTACAAATGCTTAGAGAAGTCAGGGGATCAAGATCTCAAACCTGATTCGACCTTGGAGAGATCAAGAATGTCATTAATGAGCTGAAGCACCAAATCTCCAGAAGAAATCATGACATTCAACAACTGTCTTTGCTCTTGATCCAGTCTTGTAGTAGAAAGTATCTCAGCCATTCCCACAACTCCTGACAATGGTGACCTTATCTCATGAGACATTGTTGCAAGCATTTGTTTCGCTCTCATTGTCTCCTCTGCAAAAACAACAACAAATAGTTTCTCCCTCAGTTTGATTTTCAAAAGGATCATCTAAAGACGATGAGCAAAGAAGCAGCTCGAACCAGTAATGTGAATGGTCTTGTTCAGCTCTGTTTCCATTGCATTTCTCACTGCATTATGTTCTCTAAGCTTTCCCATCTTCTCTCGTTTCCTTACTTGATCAGTTACTTCCATCCCCATGTAGTTTATACCGATCTTCTCTCCAAGTTTGTTGTAAACAGGCTCCACGTAAATCAGAAACGTCTTAGATCCAAATAACTCTGTCTCAAACGTGATCTCTCTCTTTGAAGCCATCCCTTTCTCAAGAACCTCTTTCTTGAATTCTTGAGACTCTTTAACCCCAGCTCCATCGAATATCTCAACGTCTGTTTTCCCTAAAATGTCCTGAAACATTAACAAGCGATTCAAACACTCAATCTGTCGACTCTTGTGCAAGTATAAATCATCAAGAATCCAACATAACAAGAAAAGAAAAAGAAAAAAACATTTTTTTACCTGTTCCCTCAGGCTTGGAAACTTGTTGTAGATGAACAAGTAGCGTAAATCTTTATCCTGAAAGTAGCAAAAACAATGAATCAGGTCGGTAAAAAATTGTACCCAAGAACCTAGTTATTTAGAAAAGATTGATTTTTGACCTACCTGATGACCCATAACAATGGGAGCGTTCTGAAGAATGAAATGCAAGAAACCTTCAGCTCTCCTTAGATTCTGAGTCAGCTCTTCAACAGGAGCTGCATGACTCTCCATTGTCTTCAAACTCTCATTCAACTTCTCAATCAATCTCCTCTCTCTCTCCCTACTCGCCTCAAGCAATTTCTCCAGACGCAAAGCCTTCTGCTTCCAATACCCTACCGTGTCATACACTTCATCGACCTCAATCTTTTCGCTATCAAACACTTGGCTTCGTTTCCTCTCCCTAAAGCTGCTACTACGTAGAAAATCGCTCTTGTCATCCAAAACCAAAACGTTTTCATGCCCATTGCTTTCAAAGTTATGCTCCTCTATGATCTCAAGCTCTTTAGCCTCAGCTTCTTCTCGCTGTCTGCTCAAACTCTTGAGCTCGTCTCTTAGGAGCATAACCGCGTGATCTTGCATGTACTCCCATTGTTTCACAAGATTTGTTAGCTGAGAGGAGCCTTGGTGAGTCGAATCCATGAGCTCTGATAAACGTTTCAGATCAGCAATCGCTGGTTTCTCGGTGATTGTTACTTCTTTCAACGTGTCTTGATCTCCGGCAGGTTTCTCGACGTTAAATTGTTTGTCTGTTTCGGTTCCGACATCGTCCGGCCACATTGAGGACAGGACTTCGACGTCCATGTCTTCAATCTCCATCTCACACACCATTTATCGAAGTTTCTTTTCACGCAAGTAACATTACTTTAGTACACCGATTAACACACGACTGCTCACATAACCAAACAAATCTCCAATCTTCAAGAACTTAAACTTCACCCGAAATTTTGCTCTGCTAATGCAAAAAAAAAAAGAAAAAAAAAAGTCATGAAAATGATTTTGAATTGTATACTTTCTAAAATACAGAGATATGTTTAAAAGTAACGAACAATGATCAGTATGTGAGTTTGAAAAAAAAGACCGAAATTTGTTGAGAGAAAACCAGATAATGCATATGAACGCATCATAATGATCACGTTTCCAATGTTCAAGAAATTGGATCATAATGATGCGTCAGCCAATGGCATTGAAGAAGAAGAACGTAATCGAATAAGCAAGTCAAATTTGATCAAAATGAATCTTACCTTGCCTGCTCCGGTCACCAAGAACTTGAAAAATGGGGAGAAGGAAGAGTGAACAGATCTGAAGATTGCTGGTCGAATGCAACAAAGTCGAATTAACTTCAAATGAGATGGAATGTGCTTTTAGCTTCAACAGAAACAGAGTAGTCGATTCATTTTATTTTATTTTATTCTAATGGCGTCTCTCTGACTCTCTCTTTCTCCACATTTGTTTTCTACTTTCACGGAAAGAGGCAAAGAGCAAAAATAAAAACACGTTGCGATCCTGAGGACTGGAATCTAAGCGATAGAAGGTGATGGGGTTAGATGGCGGTGGCGCGTCTACCTCACGCTCTCGTTAAAAATGTTGACTTCCTTCTTTAGCACTTACACCCATCATTAATACCTCCTTTTTTACTTATAATCAACTAATCATTAGGTTTATTCAAAAGAAACTAATGAAAATAAGGATTCCAATTGTTAAGCCTTTCCCAAAATAATTAATTTGGGATAAATTTGGTGTTAAATTAGTATAACCCTGTAGAAAAAGAGTACCCATGGTTTTCTTTTTGTATTTTTGGTTTTGTTATTTTGATTATTGGAGGTTATCGTTTTAAATAGTACAAATAGTACGGACTTTATAATAATAAAGCCCGGTCCTCATAATTCAATGGAGCGGACAACAACTGTATTGGCAGAAAATATTAGTTGGAAAGACATGGTCTATGTCTAAATTTCATCTAGTCTCATTTTGTGAATTATGTATTCTAATCCACTAGAGATGATTAATTACTCTTTAAAAAAGGAAAAGGAGCCGAAGACAATAAAAAACTAAAACAGCTATATTTTTTGTGTGCGACTTTCCTCCCCAGTCCAGCAGTCCCTAGCTATCTCCATGTGTTGTGACATCAAAAAAGGGTTATAAATTCTCACTTAGTTTATGAAACAAGGGTGATAATTCTAGGAAAATACTGTTTAGCTGATTTTGGATATATACCATACTAAGATGGTAAACGCTTACTATATAGTAAGAAGAAAAGTGGTGAGAATAAATGGACGGTGACGAAAACGTGTATAATTGTACTTGGACATACAGTAGATAAGAATCCGCAAGTGTTAATTGGATGTGGACACAAATCCTTAAAACTCTCCGGATCAATTCTAGCAAGTTAGTTTGATCACGATTGCACCCAAAAAAAAGTTATCACGATTCCCCATCTTAGGTTTACTTTTCACCAATATATACATGTGTCTAATAAAACATGGTTTTGTTTTGTGTTTGGGCCATGAGAAAGTACAGAAAATCAAAAAGTTGAATGGGCCAATCCTCAACTAGCAAGTTACAAAGGGCATGCCTTTATATCAGCATTTTGTTACTCCTCAAATGTGATTCGTGTTTGTGAGTTTATAGTTCATGTTCCCGGCTCAAAAAAACAGAATCATCAAAGAACCAAGTTTTTGGTACGATGGCAAACACAAGAACTGAAATGGATTGGTACGACGGATAAAAAGACTCCAGTATTATATGTTTCATCACTATTTCATTAGTATTTCTTTTGGTGATACGTTTAAATCCAACGTTCGGTTATCTGGTGACGAAACACAAAAGAAAAACAAAAAACCGCTTACATTTTATTTTGATTATAAAGATCATAACGACAAATTTTCACCGTCATGTAATTGTTGTTAATAGCGACAAAGTGAGTCAATACTACTAGTTTTCTTTGTCGCTAAAAATTTCAATCTATAACTACTAGGTAAGGTTGGTATATAATTATATATCATCATTTATCTCTTGCCAACGAATACATAATTACATATGCTAAAACTATATTTGTTAAATTTTACAAGCACTTTTTGTTGAAAAGGAATAAAAATTAGTGACAAAGCAGAAATATTTATGCCAAGTACTTATCAGTTCACCATAATTGTTTTTTTTCACAGATATATAGCAAAATTGGGTGGAGTGTCAACATCGTAGTAGAGAGAAAGAAATCGATCTCTTCTTTCCAATGTTCATTGAACGTACATCAACTTCCCTTTGTCCCTTGTATTATCACCCTTGTACTTCGAATTAATCACTTTTTATATTATATTTTAGTAGTTTCTCCTAGTACTCTTTCTCTAGTTTTAAACTTTCATTTTATATATATATATATAGATAAAATGTTTTGTGTTATGAATACGTGTATGAATAAGATAGGTGCCTACTCATTTTTGCAAGTTACGTCGATGCATCATCTCAGCGACTAATTTACTTGACGTTTGAATAATAGTAGCTAGATTAATTTTATATTCTCAATGGTTATGAACTTACTTTCAATGTCAATATTTTCTATATGATTGACTCTTAAAATCCATGATAAGATATAATAATTAGCGTAAAGATATCCAATCAAATTTGCTAATTGAAGTTTAAGTCAAAGATTTGAAGGAAAATGTATAAACATGGAAATGTTATTGGACTAAACCAAACATGCATATGCAACTCTAGAGGCCTCAACTCGTAGGTTAAAGGGACCTTTTTTTTTTTGCTATGAGGTTAGATTGAGGGACCTTGATATCCAAAAGTTGCATCTAAATATTAAAAATCAGATAATTCAAAGCAGGACGTCGACCATACCACTGGACCGCTAACTAGTTCCACTACAATTTGAAAGCTTCTAGTTAGTTAATGTTTCAGTCGCCATCAGATTGCATCACCATATTTTATTTTACACAAAAACTTTGCTGACAACAAAATTGGCACACGAAAAGTCAACATCCTCGGCTCCTTGCATCGATCATTTCCGCGTTACTCTACTTAATTAACAAGAGTATTTACCTCATGCAACTCGTACGCGTATTTTATATATTCTTATTATTAATAATCTGGATATTGTTCCATAAATAACCTATAAAGAAAAGATAGACATCTTACGTACCTCGTTTGATAATAAAAAAAAAATTATTAGAAAAAATAAGATATAGAATGTCTCTTTTTGTCGGGGCTATTTTGTATTGAACACATAAAACCAGAATACACAATCAAACGAGTCTTTTGCGAAATCAAATTGCAATAACGATCACGTTCGTCACCAACCAGTTTGACATAAATGAGTTTGTACTTTCCGATAATCACATTATGTTCCAGAAACGTGATGCTACTAGACCCGTCCCTCTAGTTGATATCTTCAATTAGTGTAATATGTACCTAGTCACACACACATTATATATGATTACATAATTATTCGCAAGACCCCAAATAATATGCAACTAAAGAAGCAACCTGAAGTTTTGTTATATGTGAAAAATTACAATAATAATCATGAAACAAATGAATGTTTTTTTGAATACTTACTTTTCAGGTTTTACGTTTAAACTTTATACTATATATATTAATTTTTTTTAAAAGGAAACTAACGAGTAAATCTCTCAAAATAATAAAGAATTTTTTTTATCTTACCTAAGTTAAGAAAGTTTTTGTATTGAGTAATTCATAACATTATTCTGTGAAATTTTACTAAGATACAACTTTTGTCAGCTTTGACACAGGCATACAGCTATGGCAACAACTATACCACGATAAACTGGTTGGCTCTTTCATTATTTGTACATTACTATCTGACCATCTATGACTTTTTCTAAATGAACTAATTCAACCAAAATAGTTTGACTTAAAAAAAAAATTGTTAAAGTTGACTTAAAATTCTTACTGGTTTTTAATTAAACATCCCTAGAATTTATAAACACGTAAAGATAGTTCTTGCCATAGCTGTATTAAAGTTGACCAAAAACAGCGATTCTCTTTTGTAAAATATGACAAACATAATGTTATGGTTTACTGAATGCAAACTATTAACTATGTGTTAAATTTTCTCCCAAAAAACTTACTTTAGATATAGTTATGGGGATTTAAAAATTGATTTTTTTATACCTACATATAGATTCGATCATTATCCCAACTCTTTCCTTATTTTTTATTTGCAAAAAACAATTGTACCCTCCACATTAATTACAACAGACACAGACTAAGAGGGACCAAGAGATAATGCACGAGATTCCATATTTTATCATGTTCTACGTACGTCACTGATTAGAGATATATGTACCACATATCCATAACGGACCGTTAATTATTTGAACATTTGCCTGAAAAAGCAAAGTACTCTCTCTACTTGATCCCAACCCTATGCGTATGTATGTTAGTGAATGGACCGAGAGCCAAATTAAATGTATAGTCTATATAGGTAGTAGACATATGGGCTACACTTATTAATACTACAATTATTTATCAAAAGTAAAGTACTCCTCATCATTACATATACATATATACGTATCTATCATATTATTGTAGTTTTAAGACCTCTTTTGGTCAAAAATAAAGTGGTCTTGGTTTACTATATATATAGCCAAAGAAGAGCAAGAAAAGTATAGTCGTGAGTTCTAAAGCAACAGGCATTTAAAACGAAAAAAAGAAAGAACAAGAAAATGGAGAGTTCGATGGTACAGATGGCCAAGACCATTTGGTGGATATTAGTCATAGGAGTGTTAGGTTTAGGGTTTCGTGTGTACGGTAAAGCGATGGCGGAGCAATGGAGGATGCGGAGGAGGCTCAAGATGCAAGGCGTGAAGGGTCCTCCGCCGTCGCTATTTCGTGGAAACGTCCCGGAGATGCAAAAAATTCAATCACAAACAATGATTAACTCTAAAAACTACTCCGGTGATAATATCATCGCCCATGACTACACTTCTTCTCTCTTTCCATATCTCGACCATTGGCGAAAACAATACGGTATGCTCTCTAATCACCTAATATTTTATAGATTTATAAATTGTCGTAGCACACAAGGCGGGATTGGTCCGTTCTGGACTAGAGTTAGACATCTCTATTTCTTGGATTAATGAAGGAAACAAAACAAACTGATATCTCTTCACGCTCTATTTGCAGTGGTCAAAACTTTTTCTCTTCTCTCAATCCGTTCGAATGTAGACTAAATCTTGTGTGTATATATAGATATACATGTGTGTATGTAAGGCTATACATACTTGCGTTTATGTAACGAAACATATGCATAGATTGACAGCGCCGCAGAGTTAAAGAAATTATGAATATCTGACTTTTCCCATTAGTTTAGAGAAACCAATAAGGTTGTCATGTGTGATCGGGTCTACTTAATTGATCAAAAGCTAGCAGCTTATATTATATGATTCCTTCTCAATGATTGTTTCGATTCCTTTTTTTCTATAGTACTAGTAATTATTAGTTTGAATATAATTTGTTAAATACAAAAAGTTTCTTTATAAAAAAAAAATAATACAAAAAAGGTTGGCACTTCGCTTGCACGCGTGGGTCGGTTATATAATTTATCACCACCATACAATATCTAACTAATATGTTGGCTACATTTGTTTTTATTGTAAATAATAATAATGATGATGATAATGAAGGGAGAGTGTACACGTACTCGACGGGGGTGAAGCAACACTTATACATGAACCACCCGGAGGTAGTGAAAGAGCTTAATCAAGCCAACACTCTTAACCTTGGCAAAGTCTCCTACGTCACAAAACGCCTTAAGTCCATTCTTGGCCGTGGCGTCATCACCTCAAATGGGCCTCACTGGGCCCATCAACGCCGTATCATCGCCCCTGAGTTCTTTCTTAACAAAGTCAAGGGAATGGTTGGTTTGATGGTAAATTCTGCGATGCCAATGCTTAGCAAATGGGAAGAGATGGTGAAAATAGAAGGAGGAATGGTGTGTGACATAAGAGTCGACGAAGACCTAAGAGCTGTCTCTGCTGATGTCATCTCTAGAGCTTGCTTTGGGAGCTCTTTCTCCAAAGGCAAAGAGATCTTCTCTAAGCTTAGATGTCTTCAAAAGGCTATCACTCACCACAACTTCCTCTTCGGCCTCAATGGCTTCACGTAAGTGTATTCAAAACCATTTCTATATAAAATAAAGGGAATGTAAAGTTAATGTTGAATATTATGTGTTACGTATATGCAAAGTGATATTGTGTTCGGGACCAAGAAGCATGGGAACGGGAAGATTGAAGAGCTAGAGAAGCATGTAGAGTCTTTGATATGGGAAACCGTCAAAGAGAGAGAAAGGGAATGCGTGGGAGATCACAAGAAGGATCTAATGCAATTGATACTTGAAGGAGCTATGAGTAATTGCGAAGGTAGCTTGGAGGACAAGACATCATCTTACAAAAGTTTCGTAGTGGACAATTGTAAGAGCATCTATTTCGCTGGCCATGAGACCAGTGCGATTGCTGTCTCCTGGTGTCTTATGCTCCTTGCCCTAAACCCTTCTTGGCAAACTCGGATTCGTGATGAAGTATTTCGTTTCTGTAAAGATGGTATTCCCGACGCAGACTCTATTTCCAACCTTAAAACGGTACCTAATATTCCAGCTTTGCCTCCCACATCAAGTCTCTAGCTAGACCTCCAATTTCAGAATCTAATTAACATCTCTTGCATATAGGTGACGATGGTTATCCAAGAAACGTTGAGGCTATACCCACCAGCAGCATTCGTGTCAAGAGAAGCCCTTGAAGACACAAAACTCGGAAGCCTCGTGGTGCCAAAGGGAGTGTGCATTTGGACATTGATCCCTACATTGCACAGAGACCCCGAGATATGGGGAGCTGACGCGAATGAGTTCAAGCCAGAGAGATTCAGCGAAGGAGTCTCTAAAGCATGTAAATACCCTCAGTCTTTCGTCCCATTCGGCTTAGGGACAAGGTTGTGTTTAGGGAAAAACTTTGGTATGATGGAGCTCAAGGTTCTTGTATCACTTATTGTGTCAAGGTTTAGTTTTACTCTGTCTCCCACATATCAACACTCTCCAGTGTTTAGAATGCTTGTAGAGCCTCAACATGGTGTTGTCATTAGGGTTATTCGAAATTAAGGTGGTATAATATATGGTGTCTAGCTTATGACGATTTTAAGTTTTACTCCTTTGTAATATGATAATATCTTATTGTTGTAATAGTAATAGTGTGTGTGTGTGCTTTTTTTTTTTCAATTTGTCAACTTTTTGTAAATAAAGGTAGGCTTACCAACATATTGTGGAAAAAAATATAATTGTTAACTTGTGTTTCTCTTAAATAAAAGGTTTATCGATATTTAAATGTATAGAAAAGAACTGTGTTACTCTTTAGTAGATCATGTTGGACTTTCAAATATAAGCCCAATGAAAATCTAAATTGTTTGTTGGCGATACGAACAAGAACTGTTTGATTGGCATGCCTTTTGTAGTATGTTTTTCTTCCTGTAGTGTACATCTTATCTCTTAATTTTTTTTTTGCAAATTTATTGTTTAATTAGTGTAATATCCCTTAAATGAATAGTAATTTAACAAAAATATCTGATTGGACTTATTTGCTCAGAAGGAATCCGGTTGGCTATATATGGCTTTTGGCTAAAGGAGAGAAGAGTAAGGGAAAAAAAAAAAATTGAATAGTCAAAACAAAAAAATGGAGAGTTTGACTGTGGAGGCAATGAATGCGATTTGGTGTATAATTCTTGTAGGAATCGTCGGCGTAGGATATCATGTGTACGGTAGAGCGGTGGTGGAGCAGTGGAGGATGCGGAGAAGTCTAAGGATGCAAGGCGTGAAGGGTCCTCCACCGTCGATCTTTAACGGCAATGAGTCGGAGATGCAGAGAATTCAGTCAGAGGCAGCTAAACACTACTCCGGCGATAACATCATTTCTCATGACTACTCTTCTTCTCTCTTTCCCTACTTCGAACACTGGCGAAAACAATACGGTTCGTTTTCGAATTTTTTCTTATATCATTTTTTTCGCTTTGGATCCGAATAGTGACATAATTTTTTTTGCTGTTGTCTTCGAATCTGACATCGTTTAATACAAATGCATATGTATGTGTGTAGATATAGTCTATGGCAATTAGAAAAATCCTTAGAAAACCATTTTCTTTCGCAGCCAGTGCATGTCCAATGCATAGCACTTGCAATTCGCAAGAAACGTGGCTTTTCCTCGTACATTACATAAAACCTTTTTTACTATAAGCACGAAAATTGATACTCTTAACCGTAGGGTCCACCCGAATTATAGGTATGTGTTACAATGCGAACGTTTTTCACTTGCACACACAAAAAGACAGATTTACAATACATCTTTCTCAACTATCTATCTTTTATTTTATTTTTGAACAACTCAACTATCTAATCTATTATCATTCATTGACCGAACGTTACAGGAAGGAAATCCATTACTGGGTCAAAATTTTATCCCATAAAAGACAACACATACTGACATACAGTATATATTAGATCCAAAAAAGGATAAATAGCTCAGCAAATATTATAGTTATCATATATGTGCATTATATAAGCCAACATATAAATCAATTAAAGAAATAGGGTCCACGTACATTTTTACTTTATACATTTTAATACAAAAAACAAAAGTTGTTGAGGCTAAAGTTGTGCCAAGTTAGAATTTGGTTTGGTTTCTTACCAATCAACTATTTTATTTGTAATTTTTCGAGTAATTTATTTGTAACAAAAAAATGATATTAACAATATTGAAGGGAGGATGTACACATACTCGACGGGGCTAAAGCAGCACCTTTACATAAACCACCCGGAAATGGTTAAGGAGCTTAGCCAAACCAACACACTTAAACTTGGCAGAATCACTCACATTACCAAACGCCTTAAACCCATTCTTGGCAGTGGCATTATCACCTCTAATGGACCTCACTGGGCTAATCAACGTCGTATCATCGCCCATGAGTTTACCCACGACAAAATCAAGGTCCTAACCTTTTTTTACTCTTTTAAGATTAGCATCGAATGTTCGAGTTTAGTGAAACTGCTAGTCTCTCTTTATTTTCGCTTTTATGGATTAAGCATATGAATATTGGAAAACTTTATATATTGATTCGAGTGATTCTTGTGAATGATGAAGGGAATGGTTGGTTTAATGGTGGAATCTGCAATGCCAATGTTGAGCAAATGGGAAGAGATGGTGAAAAAAGGAGGAGAAATGGGGTGTGACATAAGAGTAGACGAAGACCTTAAGGATGTCACGGCCGATGTCATTGCTAGAGCTTGCTTTGGGAGCTCTTTTTCCAAAGGCAAAACGATATTCTCCATGATTAGGGATCTTTTGATTGCCATTACTAGACGCAGCGTCCTCTTCAGATTCAATGGCTTCACGTGAGTCTCATCGTTAATACATTTTCTTCTTCTCTAATCCATGCAAAAATAATTATTACTAAGTATATATATGTATGTATGTGGTGGCAAGTGAGATGGTGTTTGGGAGTAAGAAACATGGTGATGTGAATATTGATGAGCTCGAGAAGAAACTGGACTCATCAATTTGGGAAACGGTAAAGGAAAGAGAAATGGAATGCGTGGAAGGTGACAAGAAGGATGTAATGCAGTTGATACTCGCGGGGGCGATGCGTAGCTGCGATGGAAACTTGTGGGACAAGTCAGCTTATAGACGTTTTGTGGTGGATAATTGCAAGAACATCTATTTTGCCGGCCATGAATCAACCGCAGTCTCAGTGTCTTGGTGCCTTATGTTCCTCGCTCTCAACCCTACCTGGCAGAATCGAATTCGGGATGAAATCTTGAGTTCTTGCAAGAATGGCATTCCCGATGAAGAATCCATTCCCAACCTCAAAACGGTAAATTATTTTTGTATATTTCGTTTCATTTCTAAATATGTTAGGGAATTTTGAACAATACAAAATTTTTATGTATTATATTAAGCTTTTATTAGGTCTAACATTTTTTCTTGTAAGAGAAAAAATAGGTGACAATGGTAGTCCAAGAAACAATGAGACTATACCCACCAGCACCTCTAGTGATGAGAGAAGCATCCGCAGATATAAGACTCGGAAACCTTGTGGTGCCAAAAGGAGTGTGCATTTGGACTCTCATTCCTACCTTACACCGTGACCCTGAGATCTGGGGAGCAGACGCAAACGAGTTCAAGCCAGAGAGGTTTAGTGAAGGAATCTCTAAAGCTTGCAAATACCCTCAGTTATACATCCCGTTTGGCCTCGGACCAAGACAATGTTTAGGCAAAAACTTTGCTATGATGGAAATCAAAGTGCTTGTGTCACTTATTGTGTCAAAGTTTAGTTTCACTCTGTCTCCGACATATCAACACTCTCCAAACTATAAGCTGCTTGTTGAGCCTCAACCTGGTGTTGTCATTAGGGTTGTTGGACAGTGAGATTTCGTGTTATGTTGACTTTGAATCTTTGATAATGATGGTACTTTTGAATCATTAAAAAATCTTTAGTTATATGAATAATGTGTTTTGGTATTGTTTGAACATACAACTGATACTGCCAAAGAGAGAGAAAAGGGAGAGAAAAATAATGCGTGGGAGAAAACAAGAAAGATCTAATGCAATTGATACTTGAAGGAGCTATGAGTAATTGCGAAGGTAGCTTGGAAGACAAGACATCATCTTACAAAAGTTTCGTAGTGGACAATTATAAGAGCATCTATTTCGCCGGCCATGAGACCAGTGCGATTGCTGTCTCCTGGTGTATTATGCTCCTTGCTCTCAACCCTTCCTGGCAGACTCGTATTCGTGATGAAGTCTTTCGTTTTTGGAAAAACATGCCTTTTGTAGTATGTTTTTCTTTCTGTACTGTATATCTTATCTCTTACAAAACAATTTCCAAATTTATTATTTAATTAGTGTGATATCCTTTAATTAGTGTTATTTAACAGAAATATATGTTTGGACTTATTTGCTCACAAGGAATACAGTTGGCTATATATGGCTTATGGCTAAAGGAGAGAAGAGTAAGGAAGACAAAAAAAACAAATTGAAATAAAATAAAATGGAGAGTTTGACTGTGGAGTCAGTGAATGCAATTTGGTGTATGATTCTTGTAGGAATCGTCGGCGTAGGATATCATGTGTACGGTAGAGCGGTGGTGGAGCAGTGGAGGATGCGGAGAAGTCTACGGATGCAAGGCGTGAAGGGTCCTTCACCGTCGATCTTTAGCGGCAATGAATCGGAGATGCAGAGAATCCAGTCAGAGGCAGCTAAACACTATTCCGGCGATAACATCATTTCTCATGACTACGCTTCTTCTCTCTTTCCCTACTTCGAACATTGGCGAAAACAATACGGTACGTTTTCGAATTTTTTTCTTCTTTAATCTTTTATCAGTGACATCCATTTTTATCGCTTTAGATCCAAATAGTAGCATAACATCGGTACTAGATAAATTTTGGTACATTTTTTTGCTTTTGTTTTCGAATCTCACATCGTTTAATACATATGCGTATATATATATATATATATATATATATATATGTGTGTGTAGATAAGTCTATGGCATTTAGAAAAATCTTAGAAAGCCATTTTCTTAGCCAGTGCATGTCCAATGCATAGCACTTGCAAATTCGCAAGAAACGTGGCATTTCCTGTACATTTCATAAAACTTTTTTACTATAAGCACGAAAATTGATGCTCTTAACAGTAGGGTCCACCCGAATTGTAAGGTATGTGTCATATGCGAACGTTTTTCACTTGCACACACAAAAAGACAGCTTTACAATACATCTTTCTTTTTTTGGTTTTACTTTACAATACATCTTTCTCAACTATCTATCTTTTTTTATTCATTGACCGAACGTTACAGCCTTACAGGAAGAAAATCCATTACTGGGTAACAATTTATCCCATAAACTGATAAAAGACAACACATACAGTATGTATTAGATCCAAAAAAGGATATATAGCTCAGAAAATATTATAGTTAGCATATACGTGTGTTATTTAAGCCAGCATATAAATTAATTAGAGAAATACCGTCCACGTACATATTTACTTTAAAAAAATTGATGAGCCGCTAAAGTTGTGTGCTAAGATAGATTTTTGGTTTGGTTTCTTACCAACTATTTTATCTGTAATTTCTTTGAGTAATTATTTGTAACAAAAATTTGAAGGGAGGATGTACACATACTCGACGGGGCTGAAGCAGCACCTTTACATAAACCAACCGGAAATGGTGAAGGAGCTTAGCCAAACCAACACACTTAACCTTGGCAGAATCACTCACATTGCCAAACGCCTTAAGCCCATTCTTGGCAGTGGCATTATGGCTTCTAATGGGCCTCACTGGGCTAATCAACGTCGTATCATTGTCCATGAGTTTACCCACGACAAAATCAAGGTCTACTCCTAACCTTTTTTCTAATCTTTTAAGATTAGCATCGACTATACGAGTTTAGTGAAACCGCTAGTCTCTCTTTAGTTTCACTTTGCTGGATTAAGCATATGAATATTGGAAACATTTATATATTGATTTGAGTGATTCTTGGGAATGGTGAAGGGAATGGTTGGTTTGATGGTGGAATCTGCAATGCCAATGTTGAGCAAATGGGAAGAGTGAAAGTTGATGAATTTTCCCTTGAGGGATCTTGTATTTACGTTGGCTATATATAGCCTTAGTTGTTACAAACGGTTCCACATATTGTGGGATACATAAAACTGATTTACAAGATTGTCAAATATCTGTGAATATATCTGCATATTGAAGTGAAGAAGGAACATGTATAACTCTTACCTCTCCAATAGCCACTTTTTCACGCACAAAATGTATATCCAACTCAATATGCTTGGTTCTCTGATGCTTGACGGGATTAGAGGCAAGATACACCGAACTGATGTTGTCACAGTAGACAATGGAAGCTTTCGTAATGCTGCAGTGAAGCTCAAGCATAAGATTTCTTATCCAACACAACTCTGCCACTGTATTTGCAACACCTTTGTACTCAGCTTCCGAACTTGACCGTGAGATCGTCGGTTGTCTTTTTGCAGACCAAGATACGAGGTTTGGTCCAAGAAACACACAATACCCTGACGTTGATCTTCTTGTATCCAGACATCCACCCCAGTCTGCATCTGAATAAGCCGTCAGCTGATCAATCTGTCCTTTAACGAGTTGCAGACCATGAGAGAGAGTGCCTTTGAGATATCTGATAATGCGTCGGAGAGCTTGCAAGTGTGGCTGTCGTGGATCATGCATATATAAACAAACTTGGTGAACTGCATAAGATATCTCTGGCCGTGTAAACGTTAAGTACTGAAGAGCTCCTGCTAGGCTCCTATAAGCCGTTGGATCTTTCACTGGTTCTCCAATCTGGTTTGACAGCTTCGACTTCAAATCAACCGGGGTCGCACATGGTTTGCATTCTTCCATCCCTGCTCTTCTAATGATATCACGAGCATAGGTTGTTTGGCTCAAGAATAATCCCTTGTCATTATATTCTGCCTTAACACCAAGGAAATGACGCACCTTGCCCATGTCGGTCATTGGAAATTCAGTCTTCAGTGAGTCTATTATCTTCTGCAACAGTGATGTCGATGAAGCAGTCATGAGTATGTCATCGACATAGAGTAGGATGTATGCTAATTCACTTCCATTTCTGTAAACAAACAGAGAAGCATCTGCTCTGCTCGTAACAAAGCCCAACTTGTTTATAAACTTTGCAAATCTTGAATTCCAAGCTCTTGGGGATTGTTTCAAGCCATAAATCGGTCTCTGCAATTTGCAAACATAATTAGGAAAACTTTTGTCAACAAATCCAGGAGGCTGGTGCATGTACACCGTTTCATCGAGGTCTCCATGCAAAAATGCATTCTTTACATCCAATTGATGTATCGGCCACTCACGAGCAACGCCTATGTTCAGGACCGTACGTATCGTTGCCGGTTTTATGACTGAATGTCTCCGTAAAGTCAACTCCAGCTTCCTGCGATTTCCCATTGGCTACTAATCTCGACTTGTGACGTGTTAGAGCACCATCTGCATCATGTTTATGAGTATACAACCACATAGATCTCACAATATTAACATTTGGTGGCCGTGGTACAAGATTCCAACTCTTAGTCTTAATCATAGCATCATACTCATCAGTCATCGAATGTGTCCAATTTGGATCAGAAAGAGCTTGAATATAGCTTTTTGGAAGTGGAGATTTTGTTTTGGCGAGAAGGGACAAGACTTTCTGTGGTTTTCGGATTCCAGCCTTACTCCTTGTCGTCATAGTGTGATGAGGTTGAGCTTGGGGAGCTTGTGACTGAGGCTGGATTTCTGGATTAGGAAGCGAAGGTGAAGGATTTGGAATCGTATTTGTAGGGGAAGGAAGGAGCGGTGTTTGAAGAATTGATTTAAACAAAGGGGAGGATTCATCACTGGAGTTTAAGAAACTATATGCAGAGTCTGAATTTTGAAGTTTGACAGCTGCTGGAAATGTTTCTTCATCGAAATATACATGTCTAGAGATAATGATCTTGTTTGTTTTGAGATCTAGACATCTATAGCCTCGATGCTGTGATGGATATCCGAGAAATAAACATGGAGTTGAGCGTGGGGCCAACTTATGAAGATTTGAGTGGTTTAGATTTGGGAAACACAAACATCCAAACACACGGAGGTGATCATATGTTGGACGTTTGTTGAACAAAATATTGAAGGGAATCTGATTTTGAACTGAGGAAGATGGGAGGATATTTAAGATGTGAACAGCCACATTAAGAGCTTCGACCCAATACAACGGTGAAAGTTGAGCCTGAAAAAGGAGAGCTCGAATTACGTTGTTAATTGTTCTTATCATCCGTTCAGATTTGCCATTTTGTTGGGAAGTATGAGGACAAGAGAAACGAAAAACAATCCCATTAGAGTCAAAGTAATTCTGGAATTGAGTGTTGTTAAACTCTCCTCCATTATCACATTGAAAAGATTGGATATGGGTGTTGAACTGATTTTTAACATAAGCCATGAAGTGAATAAATTTGGAAAAAACATCACTTTTTCGTCTTAGAGGATAGACCCAAAGAAATTGAGAATAATGGTCAAGAAATAAAACATAGTACTTAATCCCACTGATGCTTGGTATTGGAGATGTCCAAACATCGGAATGTATTATTTCAAAAGGCTTTGTTATTTCAGAAGAAGAACGATAAAAAGGAAGTTTGATCTGTTTACTCAAAATACATGGCTCACAAGCAAGAGGAAACTTGTCCTTATTACATGGCAGAGAATAGGAATTTAAAACTGAACGGAGAACAATATTATTTGTATGGTCTAAACGTTTGTGCCATAGCGATGGGGAAAAAGCAAGAAGAGCTGTAGAATGTGAAGAAGATGGAGGCTTATTGAGAGAAGCTGGAAGAGGATAAAGATCGCCCGAGCTTTCACATCGGAGCAGAGGTTTCCGAGTTTGAAGGTCCTTCACAGAAAAACCAAATGGATCAAATTCAACAGTACACCAATTGTCTCTTGTAAATTGTCGAACAGAAATCAGATTTTTGACAATTTTTGGAACAACAAGGACATTTGAAAGGGATAAAGGACGAGTATTGGTTTGAAGGGAAGAAGAACCAATCGATTTGACAGAAATTTCTGATCCATTACCAACGATTACTGAGTGCTTGATGTTATGATTAAGATTAGAGTTTAGAATACCTGCAGATGCCGACAGATGGGCAGTAGCTCCAGTATCCATATACCAATCCGCTCCTGCACCAGATGGATCGAACAAAGTTGATGTAGTATGAGCTTGGGGAAGCTCTGTTGGCTTGATCTCGACCAGATTCGCCTGTGGAGCAGATGGAGTCATCGGATAAGGTGCAGATCCACGATACATGGGCATTGGAGAATATGGGTTCCAATGTGGGAACTGATTTGGCCATGGAGGGAATGGGCCTGGCCAATTATTCTGTGGAGCCCAATAAGGGAAACTAGGTCGAGACTGATATTGATAATTGTTACGACCTCTTCCACGATAATTGTTCTTCCCTTTTCCACGATAGTTGTTGAACTTCTGGTGCGGCTGGGTATGTCGTGGGGATTGATCATTCATCTGAGACTGTGGAGCTGAGACAGAGAGAGCTGTTGATGAAGAAGAGTGGTCTGTGTGTGTTGCCGCAGGCCGATGCGCCTTCTTCAGTCTTGATTCTTCCATTTCCAGCATGGATTTGGCAGATTCGAAACTTGGGAATGGCTCCTTATGCTTGATTACATTAGTAATGTAGTCGTATTTCTCGTTTAAGCCATTGAGGAGGTACATTACCAGATTTCTTTCTGTGACAGGAGCCTCCACATTCGCAAGACGATCCGACAATGATTTCAGCGTTTGGCAGTATTGTTGAATTGTTTGATCTCCAATTTCAGTAGTTCGGAGCTCATTGTCTAGCTGAATCGCTCTTGCCTCCTTGTTGTTTCGAAATTGATTCTCAATTCGGGTCCAGATATCTCGCGCCATACCTCCCGTTGCAAACGAGGATCGAAACAACGGTGGAGTGAGTGTGCCGTAGAGCCAAAGTTTCACCAATCCATCACGTTTTTTCCATGGTACATCGTTATCACCATTTGGAAGCAGAGTGCCATCAAGGTGACCAAGCACATCAAACGCCAAGCAGTGAGTGAGAAATAGTTCTCTCCAAGCATCATAGTTGTGGTCATCGAAATCGAGAATGAGAGGAATGTGAGATTTGATGTTGGTGACACCAAATGCTCTTTCTACGGCTGCAGGATTTTCAGGATTTTCAGCCATTGAAAACGAAAAGCAATGAAAATGAAGAAAAGAGAAGAGAAGAGAAGAGAAAAGAAGAAGAGATGTAGAAGAAAAAGGTTCATGAGCGTTAAAGCTCTGATACCATGAAAGTTGATGAATTTCCCCTTGAGGGATCTTGTATTTACGTTGGCTATATATAGCCTTAGTTGTTACAAACGGTTCCACATATTGTGGGATACATAAAACTGATTTACAAGATTGTCGAATATCTAGACAGAATACTTCTATATTCTCTCAAAGAGATGGTGAAAAAAGGAGGAGAAATGGGGTGTGACATAAGAGTAGACGAAGACCTTAAGGATGTCACAGGTGATATTATTGCTAGAGCTTGCTTTGGGAGCTCTTTTTCCAAAGGCAAAACGATATTCTCTATGATTAGGGATCTTTTGATTGCCATCACTAGACGCAGCGTCCTCTTCAGATTCAATGGCTTCACGTGAGTCTCGTCGTTAATACATTTTCTTCTTCTTTAATCCATGCAAAAGTAATTATTACGTACTGAGTTACTGAGTATATATATGTATATGGTGGCAAGTGATATGGTGTTTGGGAGTAAGAAGCATGGTGATGTGAATATTGATGAGCTCGAGAAGAAACTGGACTCATCAATTTGGGAAACGGTAAAGGAAAGAGAAATGGAATGCGTGGAAGGTGACAAGAAGGATGTAATGCAGTTGATACTCGCGGGGGCGATGCGTAGCTGCGATGGAAACTTGTGGGACAAGTCAGCTTATAGACGTTTTGTGGTGGATAATTGCAAGAACATCTATTTTGCCGGCCATGAATCAACCGCAGTCTCAGTGTCTTGGTGCCTTATGTTCCTCGCTCTCAACCCTACCTGGCAGAATCGAATTCGGGATGAAATCTTGAGTTCTTGCAAGAATGGCATTCCCGATGAAGAATCCATTCCCAACCTCAAAACGGTAAATTATTTTTGTATATTTCGTTTCATTTCTAAATATGTTAGGGAATTTTGAACAATACAAAATTTTTATGTATTATATTAAGCTTTTATTAGGTCTAACATTTTTTCTTGTAAGAGAAAAAATAGGTGACAATGGTAGTCCAAGAAACAATGAGACTATACCCACCAGCACCTCTAGTGATGAGAGAAGCATCCGCAGATATAAGACTCGGAAACCTTGTGGTGCCAAAAGGAGTGTGCATTTGGACTCTCATTCCTACCTTACACCGTGACCCTGAGATCTGGGGAGCAGACGCAAACGAGTTCAAGCCAGAGAGGTTTAGTGAAGGAATCTCTAAAGCTTGCAAATACCCTCAGTTATACATCCCGTTTGGCCTCGGACCAAGACAATGTTTAGGCAAAAACTTTGCTATGATGGAAATCAAAGTGCTTGTGTCACTTATTGTGTCAAAGTTTAGTTTCACTCTGTCTCCGACATATCAACACTCTCCAAACTATAAGCTGCTTGTTGAGCCTCAACCTGGTGTTGTCATTAGGGTTGTTGGACAGTGAGATTTCGTGTTATGTGACGCGTAGACTTTGATAATGATCGTACTTTTGAATCAATAAAAAATTTAATTATATGAATAATGTATTGATATTTTCCATACTAAATCCGAAACTGATACAAACGAGTTACGATTATAGTTTATATCATCTTTCTAGAATTACATGATTGGAAGAAAAATGATCTTAGGATGGATCAAGTTATCTCACTTTTGAGAAACACACACAATTTCTCTTTTATGATACGGAAAGACAAAAACTAGGCCACAACCATAGCAGCTAGCTAGCTTCGGAACCTTGCCTCAGTATCTGGTTCGTCACAAACGCCGTTTTATTTGTGTGTCCAATTTTTTCGACTTTTGGCAGATGGGTGGAGTCAAAATCACATATAAAAGTCTTGGCCAAAACAAAAATAAATATTCGCATATAAAAGTAAACAGTTTTTCCTCAAAAACTAGTGTATACCGTGTATGTAAGGAAAATGCCAAGAAACTTGTGTCTGAATGGTTTGTTTTGTATTGTTCAAAACCTGAGATTGTGGGTGGAAACATGATAATTAACCTTTCTATAAAGTTCAAGCTGTTTAGCCAACCAAACCAATACACTTTTTCTCTTGTTAATAAAAAAATAAAAAACTAACAAAAACATTAGGTTCCGAAAATTAAAAAATGAAACTAAAAAGATAAGATAATAAAGAGAGAGATGGGTGTGGACATCTGAGAGTGATTCTCTGCCACCGAGAAGAGCAAATGTTAAGATTTAAGTATTAAGAAAAAAACAGATAAGATTAGTTTAGATAAAAAGAAAAAAAAACAGATAAGATAAGATTAGATGCTGTTTCTCCAGAGTCCAGACCTCAGCCTCATCCCATTGGTCCCCCTGCTTTGACCTTTACTTATGATTTTTAAGTTTGAACTAATACTAACCACGTTTTTTTCTCTTCGAAATGTAACCTTTTAATTTGATTATTATCATCCTGTATTGTTTCTACTTTCTAGTGATCTACCTACTTGTAAATTCGATAAATATTTGCAATTTGCTCAATATCCCTTTCGTTTAAGTCTTTCTTCACGAATGTGTTACTAAATAAATACTAATATTTTAAATTTTCTATGATTTTTATAAATCGGAGTTAAGAAATTAATGTACTATTTTGTCAAAAAAATATGATAATCCCGTGCACAGTGTTACTGCAATCTCTAGTCACATACATATGAGTTCTATTTCTGCTGGAACTTTCGTCTAATATTCTTATAACAAATTGTAGATTGGGTGAGTGGGTCACAACTCAACTAAGATAAAAGGAAAGGAATATTCCTATTAATATATGAATCTTATACCATATTATATCAAACCCCAATGCAGATATTTACATCAAAATAGGAACTAATCTTTTGTTGCCGTAACGTCATTCATTTTATTTTCCGGTTACAAAATGCATTTCGTTTGTTGCAATTTCTGAATAATAGTTTTTGACTTTTGACATTTATAATCTAAATGTCTAAATCTACTCTTAACACTGATCCTACACAAGTTTCAGATCTAAATATTGTACAATGTATAATGCCAGTATGAAGTAACACCCGCCAATGTATGAGATGTCAGGTGAAAAAATAAATATCTGAGTCTAGTGAAAAACAAATGTGTAGTAATCAGACTTTCTTTAAACGAGAAAAAACGTCAGATTTCTTCATAGAACATATATACTTTGCATGCAAGGTTGATAGACAGGTTACACGAATCTGGAGCAGTTGAGTATTTCTATCTATTTCCATTGTTGTTAAGTGAAGAGTGATAGTTGTTAGACATGCGAATCGCGAGATGTACAAACGTGAAAATGTTATTATTTGTGAAATCCATACTCGTAACTCGTAAGTTTTATGTTTTTTTTTTTCGTCATTCCGAGTAAATTGTTACAAATCGTCCCTTGTCTAAAAGGATTTTGAACATTCCAAATGGAGGATGTGTTACTTGACCTAATTTATGACCAGCGATTGTAAACTTGTGAAGCTACTCTAGTGAAATTTTTGTGGTTATCAGAATCAGACCACTCTTTAGCAAACGTTCACTCACTGGGTTTTTTTTTTGGTGAATCCCCGGGAGCTAAAGCTCCCAGACTGGGTTTAATAACAGGCGTTTGGTAATCTGTTAATTATTTTTAATTTTGGATCAGTATAAACTTTTTATTTAATTTTTGCTTGTTTTTTTCTTCTTTTTCTTGCTAATGGAATATGGTAAAAAGAATATCTATATATCCACATATCCATATCCTCACCCAAAAAAAGAAGAAGAATATATATACTACGCATATATATAGTAACAGTCTCCTACGTATATGCTAGTTATACTTACAAATATATACACCGAACAAAAGAGAATATACGAATCTATGGTAGGACACATGTAGAGATGGCAAGTATAGATTATTTCATTCTCGTTTATGTTAAAGTCGACTCGTAACATTATTACAACCCTAAAACATACACATCCTTTTGCTCAAGAATATTATAAAGTTTCCAAATTATATCTTGTGAAAAGACTTTCCAAATATTTTCCAAATTAGAAACTTTGTGAACACGGATTTTAATATACAGAACTGAGAATCAAAAAAGACTTGGGGAGAAGCGATAATTAGCAGTTGTTACTGTCCGAAATCACGCATAGGCATACGCGAATGCTTATATTTTAATCTCCCAAAAAGATAGATATATAACTATTTTATCCAATTATCGTCCTTATCGACTTTCCTTCAATTAATTTTTTAAAATAAATAAAAACCTTATCCCTTCTCTCTCTCTCTCTCTCTCTCTATTGTCTGCCATGGCGATTTCTACTATTCTCTGAAGTCTGTGATTTGAGGATCGGATCCCTGTACGGTTGATGAGACAGAAACCCAGAAGTGAGGAGTTTAACCCGTGATTTCCGACCAAATCGGTAAGGAAGTTTTGTCTGGTTTGTGATCTGGAGATACACGGTGATGGAGGTGATTGCAGGACCTACTTTCTCAATCGAGGTATCGGAATACGGAACCGATCTACCGGCGAATTTGAAAGCTTCTTCTTCCTCCTCCTCCGGTGAGGCAACGAACGAAGACGGAGGAGGAGGAGGAGGAGGAGGTCTGAGTCGTCCCGGAAGCGGAATCTGGTCCGGACAGACGGCGGATTACTCGTCGGAAAGTTCGTCTTCGATCGGAACGCCGGGAGACAGCGAGGATGAGGAAAGCGAAGAAGACAACGACGACGTTTCGTCTAAGGAATTAGGGCTTCGAGGATTGGCTTCAATGAGCTCCCTCGAAGATTCTCTCCCCAGCAAGTAAGTTTATTTCCTTACTAAAAATGGCATCTGAATAAAAATGGAGAATAAATTAAATTAATTAATTTGCAGGAGAGGATTATCGAATCATTACAAAGGGAAATCGAAATCGTTTGGGAATTTAGGAGAGATCGGGAGTGTGAAAGAAGTGCCGAAGCAAGAGAATCCATTGAACAAGAGAAGAAGATTACAGATCTGTAACAAACTGGCGAGAAGGTCGTTTTATTCGTGGCAGAACCCTAAATCGATGCCTCTGTTACCAGTAAACGAAGATGAGGATGATGATGATGACGAGGAAGACGATGAGGATCTGAAATCTGGGTTTGGTGAGAACAAATCAACTTCGAGCGACGAAGAGAGAGGAGCGAGAGCAGCGAGAGGAGTTGTTGCGAGGAAACCGTCGTTCAAGAACAGAGCATTCAAGTCTCGGAGTTGTTTTGCGCTCTCAGATCTGCAGGAAGAAGACGATGATCAATAATGCAATCATGATTTTTTCTTTGTTCATAGTTTTTTTTTTGGTTCTCTTAAAATATAATTTTATTTCGTTCGCGCGAATTAATGTTTCTTTTTTTTTTTTCGTTTAATTCGGGAGACAAATTATAAATTATCGACTGGAGAAAAAGTAATCAACTACGTTAGTGTTTGTTCCTTTCTTTTAGCTTATCTGTTTCTTGTCCTTTTAGCATATCCTCAATCTCGTTATCGATTCTCTTAATCTTCATTTAAAATGTCAAGTCAATACTATTTTTTTGGATATTGTCTTGAGAAGTGAACATATTCAAGTCTACAAATGGTGCTTGTAGATTTTTAGTTTTTTGGTGCCTGGTGCTTGAAGATTACTATTGTTGAACAAAAATGAATTCATGCCATTGATCTATGCAAATGAATCAAGATTTTATAAAGATGGAGTAGTTACAGTGTTAAAGTTTTAATAAGAACCGTAGAATCGTAAAATGATACTATGTTTATTAACAATAATGCGTGCAATATTGTTTTAACATGAATTCGGTAGAACATACAGTCCAAAAACCATTAATTATTCGAGTGGGAGATACGAACGAACAACACTCGCAGTCGAGTGCATCTTTAACTTTTGGTACAAGATTATTACGAAGATTTTAGCATCTTTAGAATAAATATTTCATATGTTGTTTTTAGTTGAAAAAATGTTATTTTGGTGTTAACAGATCCAAACTGAATTAGAATTTGAGTTACTTATAATACGTAGACCCGTCAAAAGCTAGTAAGCTACTATCAAAAACTGATTTCAGAATTAGAGAAACTTTAAAGAAAATCAGAACTTTCTAATAATAGAACAAACAAAAAAAATGTAATTTGTTGAGGACTTGGGAAAATAAATGTTGTTGAGAAACAAGACGTGCAACCTCTTCTTTTTGGTCTTCTTTTGTCTTTATTTTTTTTCTGTCACAATCGCTCATTTGATATCTTCTCTTCCCGACAACTGTTGGGAAAAAGAAGAAGAAGAGGCTATGGACTTGACGAACACGTGTCATTCAAATGTCACTAAATTTGTCTTGCAATTTGTGTTTTTTTTTTCTTACAATAAAATGTCAAAGTTGATAGGAACTCTCATGTGCGTGGGACAAACTTCCGCATTGGAAAGGAACCAAACACTTGTATCCATCTAGATCATAACCATTTTGTGTCACAAATATTATGTGGGTAAAATAGATTAGTAGGTTGAGTAGCATATACTAATATACTATATTTAATACTCTCTATTAGGCTATTTACTTTTTAATTCCTAACAAAATACCGCTATATTTAACAATACAAGAAGGGCTTTTTATTTCATACTAGTATATTTCAAGTCACTTTGAACTTGGAGACAAATTTTCGAATTAAAGATAACATTCCGCAACAATTAAAGTTGTGAACTGTTTGTGCTGGATTTTTTTTTTACTAAAATCATTAGAGATTATTAGAGAAACCATTAGAGATTGTTTTTGAGAAAGAGTCATTTATAATAGTGATAAAGTCACAATTTAACCGTAAGCCCCTGTACATGGCAACTATCTGATGACCCTTCTTCCACGTGGGATTTTTTTGAACCACAACAAAAGCTTCACTATGGATGTAATGTAACCATCAATCAATTATCCTTCTTATGTGACTGATATTGTAATCATATTTTATTCTACCTCCTTTAAACCATTAGGTTTTAATTTGCTTCGTATAGGTAGCAAATTCAATCGGAGTTAAAAGTAGATATATAGCTAGTCTACAAGTCACTGAATATAATATACACCAATGCATCCAGTCCATTCAAAACGTATGATTAGGTGCGTGTAACTTTGTTCACTCGAAAAGCATACAATTCACGAGACGAAAATTATAACAAAGGCACATGATAATTAGACAGAAAGAAAGATTAGCATGGAAAAGTTAAAGATGCATTCTTGTTGTTGTTTTTGTGTGTGTGATAATTCTGCCTTGTAGTTGTTGTGATATCACTTAGATGCAGCAGTTTCATAGTCAATAACGGTTTGAAAAGCTCCAGCAAGAGCCAAAACCTTGTTCTTCCTTGGGTTCTCTTGCATCTTACTTGCTATTACATCGTTGTAGGCTGATGGAGATTCTTTTTTCCCTTTCACTACTTCTCTCTTCTTTCCTTCTCCTGACTCTTCTTCTTTAACCATCTCCTTTTTTTCTTCTTTAACCTTCTCCTTCTCCTCTTCTTTCACCTTTTCCTTCTCTTTCTCCTCTTCTTTCGCCTTCTCTTTCTCTTTGTCCTCTTCTTTCTCTTCTTGTTCTTCTTTCACTTCTTCTCTTATCTCTTCTGTGACCTCTTCGACACTTTCAACTTCTTTCATGTCAATATCAACTTTCTCCGGAGTTTCATCCTCATCAATCTTCTTCTTAACCTCTTCCTCGTCTTCAACCTTGTTGTAGTGGCTGTTATCCTGTTCTTTGGTTTCCTCAATTATTTCTTCGGTTTTATCTTCATTTATCAATGTTTTTTCTTTTTCTTCTTCTTCCTTTTCATCTTCTTTGTTGACAGCAATGCAATCTTCCCCTACTACAGGTAAAGCCACCGTTGTTGGTCCGCCTCTCTCATTCTCTTCACCAGATTCATCGGCTTGCACAAACTCTACTTGGACCTCTTTATTTTCTTTTTCTTCTTTTGGTTCTTCTATTTCATCAGCAACATGTACATCACTCTCAACCTTGAGAATCTCCTCTTCATCCTCTTGAGCAGATGACAAAGAAGCAGTATCCAGGGGAATCTCTTTCTCAGATGATTTCTTTGTTCCTCCTACCTTCGTAGAATCTTCCTTTCTGCTCTTCAAAGAAGAGCTGCTACTGCTCAAACCACTTTTCTTTGGACCCACAGGAGACGGTTTCACGGTAGTACCTCCTCTTGGAACACCTCTGGTTCCATGGAAAGACGAAGAGCGTAGAGTTGTGACAGGCTTCTCTCTAGGAACCGCTGGTCTATCTTGTGAGCTAGAAGGAGAGACGTTGAGGGGTTTTTGGATACGCGGAGAAGAAGTAGAAGGAGAAGTCAAAGAAGAAGGAGGTCGATCAAATGATCTTCTACGCAAAAGCTTCTGGTTATCCTCAAGACTATTGTTGTTCTTCTTCACGAACTTGACCGGGTCCGGTCTCGAACTGATTGTTGGTTTCAGATAGTTTGGCACAGGCTTCTCTGGTTTTTGATCAGACCCATCTTCTGATGACGCCGACGAAGGTAGCTTTGGTTTTCGACCGATAGATCTGTTTCTGGTCAGGTTGGGGTTCTCCGGCTTTGCCTTTGTTGTGCTTGGTGTCGTTGCCATTACCTCGAGAGAAAGTGGAAACAAAACGGAGAAGAACAAAGGGCAAAGATTTCTTGGCGGAAAAGAACAAACGTAGAAACGTGTGTATCAAGGAAACAAATCTCCCAAGAAATAAATTAGGGTTTCTATAAAATGAGATTCGATTACTTGTGTGTTTGTAAAACGGAGCTTAAATCTCGGAAATTTCATGGGTGGTGGAGGCCATCAATCTCCTCACAAATTAAAATCAAAACTAAACTAACATTATAAAACGATTCCGGTCGTTGTGGAAAGCCGTTGACTTTTTGTTAGCCGTTTTCTATTTATACAAAAGGACACCAACTCTGTTTGTTCTTTTTGGTTTGGACCGTTTCAATGTCTGTATAAGATATTGTCCCCACGTCATTAGCATGATTAAATGACACCACGTAATCACGACTTCCGAGTTAATTAAAACTAATTCAGACCAGAAATAGTAATGAAACTAATTTAAAACTAAATAAAAATATAAAAAGAAAGAGAAATGGGCCTGCTCAACTTCTATGGAGGCCATTGTTGAACGCTTCCAGCCTTCCACCATCAATCTACATGTCGCCCACTCATTTCATTCCTTGGCTCATCCACCTCTCTCCTTCTCAATCAATTCTTTTTTTCTTTCTTTTTTTACTAAAAAATATCTATGTTAACTCTCGTGGCAAAGGGCATCGGTTATGTCAATTATTCTTTGGTTTTAATGTGGAAACTCTGATTCAACCGTAACAAAATACATACTTAACTGATTGAGAAGTAAAATAAAAAAAAGTACATAAACGATGATTCCTTCTGCAAATGAGTGTAGTTTTCTTTTTCACGGCAACATGTAGATTAATATGTGCTGTATTTATTATTTTCTGACTATAATTTCATAAATGGAGAAAAGGCTATTTAAGGATTATTAGAAAGGTTTAATGCATATACTGTAGGTTACAGGTTTAATCTATTCTCACTAATGGGACAATAATGCTACGTCGTCGTCCCACATGCTACCTCAATTCCTTTATGCTTATACTGTATTTGTTTTCTTTGTATGAGTTACTATATGCTAGTTAACTACAGTATTACTCTATACAAACACGCTAGAAGAATAGTACTCCCTCTCTGTTTCAGTTTATAAGGGGTTTTAGGAAAAAAAATTTGTTGCAGAATAATTATCTCTCATGATAATCTAGACTAAAATTGCCACTACTTCACATTTTTACCCTTCTCTTATTCAATGTGGAGAAAAATTTTTAGTGGTATAATATTGAAATAAGTAATAGAAGATGAGGTTATAAGAGGTATTTTAGTTGCTTCCTTAATTATTATGAAAAAACCTAAAACCCCTTATAAACTCAAACAGAGTAGTTGATAATGATATGGAACGAATGTATTTATGTATAATGAAGCTATGGGCCCAAAAATTAGGTAAAGGCTAAGGCCGACTAAAAGTCAGAAATAAAGTTAAAAACCCAACTCAACTAAAAACCATTTGCTTAAGATCAGGCTAAAACTACAAAACTTCTATGCGTGTTTGTTTTGTATATATATATATATCAATATGTATCTCATGATAGTCAGGAAATCAAAGACATATGTTCCTTTTTGGGTCTCTATAAGAAGATCTATGAAATTATCACTGTCAACGGTTTGTGAAATAAGCAAATTATTGGATCTGCATTACTAGTAAAATCAACACAAGTTGTCAACGTATAAACATATTCTAGTTCGTTGTCAAAAAAAAAAAAAAAAAAAAAAAAAAAAACAAATTCTAGTTCACGACGATGAAGTATGATGGTGAAGAAGGCTTTGAAACCTATTTTCTCTTTTTACGATTTTAACAAATTATTCAAAGTAACATACATATATGATTACCCTTATTAGAATCCCATTGTCCTTCGATAGGGTTCTTCAGTTCGTGCCGTCGTGGTATACATTTTATTTTTTCTTTCTTTACAAAGATGTCATACATGTCTTCACATGTGAAAGTCGCATATGACCCAGGGAATTGTTTGTATAATCGTATCTATACAAAATCAAACAAATATTGTTTGTAGCGCAATCATGATTATATACTACTAATATATACCCTTCATTTTACAAATGTTATTTTTTGAATAATTAGTTATTAATATATGTGTTGCATGCTTCTCGATCGGTGTTAAGTAGGAGAGAGAGATCGAGCGATTGTATATGTATATTAATTTTTATATATACGCAACACGTACAGTGAGAAAAGGACGTATGACGTAGAAAACCTGCTCGAGGATGATTCCAAAAACTTTACTTCTTCAAGTTGACATTTTACGATAAACATGTTGTAAATTTGTAATCTCTCACGTCTGGTCGTGATGGCGCGTGCTCTTCACTCCCCCTCTGATTTCCCGTTTTCAGAGCGGTGGGCCCATTATTCTTCCGATTGGACTTGGGCCCATTCAGTAACCCTCTCCCTCTTCCATTATTATTCCTTTTATTTAATATTGAAAGGTCGATTATTAATTTAATAATAAACAAACCAATGACTTAGATGTCTTCGACCATTTAGTTGTTTATTCTCTTTCGAAGTTTATTTTAATGGTTTCGTTTCTATCATGGATGTGGATCTAATTTGCTCCTTCTCACGTCGTCTTTCCTTTGATAGTCATATTATATTTCTATCAGAATTAATGGACCCCTTCTGATATCGAGATCAAAGTATAAATTATGTTATTATCGTTTCAACAATTATTTCCAATTTCTAAGCCTATAACCATGCATGAATTTAAATATATTATTTTCTTACTTTGAAAAAAAAAAGAGTGGTATTAATATATCTAGTCTCTCATAGGTCTATACTCTATACACGTAGTTTTTTTTTGTGGTTACATGTTAATTACCTACGGTTAGATAATACGGAGTAATAGACTAATGGTGATGTTCTTGGAATTTCACCAAATTCGTTCCTCTCACGTTTAGAAAAAACACGAATGTTCATGAATACACTTTTTGACATCATCAATATTCCACTAGTATTGCGCAAGCTATTAATTAAAGGACATTTACTAATCCTATTCCTATGTTTCATAAAAACACTCCCCTTTGTTTTTGACTTTTCACGTAGAAACAAAAAGAAAAGAAATTATATTATACTCCGTCCACGAGACCCTTAATCTGCAACAGGTGCCGTTTCGACGTTTCGTAATCCCTGTGGTTCCGTAATATATCTAAGCCGTCCATCTCTCCCTTCACTCAAACAACACCCAAAATCAACGGCTCCGATCTCTCCGACCGCTGTTTCGCCTTTGGTACGCCATTTCTTCTTCTTCCTCTCCGATTTAAATCACAAAAAAATTATAATTAACGGATTCGGAAGATTATATAATCCTTCGCATCTCTCTCACGACACGTTTCTTCGACGAAGAAATATACGTCCGGAAAAATTATTTCCAGAATTATAGTTTTCTCTCCCGCCTCTGCTTTCGCTCCTTTCGCTACGGTAATCATTTTCTTTTCTCGTTGTTGATTTATTTATTGAGTTTGCCTTTGGATTCATTTTCAGAATTATTTTTCCAGTTCGTTAAATGATTATGTAAATATGATGAAATTTTATTTGATATTACATTTTTTTTTCTTTTGTTTACTTGGCTTGAACTTGTTCGTTTGGTTCTGATTCTTGAATTCGATTGAGGGAATTGTATCTATGATCTATATATGCCTCTTTCCTTATAATATGACATGGAAATGGTGTGTCTTGTTTTGAATGGAGAAGCTTGAATCACGGGGAAACTGGTCGTGTTTATGGAAAATCCGTGTAAATCGAATGGGACCCTCCTTTGTCTGTTTTTTTTCTTGGATGGTCGTCTTCTCTTTTAGCTTTCCTCTTTTCTCTCCCTTTTGGTTTCTTTTAACAATCACTAAATTAGCTTTTGAATCATCCTCATGTTTATGGATCATCAGGCTATATGTTCTTCTCGTAAGCCCTTTTTGTCTGCTCTTGTTCTCTGTTTCTTCTTTCTGCTTTTTCTTTTTGGCTAAAAGATCATCGTTAGGCTTAAAATTGGTTTCTTATATAGGAATCAAGATTATCTGAAATTATAAGCTTGTTGTAATTTTGCAGAGTAAGAGTGTCTTTATATGCATGGATGGATTCAGGGGTAAAAGAACATCCGGACCGATTATGCCTCGGAAAGCAAGTGGCTTTGTTCTGCATGAGAATATGAAGAAGAAAGATGATAAGAGTGTCCCTATCTGCAGCAGAATTGGCTGCAGCTCTCGTGTCAGTTCCATCAAGGAAGCTGCGATTGAACACAAAACAAAACCTACTCAGTCTTCGTTACGACCTCCTTCGAATGGAAAGGAAATCGTCGGGAGCTCATCACGAAACATCAGTGGATTCGGAGGAGGAACAAAGAAGGCCTGTAAAGTCACTGGAAGGAGACAACTCTCTTCTCTTCTAGACACAGATTCTTCAGAGAGTAGTAGTAGTGTTCATGACGAGACTCAGCGTGCCCTTCCACGTGGAAAGACGACGAAAGAAAGCATTACAAGTGTTCGTTCTGATAATAGTAGTGTCTCTGGAGAAGTTGTGACAGAGGTAGGAAGCTCAAGCAGAGGTACAGGCAAAAGCAATGTACATCAGAGACCTGATTTGGTCACCAGAGATGCAAGATTGAGAGAGTTACGGAGCAAAACCGGGTCTGATGTTGTTCCAAACCCGACAAGAAAAGGCAACATGTTTAGAAAGAAAACCTCTGATGGAGAGAGCAGTAGCTCTTCAAGCAGAGGGGATAATAAGACGGAGAAATCAGTGATTGAGGTAAAGAATCAAAGTTCCACTAATGGCAATGGCATCACCATGTCTGAGTCTAGGAGGAACAGGAATTTGCCAAGTGTTAGGGACAACAGTGTTGTTTCGAGTAGTAGTACTAGGAGAACAACTGGTTTCTATGGAAGAACAGGGCGCTCTGGAGCAGCGGTTGCAACTCTAAGAGCGCCTCAGCCTGCAACACGAGCTGATCTAAATCCTTTGAGATCCGCACAAGCTTCGAATAGTCCTCTTTCGAATAGTTACAGTAGGCCAATGAGTAGTAATGGCAGGTTACGTAGCATGATGATGCCTGGTAGCCCCTCAGGATCCGGCCTTTCTCGCTCTCTGATGAACCGTGAAGGTTTTAGACGTTACAACATGAATGGTGTTGCGGAGGTAAGTCATCATAAGCTTTGTTCTGTGATGTTATTCCAGCGTCTTGATAACAGAACTCAAGTATTTGTTCTCGTTGTTGCAGGTATTGTTGGCTCTGGAAAGGATTGGACAAGACGAAGAGCTTACATACGAGGTGATTTAGCAGCTTGAAAACTTTGAAACGAAGATGTTTTTTTTTTACTGACATTTTGAGTTTTTCTTCTGACGCTTCTTTCTTTCCTATGCAGCAATTGGTTGTTTTAGAGACCAATCTGTTCTTGAATGGTGTGAGCGGCTTCCACGATCAGCATAGAGATATGAGGCTTGACATTGATAACATGTCGTATGAGGTTAGTTAGTCTTACCTGTTGTGTAGTTTGGATCAAGTTGATAAAATGCTGAGGAAAAACAAAATGATGCAGGAACTATTAGCATTGGAGGAGAAAATGGGCACAGTGAGCACTGCTCTAAGTGAGGAAGCGCTGCTGAAAAGCCTCAAGTCAAGCATCTACCGTCAAGCAGATGAATCAAGTGACATTTGCCTGAGAAAAGATGATGATGTCAAATGTAGCATTTGCCAGGTATTACTTCTCTCTTTCTATGAGTCTACTCTCAATGGTAGTAAGCTTGAAGGTATTAGATCAAACTCAAGAAAGAGGGTTTGATGTGTTAATATGTATAGGAGGAGTATGTTGATGGAGATGAAGTAGGGACTTTGCCTTGCCAACATATGTACCACGTGAGCTGCGCGCAGCAATGGCTCCGGATGAAGAATTGGTGTCCTATCTGCAAAACCTCTGCAGAATCTCAGCCACAGCCATTTTCATGATGATGGAAAATATGCAGAGACATCCACTTGCTTCTTCTTTCTAAAATGGTTTTTCTTCACCAAAGTGATTTGTCTCTCTGCTTCTACCATCTTGCTCTCTTTTCTCTCTGTACATAAAAAGGTTTTTTTCTTTTTTTTTACTTATACACAATTGGGAACAAATGGAAAATAAGTTCAGGTGGACAGATTCCCCCACCTGTATATAAAGATATAACATTTCAGTTAAAAGTTCGAACCGATAGTTGGTTTATTTCCCATATAGACTGTTGTTATTGCACTCTTCAAGAGTAATTAAACATTACATTAGATGCAAGTAAGATTCGATTACACATAGGCATAGCACACTACAACATATTCAAAAAGGAAAAATAAGTATCAGAATAATCACATTCTATAAACCAAATGGATGCTTTAGTATGTGAAAATAACAGGAAAAAAAAAGAAAATATTATACATTTTGGTGATATATATATATATAGTTATATACACTCATAGCCATAGGACATCCTAGACATGTAACTCTTATGTAGCATTGCTGGCGGATGTAAAATGTATAAATCAAATCTAAAAGTTTTACTAGTAATGAAATGTCCAATCGTCTAATAAGTACAGTTATAATTATGAAGACAGAAATGAGATGTGATGTCTCTTAAAATCGTTTCTCAAAGTGGCCTATGTACTAGCTTAACCCTAGCTTATGGACTACCATATGCCACGTCGACAATACATCAGAACCTTCCACAAATCCTTGTCCCTCACCAATAAATGCCGTTGATTTTTTTTTTGATTTAGCATCAGCGTACGAATACTTGTCATATATTATGTATATAGACGCACCCTCACACATTTACGTATAGGCATGCCTTGTGTAGTTGTGTGTGTGTGTGTTCAGACCACGTGAGCAGTGCTCCTTGTGCGTGGGAAGTGTTCCTCAAAGGTCAAAGCAATGCCTTTTAGACACGTTTCAGATTCTCGTAGGTTCGTCGAGAAGCTGACATTGCTTTGTTCACGTGAAGTGAACCACTGTGGTCTATTGACTGTTGCTTAAGTTTGTCTGAGATGATTTTGACAAGCCTCGTCAATCTCATGATTGACGATCGATAGGATTGCGAATCAGATCCAAGTATATATAGTTGGTTAAATTAGGTCACTACTCATTCATGTCTATATTTGCAAACATTAAAGAAAAATGGTCACTGGAATTTTTAGTGTGCACAGGTCACTGGAATTATATTGTAATGTCCGTCAATTTCTTCGAAATATCGTATTCCTTGTAAATGATGCGTCATTTATTTCTCCTTCCATCAAGTAATTCAAAACAACTTACAATTATTTTTTTCCACCAGCAAATTACGAAACCCTAGTGGTAGATTATATGTATAGCTACTCGGTGTATAGTGTTCACTGTGAGACTGACACAATCAAATTGCCTGCAAAAAGTTTTACGTAATGTCTTTTCGACGCTCTAACACGAAAGCGAATTAAAACAAATATATATGATATATGCAGAGATGTACAATATGAATTCGATTAATTATTTGTTTTTGGAATGGGAATACATATGAGGAGACCAATCATAAGAGCTCACTGGTACGTACAACCTCAAAGTTAAACACCGGGAGCCACTCTATTACCTTCCGTAAGAATGATGGAATCAAAATGCATCGACAAAAACAATATCACCATTCACCAAGCCTCATTGGGTCCCCAAAATATTCCATCGACATAGATATATTAAATTAATGGCATCAAAGGGTTACGAATACTTATTAATCGGAGTTTGTGATGGTAAGTTTCCGATACGGTACAACTAAAATGTCACGTTACTCAATCGCACGATAATGTGTAACTTTTATGCGATTTTGTTTTTTTTTCCATGGATATTTCTCTGAATTTGAGATATATTAGCAACATATCCAAATAGATCAAATACGTCACTAATATGTCAATTTTTAAAAAATAGGAAACAAAGTTTACCAAATTTGAGTTTTGGATTAATATAGCAAAGCATTTGAAATCCAATATATCTCAATTACAATGGTGTGCCCGATGCTACCGGTTATCATTGAATGGAATGACCATACTAAAATGAAGAGAACAATTATGAAATCAATTCCAGTTATGATTGATTTCTCCAAGATGTTTTTTTTTTGGTATGAATGTTAACCCTATCAAGATGTTCCCAACACTTTAAATCTCAGATCTCATCAAACCACAATTACAAACACAGCTTCATAACTTTCAACGTCCACAACCAATAAAACATGCACATGCAACTCAAAACAAAAACCCAACAAAGCACTACCAAAACACACACAACATAAATTAAACGAAAAAAAAAAGAAAAAAATTCAATGGGAGTCTCGGACGTGAAAGTAACTAGGGTTCTTGACGACGATATCGTACATGTAAACGGAGTTGAATTTGGTGAAATCTCTAGGGAGAGAGATGAGATCTATGGAGGAGCGTTTGTGGAATTGAAGGAGATCTGTGTCGCCGCTGCCGAAGTACCTCTCCCACCCAAGACTCCGGAGGATCTGCTCAAGCGACGAATAAGATGAGACAACTTCTCCTGTCGGTAAATAGACCATCACTTTCCTTCGCCCGTTTGTGTCGGCTCCTGACTGGTTAGGGTTCTCCACAAGCCTAATCACTCCGTTCTTGAACACCCACACGCCTGACATGATCTTCTTCTTTTTGAGAGAGAGAGGGAGAGAGAGTCTGAGAGAGTACGGGATGGTTTGGTGTTTTGGAGAGAAGAGAGTTGTGTGTTATATAGCCGTAACCGTAAGTGATGAGAGGGTCTACCACATCAAGAGAAAAAGGTGTTTCTTTTGACGTGACAAATTAAATTGTTATAATTATTATTGGGATATTGTAGAGGTTAATGGGCCATGAGGCCTTAACATGGGCCATGAGGCCTTAACCTTTAGAGAGTGTGCAAGATAAAAGTCCCACATCGAAAAGTGGGAGTGACCTTGAATAATATAAGAGACTGAGGCCTCTCCACCTATTGCCAACCTAAAACCAATTGGCAATAGGTGGAGAGGCCTCAGTCTCTTATATACAGTAGAACCTCTATAAAACAATACTCGATAAAACAATAAACACTATAAGACAATAATTTTCTCCGGTCCCAACTCGGGCCAATGTAAAAAATAGCATAATGCGATAAGATGATAAGACAATAATATTTTTGAAACTCCTATGTAAAAATATAGTCCCAACAATAACCTAAGATAATAATTATAAAACTAAGGCATATATATCTAAGACAATTTAGTAAAATATGACTCCAATGTAGTTTGTCTTTTCTGAAAGTTGGATTCCCGTTGGAGCTCATCTCGAATTTTTCTTATTGATCTACAATTTCTGGATGTATTCTCAATTGCAGCCAAAAGTTGTGAAGAGTTCTCGAAGCCACAATTGCTTAACTACTTGCACATGTCTTTCCTCATCATCTTCAACTTCATCTTCACCATTAAGAACAGTAGACATAATTTCTTCTAGATTTTGAACTTCTGAGCATGAAATATGTAAATAACAAAGTATAAGGAAAATTTGAATAAAAAAGTGAAAAAATATATTCTATAAAGTTTCTTGTTTTTGATAGAATATTTCTATAAAATAATAATTATTGTTTTATCGATAAAATAATAACTCTATAAGATAATAAAATTTCAAAGTCCCAACATTATTGTTTTATAGAGGTTTTACTGTATTATTCAAGGTCCCTCCCACTTTTCGATGTGGAACTTTTATCTTGCACATTCTCTAGAGGTTAAAGCCTCATGGCCTATTAACCTCTACAATATCCCAATAATTATAGCCACCCAAATGATTCCTTTTTACAAAAAATATATATATGAAACCTACACTAATCAATTAAAAAAAAAAAAAAACTACACTAAAAATCTGCATTAAAACGAAATTTGTCAATTAACACCACAAAAATCAAATATGAAATTATCGGCCTCCTGTTAAAAATAAAGTATTTTATTACACAAACTATGATTTTAATGAAGAAAAATGTCATTTCTCTCCTAACTTTATGAAAATCCTAAGACAATTCGTCATCTTATTCACATGGCGAATCTAATATTCATCAATCTTCTATTCATCAAAAACAGAAAAATCGAATTCTGATTTGATTTCCAGGAATCTTTAAAGATTTTAACCACTTGATGAAATCTTACGTTAGGTATTTTTATTCTATTGATTCTTCGATTGTACATTTTTCTGATAAATAATGTATTTCTTTGATATGTTAAGTTTTGGTTAGAGCCAACTTTTTTGTTCTTGGGAAATGTTAATGAAACATAGAAAACATAAGAAATACTTCATTTGGCCTGTACGATCAACAACAACACAACTTCCCTCCATTTGTTTTCAAAGTTGATCTTATTACATTTGAACAATTCACTATTATTATATTTTTGGAGAAAATGATACAATTAATTACTTTAACAGTGTATTATTTCCACATTGTCATATGTCATTATGCATACAATATTTTTTATCTTAAATCCAAGGGTTAATGTTCCTTTAGCATCATTTCCGATTCTACGTACCAATTATAAGCACACTTTTTGTGATTAGACATTGTCATCCGATTAACTCTCACCCTAATTTCTTTTGTTATTTTGATTTTGGAAAAATTTACTCACCTTTTAGGCGACAAATCAGTAACCAAAAAAAAAAAGAACCATAGGCGATAGCCCCTCATGGTGGGACTACGTACATAGTGACGAATCACAAATGTAAAAGAATCACGCATTCAATAATGGGAGGCGAATCTCTTATCGCTTGAGTTAATTCTTTAAAAGAAACTAATTATTCGACAGTAGGCAAATTAACAACTTTTACATATCTATAAATATAATTCTAGGCTTATGGCACAGCCAATCGATGACTGTATTAGTGCACGTACACAACAATCTCCTACGTCACCGGTCGAATGCAATTTTAAGCTCACTATTAATTTCTCTTCGGTGCAAAAATATTAAAATACAGTCATAAGATATGATGGAACTATAACTAATTGAAAACGTAGAGATGCGAAAACATTTATAAAGAAGCACATTTGCCTTTCTATCTATATTTATATTCCATGCGAATGGTAAAGTAAAACTATTAAATAAAATGGATAAAGGATTGAAGGCATATAAATGTAAGAATTAACAAATTAAGTATAAACTTGTCGTTTCATGACTCCTTCGGACACTATAACTAATGACTAATGTAGCAAATATTCCTACATGATTAGGTTTCGCACAACATTTGGGCATGTCATTCTAAAGATTCGAGTGGAAGAATATTGTTCTACTATTTCTGATTTGCACCAAAATTATATGCTAATTAATCCTCCCTAATTTTGAATTAGACCGACGAAAATATATTGTATCATTTTTTTCACAAAATAAAATGCTGTGGTTTTGAAAATTGTCAAAAAGTACTCTACCTTTCCATAAAATTTGAATACTACTTTCAATTAATTTTAAGAAAAAATCATATATCTATTATTTTTCTAAAAAGTAATGTGGTTTTATTTTTAAAACCCACAAAAATACATAAAAATAAATGTAGGTGAGTTTAATATGCAGGAAAAATGTATACTTTTCATCATCTTTATTTGGGCTATGGGCCCAAAATAACGAAACCCATAATGTCACGTAACATTTTTATAGGCACGTGATCAACGTTTATCGACTACAGTAATCTGTCCATTCTTGTCTAATTTTCTTACAGAACGACGACGACGCAACTCCACCAGATTCAGACAAAAGGCTACATATCCGCCACGTCACGCTTCACCATCCAGCGCCACGTGTCACCTTCACAACTCGTCGAAAAAAATAGATGACGTTGCAGTTTTACAGAGCATCCGCCAATGGCGGCTTCGTGGCTCGCGTATCCTCCTCTCTCATACCCACTTCGCAGATTCAGCCTCTCCAAGTCGAAGCACATCTCTCCTCTGTTCCTCTGCTCCGCCGCGAAAATGACCAGCCATATCTACCGTGTTCCCGGTCTCGACGAGGCGGAGATGGACTCCGTCGCCGGAAAAACGTTTGAGAGATACGCATTGCCTTCTTCTTCTTCTTCCGCGAAGAGAAACGGCAAAGGAATATCGATTGTCTGGTTTAGGAACGATCTTAGAGTGCTTGACAACGACGTATTGTACAGAGCTTGGGCTTCCTCCGATACCCTTTTGCCTGTTTACTGTCTCGATCCTCGTCTCTTCCTCACTACTCATTTCTTCGACTTCCCTAAAACCGGAGGTAATCGATGTTCCAAATCTCAAAAATCAATTGCTTGTGAATAGATATGGATTTGTTTGATCTGATCATTCAATCTTTTTGCAATGATCAGCTTTAAGAGGTCGTTTTCTTATGGAATGTTTGGCTGATTTGAGAAAGAATCTGATGAAGAGAGGATTGAATCTTCTTATTCGGAGTGGTAAACCTGAAGACATTCTTCCTTCTCTTGCCAAAGATTTTGGAGCTCATACAGTTAAGTCGGTTGATGATAATTAAAGAAACTTTCAAAGCTCTGTGAAGGGATTTTTTAATTTTATTTTGTTCTAATCTTATGTTTTTGCAGGTATTTGCTCATAAAGAAACGTGCAGCGAGGAGCTCAAGGTTGAAAGACTTGTGAGTCAAGCTTTGAAAGGGGTTGGGAATGGTACTAAGCTTGAGCTCATTTGGGGAAGCACAATGTACCACAAAGATGATCTTCCATTTGATGTTTTGGATTTGCCTGATATCTACACTCAATTTCGTAAGGTTTGATTCCTGTTTACCGCTTGACGCATTAGGATATTACAATACCATATTTGGCAATAATTCTTGAGTAAATGAGAGACTTAACACAGCAGCTTTTGGATTCCAGAAGAGAAACTTAGATTTGTTATTTGGAATGCAAATCCAAAATACCTTCTGTTGATGTTTGTTTCTTATTGAAAACTCTGCTTGCAGACGCTAGAAGCCAATTGTAGTATCAGAAGCTCAACTCGCATTCCAATTTCTCTAGGACCAATACCTTCTGTTGATGATTGGGGAAATGTTCCAACTCTTGATCAACTTGGAATTGAGCCACAAGAGGTTAGTTTTCCCATGAGAAGCTCTTTTAGTGAGACAAGCGAGAAAAAAGGAAGTAAAAAAATCATTGTTCTTTGGTTAAGTCTTTATATGTATGTTGATACAGGTGACGAGAGGAATGCGATTCGTGGGTGGTGAAACAGCAGGAGTAGGAAGAGTTTTTGAGTACTTTTGGAAGAAGGCAAGATCAAATCCCTGAGGGCAATGAGCTCTTCTTGCGTCTACTATGGCATTGTTTGTGTGTGTACATAACCTTGTATGTTTTTTGTTTTTTCTTCCAGGATCTATTGAAAGTGTACAAAGACACAAGGAATGGCATGTTGGGACCTGATTATTCAACCAAATTCTCTCCATGGCTTGCCTTTGGGTGTATCTCTCCTCATTTTATCTACGAAGAGGTCAGATCTTTTTACAAACCACTTATTCAATGTCACAAAACACATAGCAGTTTTTCACTTATGTGGAAATTGTAAAACTTGACAGGTTCAAAGATATGAAAGAGAAAGAGTAGCAAATAATTCGACATACTGGTTAGATTCTCTGTTACATTCTCTCTATTTGTAGTCCTTGGTTTTAACTTCCCAACTTATATTGATATATATGTTTTCAGGGTATTGTTTGAATTAATATGGAGGGATTACTTTAGGTTCCTTTCAATCAAGTGTGGCAACTCTCTCTTCCATCTAGGTAACGATGCTTACCAAACAAAGTGGTAAGAGTGGAATTTTTCAAATTTCAAATAGCATATTATCTTGGTAGGTGGACCGAGAAATGTGCAAGGCAATTGGAGACAAGATAAGTTGCTATTTGAGTCTTGGAGAGATGGCAAGACCGGGTCCGTAGCTTACATTATGAAAGCATCTTTAAAAATTATGCTTGAGGCTACAAAAAGTTAAGCTTTCATTAAAATGTCATAGGTATCCTCTTATAGATGCAAACATGAAGGAGTTATCCACTACAGGTTTCATGTCAAATCGAGGCCGACAGGTGAAATTCATGATTAGTTTTGGTATTTTCTTTTGATGGGATGATTGGTTGTTTCATTCATTAGTCTGTTTAATCTACTGTTTCCAGATTGTTTGTTCGTTTCTTGTGCGGGACATGGGATTGGATTGGCGTATGGGAGCGGAATGGTTTGAGACATGTCTATTGGATTATGATCCATGTTCTAACTACGGAAACTGGACCTATGGGGCAGGTATTACTAGTCACACAAGTTTGTGACTTTTGGTTTCTAAATTCAACCTTGAGAAATGAGATTGAAATGGAAATTTTTGGGTTTTCTCCATTGAAGGAGTTGGAAATGATCCTAGAGAAGATCGGTACTTCAGCATCCCAAAACAAGTAAGTAACTTCTTACACACGGTATCTAGAAACAGTGATGAGAAGAGACTGAACATGTGTTTGTTTTGGTTTGTTCAGGCACAGAATTATGATCCAGAAGGAGAATACGTTGCTTTTTGGGTGCAGCAGCTTCGCCGGCTTCCGAAAGAGAAGAGACATTTCCCAGGGAGGTTGATGTATATGGACACAGTTGTGCCATTGATGCATGGTAATAATGCTCAACCGTCTAGAGGGTCAAAGCCTGGTGGTTTCAGAGGGAGTCACAGTGGTGGTAGACGTTCTAAGCACAATGGTCCTTAGAGAAACTTAATTCGTGTATGTTTCTTCTTTTTGTTTGTAATTTTAGTTGCACTGTTACGAGGAACCCGATCATATTAATTTTGAAATAGATACAATCATATTACACGATTTTTCTGAAGTGCATTACTATTTTACTTGTTAACTGAATGAGAGAACTTTCATTGCGCGCGTGAATTAACTGAAATACCGACCGGAACAGAGTAGTCTCTGCGATCGTAATGGGCCGGAATAAGTTATGGGTTTGGGCCCATTTAGAAGATGGGAACCCTAATTAACTAGCTAAGATCTTCTTCTCTCTGCTTCTTTCTCTCTGAGGTTTAGTTGCGAAGAACGAAGAGCGCGAGATTTTGATTCCAGGTGCAGATTGAATCAGGTAATCCACTAATAAGCTAATTTCGTTTTTTCGAATGCTCGTAGTGTATCTAGTGACTTTGCATCCGTGCCTCTGATTTCCTCTTGCGCTCAATCTTCTCTGTGAACAGAGACTTTAGACAATTAAGCTTTAGGGTTTAGGCATTTACTGGGGTTTTCAGATTCGGTCTCAATTCATTCAAAGTTCCTCTCTTTAGCAATGTTTAAGCTAGATTCGATCTTAAATCTTGGGAACTTAGTATCGGAGAATAAAAACTTTGATTTGTTATTTTGCGCTCACTGTTATTATTGTCTTTCAGTGATTATGGAGAGTGAGACGAAAGCAACATTCAGCAAATCAACAGGTCTTCCTCGGAAGCGATTCTACAGGGCAAGAGCTCACAGTAACCCTCTCAGCGACTCTCACTTCCCAATCCCGACATCCCCAGCTCATGTCGACTTCTCACTTCACTTCCCCAAATTCGTTGAAGCTGACGGCAAAACCTCCAAGAAGGTTGAGTTTGCTGATATCGGATGCGGTTTCGGTGGCCTTCTCATTTCCCTTGCAACGCTCTTCCCCGAAACGCTAATGATCGGTATGGAGCTGAGAGACAAAGTGACAGAATACGTCAAGGAACGGATCTTAGCCTTGAGGAGAACAAGCTCGGAGGGACAGTACGAGAACATCTCTGTGGTCAGGACAAACTCGATGAAGTACATTCCGAATTATTTTGAGAAAGGACAGCTCTCGAAGATGTTTTTCCTCTTCCCTGATCCACATTTCAAGGAGAAGAACTACAGGAGGAGAGTGATTAGCAACCATTTGCTGGATGAGTATGCTTTTGTTCTTAGAGCTGGTGGGATTATTTACACAATCACTGACGTTGAGGAGCTTGGAGAGTGGATGAAGTCTTGCTTGGAGAAACATCCGATGTTTGAGCCTCTGACGCAAGAAGAGCTTGATTCGGATCCTGTCGTTGAGCTTCTGTGCAGTGCTACTGAGGAAGGACAGAAAGTTGCTAGGAATGGTGGTCAGACTTTCAGAGCAGTTTTCAGACGCATTGCATATGCTTCTTGATTTTGATTTTTTTCTTTTGGTAGTGAAACATCTTATTGTTGTAACACTAGCTTCTTCTTCTTTTTGGGTGTAACACAAGCTTCTTCCTTTAACATCGAATTTTTGGGAAAGTATTTACAGAGAAGTTATTATTGTATCAAAGACAAAAGAATGGAGCATTATATTAGCAACTTGTAGTACATGGAAAAATCTTCATCATTATGTTCCAAATGAAGAAGTTGCAAAATATAATGCAATAATCATGCAAAGGGACTGACAGATTCACGTTTTTCTTGTAATGAAAGGCTTTACAAGTTTCAGGCAAGATGCTATAATGGGAGTTTGGTAGAAACCTGGTCCCCGAAAGCCAAAATGATCCATCAAACCTGAATGAATGTAAATGTAACTTGTGAGGGATGCGAAGAAAACAAATCAACTGATATCCAAGAAAAGGAAAAGAGGATTTACCAATTGTTGTTTCTTCGCATGTAAAAGGCTTGTGTGGCGTTTGGTAATCTCTGCGACTTCAAAAAGACCGATATCTTGATCTAGTTTCTGTCGTCCCTCACGTCAGTTTCTCTATATGGATCAGGACTAAACTGATCATAGCTCAGGTGTCCATATCAGAACAACTTCCGGAGAGGCAATATGCATTTCCAGAAGGATAAACTTGCTTTGTTTCTTGTTTGAACTACCACGTTACTGCTGTTCTGTATCCATGTGACTTGGACTGCTTGGAGAAGACACTCCTCCGTTCCTCGTCGTCAACCACTTTTGGTAAACTATATACGCCTCGTCTAGTCGCCGCAATCTGGTATATTTCTGCACAAGTATCCAAAATGGAACATGATCCAATGTTATACCAGACGCTTGCATTCTCAACAAAAGCTCTTCGGCCTCCTTCAACCGACCTTTCCAACAAAGCCCTCTAATAAGCTCAGTATAAGTAATCATATCAGGTCGACATCCATTTTTCAGCATTTCATCATACAACTGAAAAGCCAGCCGCAAGTGACCCAACGTACAAGCAGCACCAAGTAGCAGATTATAGGTTGTAGTATCCGGGTAGATTTTGCTAGACCACATTTGATCTTTCAACTGACACGCATCAAAGAGCCTTCCTTCTTTCACATACCCATGAATCAAACCATTATTTGTGTAAACATTCGGTTTAACACCGTAGGAAAGCATTAAATCTCGAACAGATAGAGCGCTGCTTGTATCTCCATATCTCCCATAACCATCAATCACCACATTCCATAGCAGAACCTCTGGAAGCAGAGAGCTTTTCAGCATGCTTAAAAGAAACTCGTTGGCTCTGGCCACATCTCCGTGTATGCATAGACCTTGAATGATGACTTTGTATGAGATCTGATCAGGAGCAACACCAACTCTTTGCATGGAACCATGGATATCACAGGCCTCATCAAACTTCCCCTCTTTGCACAATCCGCTTATGAGAGTGTTGTAAGTGAAAACATCAGGATTCACTCCTCTCTTCACCATGTCACACAAGAACCCATACGCAGCTACCATCTCTCGACTCGAACATAAACCACGGAGAATGACATTGTACACAACTAAATCAGCAGGGACATTTCTCTGTGTCATCTCCTTCCAAATCCCAAGGGCTTGAACCACATCTCCTTTCCTAAAACAACTATCCATCATAATAGTACATGTGACTATATCCAAAGGTGCGTTCGCCTGGCTACTACTATCTAAAATCTCTTCAAGAAGCTTTGTGTTTCCCATAAGACCTTTCTTGCAAAGCGCATGCACGATTATGTTGCAAGTCACTCTATTCGGCTTGATACCATATTTATTCATAGTGCTGAAGAGATACAGAGCTTTATCTACATTGTTAACACTGCAAAGACCCTTGATAAAGGTGTTATAAGAGACGCAGTTGGGAGAAGGACCCATCTCCCACATCTCTCTCACAAGCCCATCCGCTTTCTCAATACTACCTAACTTACACAACCCATTCAAAAGATGATTGTGTGTGACCAAACCTGGAATAAATCCACTCTGTATCAGTTTCTTCCGTAGCCAGAGAGCAGCGTCTAACTTCCCTTGTAAACAAAGATCTCTCATCAGAGAGGCGTGAATGTCTATACATTCATCGTATCTGAAGCTCTTCGTCCGACATACACTATCCCTACAAGAGAAGCAAGGCCGTAGATTTCATCAGAAGCAGTTCACAAATAAAATTTTCCAGGGATATAAAACTTATGGTGAAACATAAACCTCAAAGAAGCGAGACGATCCAAACTGCTTTTCAAGATTGAATCCAGCACAGTAAAAGTTGCTTCCGGGTCTCCTCCCTTTTGGTCATAATCATTTCTATCAGAAAACCAGTTCTCGGTGCACAAGTGAGAATGATTGGGAGGACAGGATTGAGGACGATCAACACAGGAAAGACGCATTTCAAAGTCCCTGCGAATCCATAGAGTATAAAATCAGCACTCACGGAAACCAATGAACGAATCAAGAGATAGTGGAATCGTCAAATGAAGTACCTTAAGTTGGTGAAAATAGGAGCAAAGATCCTAGAGACATTTTCGCTAACAAAATCAAGGCTCTGGTTGAGTAAGCGAAGCACAGTGATTTGAGAAGACGAAACTTCCCCACAAGAAATGAGAAGCTGCATTTTCGAAAGGATCAAGTTTTAACACTTCGTATAAACTCGAATTTAGCTGAGTAAGAGGAGAAGATGCAAACTTACAGCCATTGATTTACAGCCAAACGAAAGCTTGCAGAAGGAAAATGGCTTTCTGATCTGGAAGATTCGCGTGAACACAATTGCGATTGATTTATTGCTCCACTTTATCGAATACGAAGCGAATTACAGCTTTTGAATAAGCTCCGGTAGAAACAGAGAACACACATTCTCGTCTATACTCTTAAGTCTTAACAATGCCTTACTTCGGTGAACAGAGACGATTCATACGCAAATGGCTGATGATTTTAGCTGAAACATCGATTTACACACGGGTCTTAGATATCAACAGGAGCTCGAGGATTATGGAATATTCGAACAATCGGAATTGCATACCTGATCCAGATTGCAAATGTCATCAAAATTTTGAGCTGAGCTAATCGTTCTGGGCACGTTTGAGGAAGATGACGAAAATTAGGGTTCTTGCCTGTGATGGGCCGTAGTCCATAACTACTTTGAATTGGCTTTTTAAAAATATTCGGGCTCAAACTTTAATTAGCTTAAAACGACCTTCAGTTTCATTTTTTTTTTAATAATCAACTACACTACTGTACATATGTTTTTGAAAGGAATGGCCCTAGTGGAGAAAATTATAGAGTTAAGGGTTCATTAATGTCGAGATTTAAAAGTTTTTTTTTGTGTGGTAAAATCGATATTTTAAAGTTACAACGTAATGTGAGATTAATGTTGGATAAGCAAGAAAGACAAAAGTGAGATTTAGTACATACCCCAAGAGAAAATCAAATCAAGAGCATAAGCTACTATGGCCAAAATATGTTTGATTATGAAGAGTATAATACATTTTTCTTTTGGCTCCAGCCTCCATGTTTATGCATGCATATGTAACCTAGCTACCTGTATAATATATGTGGCAGTGCGTGTCTAGTAGTCAACTTGCAAAACAAAAGGTAACGCAAGGGGGGGGAATCAATCCATCACAGCTTTTCATATAGTATTAGACTAATCTTATATGTATATATGCTTACACATTTTGGGATATATATATGTAACAATATATTAATATTTTCATGGCCTTATCCATTTTGGGTAAGACACCCACCTTCTCGTTCTCGTGTATTTCCTCAATTCCCCACTTTCCAAATCAAATCTTTGGATTTTTATATTGACCACCTTTTCATGAATATTAAATTATATATTTTTACTTAATGGAGACCATGACGATGGATCCGACAAATACAACAGTATTACTATATGTCGTCATTTGTAATGTTTTTGGGTGCCAGTTGCTTCTCCTTGGACTGGCCTAGTCTCGATCAACTTGAATCTTCTCGAGTGTCATTTGTGTTTGTCCTCAGCAAAAAGCGAATCATACGTAAATGCAAACGTGTAAGCATATTGGTCGACGCGTAAAGTTAAATATAATCATAATTCATAGGTATATGGCCTATATTTGTTTGCTTAACATAGTATATGGACTGAAAGTCTGAAATTAATGGCTGAGTGTGGTATGAGTTTATGTGCGTGTGTGTGTGATGAGATGCATTCTTCTTCTCGACTGTACTTTCCTTCATTTTTAATAACGGACGAGTTTTACTTATTTCTCTATTAGCAGGTGACATATTTGTATATTTGGATAATTTTCAGCCAGTCTTTTTGACATTTTATTCTTATAAGTTTCGTTAGCAAACTATATTCGATGTAAAAAAAATAATGTTCTTTTTGAGACCGACTATATTGTATGGATTTAGTCTTTTTGTCGATATAAAGCCAAATTTTGCGGTGGAGCTGGATGATTTAGGATGATACTTTTCTTTTAAATTGGGTGGATTTTTCTTTTCTTTATAAACGGTGGCGTTATGTTATTTTCTTATCCTGTTCTTTATACAGCAGATTATTTAACCAACCAACAAAAAAGAAAAGAAATAGAGGATACGATAGCCGATAGGAACATGATGATAATGCACGTAACAAAAAAGCTGGGACAATTTAAAAGAGGAAAGTGATGATAAGTTGTCCTTGTTAAAATGCACAAAGATTTGGATTTATGATTGCCTGACCAAAATCTTTATTACATATCTACTTTTGTCGGCCCAGCCAGTACCTTAGATTCCCAAAACCGACAACGCACATTTCAACATATTCCACAAATTTCGGCTTCTTTTTCTCTTTTCTTCATCGCTTTTATTTAGATCTTGATTGTTACATAATATGACATCTGATTTTATCACCAAGAAACAACCTGCGAATGATTGACAATATTAGTTCGAACAATTACGCCGTACGGATCGGAGATTCGGAGTGAACTGAAGATGCCAAAAACAACAGTGTCTTTTTGCACTATCTGCGTCCATCGGCTATGATCTGTATGCTGTAACCATTCGAAGCATATGTAAATATTAGAACGGTCAATGCAAGCCGGCTCGTCCCCTTAAAAGTTAAAATTGTCCTAAAGGGTTTTGTTTTCTTTTGGCTCACCAAACCTGCAAGACAATTATAAATTTTTAGATTAAAATCTTAAACATGGATGTGAAACCGTTGATGTAAACAAGATTGGCCAAACCTCTTGTTTATGTACATATCTACTACATATCCGTTTGGTGCACATGTCTATAGAGCAATTAATATATGCATGTGCCTTTTGCAGAAATCATGTCTATAAGAAATTTCGTAACAAGGAAACCATCTATAAGCTGATCCCAAAAATAAAATTAAGCATTATTAACAAAAAAATTGAAAGTACGTATACTATCATACCGATGTTGGACTTCTGATCAAATACCAACGCCTTGTCATTAGTAAACTATACGGGCCACATCGTCCATTTGAACAAATGAAAAGATATAATATACCATGGAGAGTTTGCATGAGTAGAAGAGAGCAAAATGTAGCCGAAGGACAACTTGCCAGAAATATGTTCATCATCACTATCTATATGCATGGTGAACAATGTTCCGGCAAGTCATCCTTGGCTGTATTATACTCTACTCCACTTCATGCAATTCTACTCCGTTGGGCACACACTAGTGTTTGTGATGGGTTTAGAGAGTGGAATGGGAGGAAGTATTTATAAGAGAGACATATAACTATACAACGTCTCCGGTCCAATATTATATACAGAATTTACATATATGGTGATATAAATATTCGACCATCAGCTAAAGATTCCTAAAGCAAGTGGCTCTAGTGCTCAACATAAAGGCAATAATAATGTTATAATGTCAAAAGACTCGGCCTTTCTTACGGCACGGCCTTTCCACCATCCACTCATAAAATCTTGTACATTTCTCAAAATCTTTACATAAATCGATTAATTCTCTCAATCTAGCTTATTAGGTGTTTTACATATTTCTTAATTGGTACATTAAGCCTTATATAATTCGTTCATCGTATATAATACATAGAGAAAACCACTAACATCAGCTTAAGTGACTTGTTAAATCAGATCCAGTTAACAATGCAACATCTTTAGAAGAAAACTTATTATGCAATATATTTTCCCGACCTTTGTCCCAAAGATATATAGATACGGACAAAAAATATTCCAAGAACATTTCTAACTCCATTACATAATCTTAAGACCCGATTTCTTAAATCCAACTGGCAGATGAGTTGTGAAAAACATTAGAAAATTATATTGCCTACAAATTAATATCAAACACATAAGTAACAATTCGGTATAAACTAAGCAAGCCCTTTAACAAAAAAACAATTCGGTATAAACTACTGTTAATTTTTCGTAAGGAACCGCCTGGAAGGAAGACGGAATATATAATAAGCTGGTGCGCGCATTGGTCCCTCTACTTTGAACCAAATAAAATGTTTTTATTACTTGTTTAGAAAGAATATTAAAGTCAAAAGAATTATTTCAATTAGTGGTGATTGGCCTCCATCCTAAACGAGAATCAAGAAAAATGAAAAGGAGAATATTAAAAGAAACATTACAGATATAGATTAGATATTGAGAGATATACTTTTACAGATTTATTGTATACAAACGGTAAAGTGTTTGTTTTATATATTCATGTTTCTAAATCTCTATATTCTAATGTGGATATAGTAAGGTGTATTGGCAGCCCTATTTTTTTTGATCTTTTAAACAACCATAGTAAAAAACTTCTGCTGTTGTTGTTGTTGTTTTCTTAACTCACATTTTTAAGCAGAAAATTACCGAATATTTTCTTTATAGGGAGGATTTGACTTTAAGGACTGGATTACGTTGGATCTAGTGACCTTTCCGTATTGCTCAAAGAATAGAGCATACGTTAAGTGGTGTTTTAGTACTAGTTGATTCGATTGGGTTAATTAGTCGATGATGTATGGTTATGATTAACATTCAAAACAGTATATATGTATCTCAAAAATAGAAATGTAACAATATAAAAAGACCTCAAAAGACTCAACTATCAAAATACACATACATAATGCATGTTTAAGTAACATTGATACAAACCAGGATAGTTAGGGTATTAGTATGGCTCATGCATCAAACGACTTTGTATATTTTTAAACATTTTTTTTCTAAGTAGGCTTGTATGCGGAGATAGCTTGTTAAATAAATGAAAAACCAGAAACGGACCTACAGGTGCATATGGCGGCCGCCAACAATGCACCGCCCTTATCTCCTTCCATATATGTCGGTCGGGACATGCAAATATCTAAGCTAGCTTCAAAGCAAAGATATATAAAAACATTTGAAACGACTTTTTCATCATTTTGATATTGAAGTGTGATTTGTTGTTTCAATTTGTTAATTATGTATTGAAGCTTGTCATTTCTATGGCATGTCTGCAACCTATTCTAGAAATATTATTGACTAACATTGACAATTTGTTTTGTTCTAATGTACAAGGAGAATCGTTACGAATTGAAGGAGAGATGAAATTAATTAGTCGTTCGGAGCTTCCATATATATTTTTATAAGTTTCAACTTCGACATTTACGAAAGTTTGTTTTTCTTTATTTTGTGCCAATTTATACGTCACCCTGCGTCACAAGTTTGTTTAGAAATCGCCAAAATTGTCTTATATGATGCGTGAATATTGCATGCATTATCGATTACAATATCTAGAAAACGATTATTTAGTTTATAAAAGACTAATGAAAACTCACTAAGTTTAACTACATACCATCAACGAAATCGACCAAACAATCCTTTTGTTGAAAAGCAAGCATCCTCTCTGAAGTCTCATATCCAACTGCATAGTCAATAAGTCCTGACGCTCCAAGCACATTCCTTTCCCCTTCTTCCACGGACGATCTTACCAAAGCAATGCAGAGAGAAGATGGGCTGTCTCGGAGATAAAGTCCTCTATTTGAGACTGTGTAATTGAATCCTTGGAAATGGAGAGTGAGCTTAGGCAATGAATCTATCTCTACGCCGACCTCGGTTGTGAAACACATTAGTTCGTTCACTTTGTAAGCAACCGTTGGTCCAATCTGCGTCATGAGCTCCTCTTTCAACTCCTCGTAGAGTGATGTCTCTAGACTCGTATAGTACGTTCCAATATCTATTGTTATTGTACTAGTCTCGTTGCCTCTCAATCTATTTAAAAATAAAAATTCGTGATGAAAAAAAAGAAATATAATGGATATTTACATTTAAGCAAAGTAAAAAAAAACTTGTTTCAAATGCCACCTTATCCGTTTTGCGTTTCTATGTTTTTTTTTTTTTTTTTTTGCTATTTTGTTATAAACTATTTTCACAAATAATTCAAAAGGTTGTTTAACACGTTAAAAGTTGTGGGTTTTATTTGAAAAAAAAAATGGGGCATACTAAACTTAAAATTATTTATAATAGAAACCCTATTGTAATGGCGTCGACCTTGTTAAGTTATATCGTAAATTATGTCAAATGTTTCGTTATCTATGTTAGCTACGTTATTTTTTAAGACAATATTTAAGATATCAAATGAGAGATATATTTATACCTCTGTTGCCCAAGACTGATCCCAAAGATAGCTAGGTGATACGAGTAAGAGTTGCTCTCAGTCATGTTTAACATCGGAACCAACATCATATCGCCGCCGTACGCAGCCACTGATCCGAGACGTAAGTAGTTACGCGATCCTGCGGAGGAAGGCCATAAACAGTGGGAAAATCTGGTGACTCGAAGCTGAGAGAGGAGCGAGAAACGATGAGCCGTTAGACTAACTCTCCCGTCGACGCCACCTCCGTCATCTTCCGGCAGGACACCGTTACTAGTCCCGCAGCCGAACACAAACCCGTGAACAACAGATAGAGAGTTTTCTTGGTCGGTGATCGAGGAAGTCAGCTGAAGAGTGTCGGAAACGAGGTAGCCGGCGCTGAAAGAAGAGACGTCGTAGCGGCAGAAATTGGAAGGAGTGCAGAGAAGAGAGAGAGATGTTTCTGTTCTTGTTGTTGCATTGTAAGGATTGGTGGTGTTGGAGGAGAGAGGACAGAGAGAGGAGTTGTTGCAGGAGATTGGAGAGAAGGTGTTGGAGGATTTTCTGTCGTAGCATTTGTGGTTATCGTCGCAAGGATCGCATTCGAGGAATGTGAGATGTGTGGAAGAGTCTAGCTTGAGGTTGAAGGTTTTTGTTGGGGATCCAATGGTGATCTCAACGTAGAGATTTGATTCGAAAGGTAAGTAGAAGCCATTTGGTTGGTCACTCAAGAGATCTTCAAGGCTAGAGTTATGATAAAGTAGAGTAAAAAGAAGAAGAACAAGAAGTGGATTTGATGAAACCATGTTTCTTTCACCAAATAATCCTAAGTTATTAGCTACCTTTTTATATGAGACACTTGGTTAATTTATCATGATAATTATTAATCACTTAATAAATATAACTACACCATATCATATTTAAAGATAAAAAAAGCATTGTTGCACATTGCACTAAAGAATGGTTACATTTTAAGTTAATGGTTACATGTTAATTTAAATGGTATGTATGTCATAACTGTAATTATCTAATTTATAAATCTGATTAGTGTTTATATGATTTATTAATCAGAAATTCATGTGCCATGTGTGGCTTACATGTGGACGGGGTTGGTTACTAAACGCAGCTTCCGTGATTGGTATGGATTAGGTGAGCGTAGGCTTGAACTAAGCAAGTTACGTGGCCCATTTAGGATCACAAACGTGGGCTTATGGGCCCGTCATGTGTTGAAATAAAAAAGCCCTAGAGAAAGAATCAGATATGATTATTCTAAAAGAGATGAGTGGGTCCCATAGGAATCTGCGGTATAGATTCATTGCTTCGCGGGGGTTTACTTTTCGTTTCGTTCAGACAAAAAAACGCATGACGCGTTTTCGGAGATCTTTTGTCTCATCTTTCTAGACGGATTCTTACGTTCGGCAGTCACCTACCAAAAAAGCTTCTTCAGATTTTTCCAAAAAAGATAATTCAACGCTGAGTTTTCTTCTAATTCGCACGTCTGCTTTATTTATTTGTTTATTTATGCGGAATTCGCGATTTCACGGAGACAATTCTGGTTCTCTCCAGGTAAATTTTAGCTTCCAAATCTATACATTTCTCTGATCCCGATTAATCAGAATCTGTTTGCATCAGATTTCTCATTCTCAAGATCTTGTATAACTGAAAAAGAATCTCTTTTGATCTGATTCTTGTAGAATAAACGGTGGGGATCAGTAGCGTTGAATTGTGTCGTGTCGTTTTTCGTAAGACTCTTTGCGAATATACAGAGAGTTTGGCGTAAGTTTGTATCAATGGGTATGGGAAACATTTACAAAAGACGAGTGAAAGTCTTCTCAGTAGCTATCATCATTTACCTCGATTACAAGGTAAAGCTTTTTAATCTGTTTTTATGTTCTTCTCCTCTTGGTGTTTTTTATTTATTTCAAAAGTTACAACCTTTTGTTGTGTTATGTGAGTGAAGGGTGTCCAGCAAAGAGAGAAGTGGATAAAGAAGTCCAAAATTCCTGCTTTGTGGGATAAAGCTCATGATCGTAATGCCAAGCGAGTTTTGAATTTAATTGTGGAATTGGAAGGACTCTGGGTTAAATTAGGACAGTATCTGTCGACACGTGCCGATGTTCTTCCTCAGGCTTATATAACTCTTCTCAGGCAGTTACAGGACTCGCTCCCTCCTCGTCCGTTGCAGGAGGTTGGTTATTCTTTCTAAGTTGCAAATGTAGTCTGTAATGTGACTGCTTTTTCTTTATAATGTATGGTTTCCTCGTTGATAGACTAAGCTTTTAAATGTACCTTATTTTTTTCTCAGGTTTGTCGAACCATTGAAAGAGAACTGGGGGATTCAATGGAAGTTCTGTTCACCTATTTTGATAAAGAACCTTTAGCAACTGCTTCGGTAAGATTCTGAAATCCGTTCGAGCGAGGGATTGCTAGAAATTCGTATGCCATTTTTGTTGATAGTGAAGTTCTCTGTTTTTGTAGATAGCACAGGTGCATCGTGCAACGCTAGCCAATGGCCAGGATGTGGTTGTCAAAGTTCAACATCATGGCATTAGAGCGATTATTTTGGAGGTTTGATCTTAGTTTTCGTTTTTGAAGGCTTTTGAGATGAACAGAGTTGGTGCTATATTTTTTCAACTATCTATTTCTTAACAGGACTTGAAGAATGCAAAGTCCATCGTTGATTGGATTGCTTGGGCAGAACCACAGTACGATTTTAACCCTATGATTGATGAATGGTGCAAGGAAGCTCCTAGAGAACTAGACTTCAATATTGAGGCTGGTATGCAGATTTCAGTGTCATTGAAAAATATTTTCCTGGTCTCAGCATTTGTCCCTGAGAAGTGCATTTCCTTAGTCTTCCCTCCTTTTTTGTTCTGTTTCTCAATATGTAGAGAACACTAGAATCGTATCCAAGAATCTTGGATGCAAGAAGACAAACGATGAAGTTAGAAGTGACAATCGGGTTAATGTCTTAATTCCGGATATAATTCAGGTTCTTGTCTCTTGTGCTCTTGTCCTAATCTTAAGTGTGCAGATTGAGAAATTTCATATGCAGATTTTAAGACTACGGTACACCAATGTAGCTACTGTATAACACATATAGTCTCAGATATTCAGCGTACACCTAAATGCAGCATCACAACTTACTGTTCCTTCTTTATTTAATTACTGATACTTATGTCTGATACCTTCTTTGTTTCTTTAAATGACAGTCGTCTGAGAGTGTACTGATTCTTGAGTACATGGATGGAATTCGTTTGAATGATATAGAAGCTTTAGATGCTTTTGGTGTGGATAAACAAAAGATCGTTGAAGAGATCACTCGTGCTTATGCTCATCAGATATATGTTGATGGATTTTTCAATGGCGACCCTCATCCAGGTAATGATCCTAGACACTCTTTATTATTTTGTAACCTTGCTTAGAAATATAGTTTTCATCTAGCAGAAATATAATTCGACTCTGTTTTGCAGGAAACTTTCTTGTTAGTAAGGAAGCACCACATCGTCCTATTTTGCTTGATTTTGGCCTTACAAAGAAACTCTCACACCCCTTGAAGCAAGCACTAGCCAAGATGTTTCTTGCATCTGCAGAGGTTTGTGATATTTTAGTGTGCACATCTCTCTATTTCTCACCGGCCATAGTTTGGATCTTAACTGCTTAATGTCACAGGGAGACCAAGTGGCGCTTTTGTCTGCCTTTGCAGAAATGGGACTGAAGCTCCGGCTTGATCTGCCAGATCAGGCAATGAGTGTGTCAAGTCTCTTCTTCCGATCTTCAACTCCATCAGACGAAGCTCTTGTAAGTAAAATCTACTTCTGTTTTACCCTTACCATTGCTTTCTCTTCTGTGGTAACTTTTAGTGGATCCGCTCTTACAGATTTCCTCTCTTTCTAGAAAACAATGAAAACCTTAAACGATCAGAGAAAGCAAAATATGAAAGTTATACAGGAGAAGATGCAGCTTACCCCAAAAGAAGTTAAACGCTTCAATCCGGTAAGCATAAGTTTCTCTTTCAAGTGTATATATATATGCCTTTAGTGACCATATCTATATCTAAATGAAACCTTTTGATGCAGATAGATGCATTTCCGGGTGATATTGTTATTTTTGCAAGGGTCATTAATCTACTCAGAGGTGTGGTTTCTGAATCATACTACTTTAACCTCATTACATACATCAAAGGAGTTTTCCTAATTCACAGTACTTTACTATATATTTAGGACTTTCATCCACTATGAATGTTCAGATTGTTTATCTGGATATTATGAGACCATTTGCCGAATCTGTTCTGTTGGGGTAAGTCTTCTACAAATTTTGCAGCTCATTTTATCATCTCATCTCCTTGTGACATAACCATAATATGGTTTTGCAGGAGTATCAGTCGAGGACCAACTGTGGATGCTCATTGGATACATGACTCGCCAATCCATTCTGATGTAGAGTCCAAACTGAGGAAGCTGCTCGTTGAGCTTGGGAGTATCCAGAAAATACTTGGAATTCAGGTTGGCAAAACGCTCTTTTACCGTTTGGCTTGTAGACAGCTTTTTCGTTCGTTCGTTTCAGCATTTGCTTGAACGCTGCCATGTTTATTGTAGGTATGTGCCTACAAAGATGGGAAAGTCATTATTGACACTGCTGCTGGAGTGCTTGGAAGATACGACCCTCGTCCTGTTCAACCTGATAGCTTGTTTCCCGTCTTCTCTGTGACGAAAGGTGTCACTGCCGGAATGATACATTGGCTTGTCGACCAAAGGTGATTAACAACATTATATAAGCTTACAAAATGTTTTCATGTGTCAATTTTGCAAAACTCAAGCGTAGTCATATTTTTAGTAACGTTTAGTAGTTTAATGATGACAGAAAGCTGAACTTCGACCAGACTGTGGGAGATATATGGCCAGGGTTCGGATCAAATGGAAAAGAGTCCATAAAGGTACATATAAGGAGCTAATACAGTAATACTGTCACCTAACTTTCATCTCACTCACTCGGTTTTTGTGTTTCAGGTCCATCATGTGCTTAACCACACATCTGGACTGCAAAATGCCTTTGACCCTGTAGGAGAAAATCCTCTGCTTATCTGTGACTGGGATGAATGTTTGAAACGGATTGCTATTTCATCTCCTGAAACACAGCCTGGTACTCAGCAGCTTTACCACTATCTCACCTTTGGATGGCTTTGTGGTGGAATCCTCGAGGTAAACTAATCAGAAACATTCATCGTTAACCTGTGTGTTTAAGCTTAAAACTCATGCAAGGCTCTAATCAATCTTGAACAGCATGCTTCTGGAAAGAAACTCCAGGAGATTCTTGAAGAATCCATTATAAAACCCTTAAAGCTTGATGGAGAGCTGTACATTGGAATTCCACCAGGTAATATAACAAACACTATAGACTAGGCTACTATTTTTATCAAGAATGATCTAACATCTTCTTGATGATAGGCGTGGAATCTCGGCTTGCGACATTGACCGTGGACACCGAAGAACTGAGCAATCTTTCGTCCATTGCCAATCAGCCTGAGCTTCCTTCAACATTTCAGCCTGAGAAGATCTTACAAATGGCAACCAGCTTGCCAGTCTTGTTCAACACATTGAACGTGCGCAGAGCCATTATCCCTGCGGCTAACGGACATGTCTCGGCTCGTGCCCTTGCACGGTACTATGCAACCTTAGCAGATGGCGGCTTAGTGCCACCTCCACATTCCTCTCTATCTCAGCCACCACTTGGCAGCCACCCTCATGTCCCAAAGTTCTCATCTCCAAATGATACAATGAAAAAGAAAAAGGGTAAAGACATTGCAGCAGCTACAGAGAAGCTTAAACCAAAAGATCATGAGAAGAGACTTTATGAAGAGAAGCAGTTTACGAAAGCTGGTCGTGGCAGAGAGTCAAGTGCAGAGAGTTTAGCTAGGCTAGTCAATGATACTAGTAGTTCTGCTGGCAAAACTGAGATAAGCAGCGATGATCATCAAGATGATATTCGCAATATTTTTAGCAACCCGAGGATCCATGATGCTTTTATGGGTGCTGGAGATTACAGTGGCTTAGTAGTCCCTGATGGGAAGTTTGGACTTGGTTTTAAGCGTGTCTATGCACCAGATGGGTCTCTGGCTGGCTTCGGACATTCAGGAATGGGAGGATCAACAGGCTTCTGTGACATCAAGAACAGATTTTCAATTGCGATAACACTGAACAGGATGTCTCTAGGAGGTGTTACTGCTAGCGTTGTCAAGTTGGTTTGCTCAGAGTTAAATATCCCATTGCCTAAGGACTTCTCAATGTCAAGTGCTATGGGTCCAGATTTGGAGATGGGTGCTCCTCTTATCAACTAAGGTTTGGTTTTATATGTAAGTTTTGCCTGCTTATATTACAACATACATGCCTCAAAGAAACTTTGCTGGAAAGTAAAGTCAAAAGTGTAATGATCAATGTTATTTTTTGCTTGTCTGTATGCTCAAGGATCTGATTCGAGCAATTCTCTTATAGGAATGTAATGTATTGTTTTATACATCCTAGACATCTATACACCAATCTTCAGTGTACCATTTGCAGTATTTTGAGCAATAGAGTATATCTTATACACCAATCCTCAGTAGTTTGCATTCTTTCTAACTTGATGTATATGAATGAAGGAACGAAAGAAGATTCTTGGAACGTGAATCTTGTTAACTAAACTTGAGTTTATTTAACGAACATGTCGCTTTCATTACATGGTTCTAGTTCTATAATGAAACACAAACAGGAATTTTGCTGAGTGATCATTACATATTGAAAAGAGAGACTTATGGCCACATATCAGAGACGCAGCTCACAGCTTCACTGGATACATTACCAAGTCCAGGGCTTGAGTTCTGTCCAGACAGTGTGATTCCAGGGAACATAGATTGGTCGCTGTGGACTGTAATGGCGGGTGAGGTATTTCCTCTGTAGTGCAGACTGTTGATGGACTGTGGTGGTGGACTTAGATGAGTTTGCAGAAGCTGATTCAAGCTGCTTGTGAGGGACCCTCTAGCTACCAAATCTTCTGCTAGCTTCACCTGTAAGTTGTTTAAATCAGCGCACTTTCGCAAATTGAGAAAGATCAAGTGATCTATTATACCTTGACTCTGAGAGTTTCAACATCTGATTTGAGAACTCTGTTATTTGTTCCAGCACTACGGAACTGATGTGTTGCATCTATGAGCTGCTTGTACAACGTTGTGTTCTCTCCTTTCAGAGAATCAACCTTCAAGAATGTATAAGGTCATCATCAAAACATTAACTCTTGAATCCCATAAAAAAAAGAGCATCAAACCTTACCTGAGTTTCAAGATCTTCCAAGTGTTCTTGCTTCCTTTTCCTTGACCGCTTTGCTGATTCCCTGTTTGAATACTTCCTGAGTTCACATCAAGGAAGAAAGTAAAAAACAAAAAATGGTGATCTGAATCCCTCTTCCAGTGTTACACTGCTAAATTTTTATCGGTATGCAACAACAACAACATACCTTCTAATACGTTTTAGATCATTGGGATCATTGTTCATTTCAGATTGGCCAGCTTCTGTCTCTGCATCTTCTTCATCAGAGTGATCATGAGAAGATCTCCGAGCTCCTCCTCTCTCCTCAGGCTTATTGGCTGACACTGGACTATCAGCTGACAGATTCTCTTTGCAGATAAGAGCCACACATTAATATCAAACACTTATACATGGAGTCAAATCAAAAGAGACCAGCACATACCGCAGATTGAGGACTGTGCATCAAGAAAAAGTCCAGGAGGAATCAAGCTCTCAGAGAACAAAAGACTATCTCTGAACTCACACGTGTATTCCTGAAACCCAAAAATAAAAACAAGATTGTTACTACAGCATATAGATCTTGACGTTTGACGCAAGTAACAACGATGAACAACATAGACAACTGAAGGAAGAAACCAAAAGACTAACCCGGTTCATGAGATCAAAAGAAGGGTCTAGAGGGCTTGTGTCAAAAAGACAATCTTGTCTGGATAAAGCAGAAGAAGACAAGAACTTAGTGAGATACTCTTCAAGAGCCAACTCAGAAGCACTTCTCTTCACACCAATGTCTTTAGCTGTGTGATTATCCATTTTTTTCTATGTGAACACACAAGAAGAAGAAATAATGGTGGGAAAAAAAAGAGGAGGGGAAGAGTAAGTTGTGATAGACATCTTCTTTATATAACACTCTCTCTCTTACTAAAGTTATAAAAGGCTTCTTAATGGCTAAGCAAAACCAAAATTTGCTTTGTCAATGCAACGTCTTCATTTTCCAACTTTTTCTTCTTTTAATGACAACAATAACAAAAGAGAGTATAAAAGCAGTGCCAGAGAGAGATCTTACGCTCTGTATTTATTTCATTATCCTTTGTACGTATACAGTTGTCTAGAAGATTAAGGTACTAATTATATGCCAATGATAACATTAATATTTAACTAGACCTTTTCAATAAAATGGTATCTTAAGGTGAACATGAAGTTATGAACGACTAGCTAGTTTAAGATTAAGATACTGGTGAATTAGATTTAACAATTAACCAAAATATACGGTTAGTGATTGGTATATTAGATGAATATTAGTGCAACAATGGCATGTCGAATGATGGAACTATGGAAACAAATTTTTTTTTTTACCCAATAATATTAACAAACGAATAAGTATTGTTCTTGATATCTCTCCCACGTTCATAATGTATGCGGAATCATATTTTAAAATTCATACTGAAGAACTTGATTAATAAATAATAATATGAAATATGAATGATAGAATTGTAAGACAATCATTTTATAATGTATGCGGAATCATATTTTAAAATTCATACAGAAGAACTTGATTAATAAATAATAATATGAAATATGAATGATAGAATTGTAAGAAAATCATGTTGTAGAAAATGATTTATCATTATTCATCACCACAAGGTCCAGAATACAGAAAAAAACAACATAATATTGATGATAGAAACGTAAGAACATCATACTGTAAAAACGCAAAATAAAAAAACAGATTTTCTGTATGATTCATCACCTAGGAATTATCTGGTCACTAAACAACAAAATCAGTGGCGGACCTAGAACCAAATTTAACCGGGTCAAAATATAAATAGGGTGTCATGGAAGGGGATTGAACTCATGTTTGGGGGTCATTAAGAGGATTTTTTACCACCAAGTTGTTTAATTATTGTGTATTATTCTTACAAATCAAATATTTCTATAATTTTAGGGGTGTCATTTGAAACCCCTTCCTTACATGTAGGTCCGCCTTTGAACACAATATGCTTACTCCCTTTCTTTCATGCTTTTGTGTTCTCTTACTTTTCGTCGTATGCTTTTGGAAAGCAGATTTAAAGACGCTTCTTTTCTCCAGCATCAGAAAATACTTTTATTTCTCTAATGTTAATTGATTTAACTTTTGGGTGTAAACCCAACTTTTCTTTTCTTTTGATCTGCACTCCCTTTAAAAAGCTAAACTATTTCACAAACAAAACAATAAAAAGTAACAAACTGGGAAATGTGTCTTTAAGAAATCAAAAGTTACTTGGATCCGAAAATAGAATCCAAAAGTATTTTAAATATGCTTTATTTTTTTTTTCATTTACTAGAACATTCGAACCTAGTGGACTATTAATTTACTAATTATAGTTTTGATATTGGGGACAATTTTTCATAACAAAAAAATGATGGATACAACTTAAATTTACTCATTATTTCATATTTATGGGAATTGTTCATAAAGGCAGAAACCCTAATAAAAAAGATATCTTAATACTAGTTTTTATTCGAAGCTATGAAACTATAATCACTGAGTTGATCCAACGTAAAAAGAAGATTGTAGTCAAAGTGGAGATACCTTCTTACTAGCGATGATTAGCATTTGGGTTTACTTTACATAAAAACAAGTTTTTTTGTTTTATGCAATAACTTCACATGTTGTTGTTATCTAAGCTAGCTAGCTAGCATTTGGTGACTTGGCCGCTTTTATCAAACTACTGAGTCACTCAGAACTCTAATCTAATGAGTGATCATGCCAAACTTATTGCAATAGCATTTGGTCACCTCTAATGTTAATAGCATTCTAGATTTCTAGTGGTTGAATTTAGAGAGTAGGGCATATACTTCGTTTCATCAGCTGAAGCTGGGCAAAACCCAATTAAAACCGAAAAATAATATTTTGCCGTTTTGCTCACCTCATATGGTTAGGTCTCAATTTTTTTCTTTTTTTTCATTTGAAATTTAGGTAAAGTTGATTTAAATTCAAATAAAAATGGCATAATTAAGAACAGAAAATAGACAAATACAAAAAAGTACTAATATCATTAATTATGAATGTTTGAAAATATCTAACTAAATGGCACTATAATATTCTAGTGTATGTATTTGTAATTTTCTTTCTGTTGACAAAACGGAATATAAAATCTTATTCCAACAAAAACTGTATTTCAGACTTTTATTTATACTGTACGAAATTACGGATACGACCTAAATAATAGAACAATGGCCCATGGTGTACAAAGTACAAACCAAGGCCGCAAAATTGGAAACTCTCCAAATTATCAACAATCCATACGATAATGATGTTATCGACTGTAAAACCGCGATAATGATGTTACAGTTTTAAGTATAATGTTCTAATGAAATATGGTATAATGTATTATATATACCATATTAGAGTTTAAGTCAAAGTTACCAAGTTATAATGTTACCATATTATATTATACTATGTTATAATGTAAGTCAAAGTTAACAATTTATCGATGCGTAATATAGTTTTGGTGTCACTAGAATTTAAAAAAGTATTTGAAATCTTGATTAAATAACACTAAATTTAAAAATATTTTAATTATAAATTACAATTAAGATATCTAATAAAACCGGATTTGAATTTAGAATCAATACTTGAATAACACTGAATTTTAATTAATTTCAGTTTATTTTAAATACAAGATTCAATAACACACCCTTAATATATATTACAATACATAATACTATTATCGTATTTATTATGTTTTACTTATGTTTTGCATATATTTTGCATATATTTTGCTTATAATTTGCTTATGTTATACTTATTTTTGTAATACAAAATTTTTAACAACTCTATTCTTTTTATTATTTTTATGTATAAATTTATTGTTTATTTCTAAATAACAATAATTTATTTTATTTTAATTTAGGTGAGTAAATTCAAATAAAGTTTAAAGTCAAACAAAATTAAACGAACACAAATAGATGACAAAGACACTACAACTACGACTTCTTACAAAATAGAAAAGACTTACTTGAGGCATCAAAAGGAAAACACTTTACAAATGCTCGGGTGATCCCCAACCAGAATGAGAAGTATGTGACGATTGCCATTACCGTTTGCATCATTGTCCTCATCTCTCTCTCTCTTCATTCGCTACATAGTTTTAGATCGAGTCATTCAGCTGTGGCGGGAACAAGAACCGGGAAGAAACGCCGCAGAAATCGAACTCAATGACGTACAGGAAGTTCCCTGATCGTTTAGTTTTTGGTTTTATCCTTTTTATTATGATTCCGTTGTCGTTTTAAACAAGGAGAGTACACTCATCACTCTCTGTAAATCTCCATTAGGAATAATTATTCTTAATCTGAATAAGTGAGTGACGTTTAAAAGCCACCACGTTATATTACGATGCCTGATTTAATATACATACACTCTGTAAATTTTCGGTTTGCTTTACATCATGAATCCGAGTTTCTTAGTACTCAAATGCATTCTAGATATTATAGTGTATTTATTTATAATTTTCTTTCTGTTGACAAAACGGAATATAAAATCTTATTTCAACAAAAAGTGTGTTTCAGGCTTTTATTTATACTGTACGAAATTACGGATACGACCTAAATGATAGTAGAACAATGGCCCATGGTGTACAAAGTACAAACCAAGGCCGCAAATTTGGAGACTCTCTAAATTATCAACAAACCATACGATTACTATCATCATGCACTAATAAATTACTGTCGTCATGCACCATCCTCATCACCACCATTCGGAAGCTCAGAGGCGCGACGACAATCCACTTTACGTTGTCTCTCTTTACGTTTGCTGCGCGGCACGAAATCGAGGTGATGAAGAGCAAGAACCATCACCAAAACGGTCAAGAACACGAGGATGGGACCAAAGATCCATAGCATCAAAGAAAGTCCGGCGTAGAACAACCTGTTACCCACCGTGTTGAGCAAGAGGGCTCTTTCGAACAACTCGCCGACGTACTCAGACGTGAGGAACAAGTCACCAGAAGGATTAGGGTCTAAGTTAGGGATGTTAGCGAGAATGCCGACTTGGTTGAGGAAACGGATGGAGAGAGAGTGTGAGAAGAAGGAGAAGATGAAGATTGCGAGAATCGTTACGTATTTGACGGCTAGGGCGATATCTCCATGTGCACCATACACGGCGTCGTTTATGGGCTTCTTGATGCTGTAAGTGCTGCTTATAACTGCGGCTAGACCGGCGCAGAGGAGCACGCAGGTCGTAGCCATCAGTGTAGCTCCCATTTCTATGTTACGCAGTGTTTGAACGGTCAATATGTTCGTTTTCTGATTCTCCTGACAAATTAAACAACAAAAATAATCAATCTTCTACATATTTATTATCCAATCATAAATATCGCATATAATTAATTAAATTTACGGTCAATATGTTCGTTTTCTGATTCTCCTGACAAATTAAACAACAAAAATAATCAATCTTCTACATATTTATTATTATCCAATCATAATTATCGCATATAATTAATTAAATTTACTATGTGATTTCAGACAAAGCAAAACTAATTTCCATACCATCGAAGCTAATCCTCATACCAAAAATCTCACTACGATCGACGACGATACCATAAGTTTGTATAATTTTTCTATATTTTTTTATAAGAACAAGCTAGAAATGAGATGGATATAAAACCTTGATCATAGCAGAAATCCAGATCTTGCGGCCGCGAGTGTTGATGCCGAGGACGGTGGAGAAGGGTTGGGTTCGAACCATGACGCACAAGTAGATGTGGTAACAAAGCATCATCACAAGAGCTAAGGGCACAAGAATCGCGTCCAAGTACCATGTCCTCCACTCCATTTCCTCTCTCTTTCTCCCTCTTTTTCTCTCTCTTTTCTTTTTCTTTATGTTCAAACTCAATTTCAATGATTTCTTTCATCGTATCTTTTGCTTCCATATATATATAATGAACTTAAATGTAAAAAACTTTCCCATTTGCCTAAATGTACTTAGATATGTACTAGCTGTCGAAGCTGTCCACAGCAAAAAAATATCTCTATGGCATTAGTACTAAACCAATCATGCTCATCTCTAAAGGTACATCCTAAATTACAAAAAAGAATATACTTTGACAGTGTAGATTAAAAATTTTACACCACAAAATATGTGCTTTCAACTTTTCTTTCTTTTTCTTTAGAATTTTTTCCTTACTTGAGTTTTGTAGTTTCCATTAAATATATGTATCCACATCTTATAAACTTTATTTCTATAAAAAAATAATAATATATCACTACAAAAATATAGACAATAATATTCAGCACCTTTCAACCTTTATAAAATAAATAATATATATACTTCAATTATATAATCTATAGTTTCTTTTACGTTTGATTTTTAAACTATTATCAAATAAATTTTATTTTTACAGTAACATAAAATTTTACAAAATTCTTTGTATATTTGATGATATATGGTTATGTTTTGTGATGTCTTGTCTTGTATATAGCGGATATCAGCTTAGCTTCTCCCACATCTATTTCCACGTATATAATCAGTCTTATGTACGTTCTCATCATATCTAAAGCAATACAATTCACCTTTCGTAAGATTAACATGTTGTAACTAATGTTGTTGTTTTTACTAACTCTGTTTTTGTAAGGTAAGATCAACTGTCATCACGCTGTCTTTAAGTCTTTCGCATGTGTTTTCTTTGAATTCCAACCTATTCTCATCCTAAAGCGTAATGCCAAATCTAAGTTTACTTAATTGTTTTGGTATACGTTTGATATCAATAAGAGAATGTGTCCTTGGTTAGTACCTTTTAAGTTATTAACTTTAAAACCAAAAGGATAAATACAATAAACCTGTTAACCCTTTACACATTTTTTAACCCTTTACATATATATTTGTTTACACTTCAACGCCCGTAGACGACAAAATGGTTAGTAAGAAAGTGAATCAAGTCATCATATTTCTGTATTATTCAGGGAAACAAAAAACGAAATTTACAAAAGCACGAACATATACAATATACCAGCAAGTTGCAGCATGGATATCTTCTACTCCTCTAGGGAGGGTTCATTAATTAGTAAGCTAAATATGTTTACCCATTTCGTAATTAAGCTAAGTTAATTAAAGAATCAGAAAAAGACGTGTGATGAAGCAACGCGTGTTATTTAGGAAACAACATCAACTTCGGAAGGCGACACGAACATGCAATATGCACTAATATTTCTTTTACGTCACTTAAATCGTGTGTGTATATGTAACTATTGACTACTTACGCAACTTAAAATTCGTTTAAGTCTCTTTAGCGTGATGAATGGTATAGGACTAGTATACCACCTTTTCCCATGTACGTATAATTTGAAAAAATGATTCTGTTATATTTTACTATTTAAAATAATTATCATATTTTCACATTTTCACATTTTTAAAATTTTATTTAGTAAATTACATATAAAATAATTAAAACATCATTTATTTACCGAAATCAATTTTTTTACGCTTTATGATTATGAAAATTATATTATGTTATTAGATCATTTCACCATTCCGCTATTTTATTGTCAGTCTTCTACAATGTTTAGAAGATTGAATGTTGCTATAAACCAAGTACTCAATTAATATCAGCGGTGACCAAATGCTAGCTAGCTAGCTTAGATAACAACATGTCAAATTATTGCGTAAAACAAAAAAAAAATTGTTTTTATAATTTTATGTAAAGCAAACCCAAATGCTAGCTAGCTAGCTTAGTACAAATGAGTGACACTGTTGAGTATATAAGAAACTCGGATTCATGTTAAGCAAACCGAAAAATTTCTTATCACCATCGAATTATTAGATCTTGCAAAAGATTTATATTGATAAAATGATGTTTTTTCACTTTTGGATTAGAGTAAATCTAAATTATTTTTGATACGAAAACCCTCAAACTGACACATATTGTCACATCTCTTTGAATTAATTGATTTTGGTTGCCTTGTGACATACGTGTTATTCTCGTGTATGTGACAACAAGCAGGAAACACATTTTGTAATATGTGACCATTTTTCTAAGTTGTTTCAACTTTAGTCTCCGTACCAAGAACATAGTCGCAAAACTCTTTGGATTAAGAAGATTTTTCCAGTTTTTATTTATTAAAAACTTGTCAAAATCATCTATAAATTTCCTCAATTAAGATTGGTAAACATGGATTTATAAATTGTATTAGCCACTCTATGATCCAGCCACAGAACATATCTTACACTCTAGTAAAAAAAACATAATAGTCGGCTATGGCAAGAGTTAAGATAGTTTCGACATGAAGAAGACCACATATAATCGTAACGGTTTTGTGATTTATATAAAGAAGGAAAGAAAGAATGTGCTTAAGACTACTAGACCAGCTTCAAAGACATAATGTCTCAGCACGTCTGAAGAGCAGAAGCATAGTTCATTGTAGGAGCAGTTAAACACCTCTGACATGTCATTTTTATTTTTTTAACAAGGAGGCTGCCTGAATCACTACTCCCATTAACCAGTTAGAAAAAACGGAATTAATTACAGAAAGAGTACGAACGAATGGGTATGAGACTGATTTTGGCAGAAGATATCAACGCAAGAGTTGAGACACGGAACAAAAAGAAAAAACGAACCCTAACAGTATCCAACAGAGACGGCGATTATGTGACTAGAATATTAGGGCTTTTTATTTATAGAGGGAGCAAATTCTTTGGTCAAAAGTCAAAAGTGAATAATTAATTGTTATTGAAGCCTTTAGAGCTTCTAGTGGGCTAGAAATGGGCTTAATTTTCTATTAGTCCATGAGATTTGCGATATATGCAGCTTAATCCATGTGACTGATTACATAAACTACACTTAGCCCCACTTGCAACGAGTAATGTTGTGGAAAAAATGGTGGTAGCTCAAAATTTAATCGGCCTATCCAACTTTTTAGATTTTGGAAAAAAAAAAAGTTAACGTTAAGTTTGTTCTAGATAATCCAAGCTCCCAGCAAACACACAGTTATACTCAAATCATCATATTCATACACAGTTTTTTCCTTCTAGTTTTAATGTGAAATAAGTTCACAGTAAGTAGATTTCTACAAAGAGAAAACCTGATTCAAAATTATCCACTTCAAAAAAAAACACAACCCAGATTCAAAATTCACTAGCATGCAAAAATGAAAAGCCAACGGTAGTATATAAAATATATTAAAAGGACAAACCCTAATTAGCACGATCACAACGTGCTCCAAAAACGAGTGGTGTAAGTGGGAAAACTCATCTATTCTCTTAAATATGATGGGACCAACAAACATTTTCATCACTCGAAGCCACACAAATTATCTTCTCCTCATTGCTCATGGTAGGTTTGGTAGTAACATTATTATTAAGTAACCATACCTCACCTCCTATAAATACCACCCTTTGTATCACCTAAACAGCATCACAATTGAAACAAATACCATACAAAAAAAGAATGAAACTCTTCTCACTTTCACTTATCTTGCTCTTGGCCGCTACAGTCTCCCAAGGCAGGCCTTCGGTACCCGTGCCTAGGCTCATCGAACTGCTCACATCAACGAGCATCCTTGAGGTCGAAGCTGATCTCTTAGAGAAACAGCGACTCTCCATCAACTACCCCGACTGCAGAAGCTGGCATCTCGGTGTTGAGACTTCTAACATCATAAACTTCGAGACGGTGCCCGCAAATTGCAAAGACTATGTTGAAGACTACTTGACCTCTTCTCAGTACCGTGACGACTCCAAAACGGTGTGCAAAGAAGCTTATTTCTTCGCCAAAGGAATTGCCCTAAAGAACGACACCGTCAATGTTTGGATCTTTGACTTAGACGATACCCTCCTCTCTAATGTTCCCTTTTACGCCAAATATGGTTACGGGTATGTATGCATATATATAGTTTTTAGTGAAATTTTACAAAAATTTACAGTCCACTAATTGTAAAAATACCTAGGGTAGAGACAGTGAGACACATATGTTATATTGTACTACTAATTTTCACAAGTCTAAAATAGTTTGAGACGTATCTATATATTGTTTCCGTACGTGTTTACATTGTGGTTTAACGTAAAACTGATTACGTTTTGCTGTTTGTTTGTACAGGACAGAGAAGCACGATCCGGAAACGTACAGAAAATGGTTGGAGGCCGGAGGAGCTCCGGTGCTCCCGGAGAGCTTGCATCTTTACGAAAACATCCAGGAACTTGGGATTGAACCGGTTTTACTCACCGAGCGACACCAAGACTTGGTGGGAGTTACTCTAGAGAATCTCAAGGCTGCTGGCTTCCCTTACTGGAAAAGTGTCATATTCAGGTAATTAAGAATAAAGTGTAGCTTAATCGTATTCATACATATAAAGCACGTATCATATGTGTGACGGAATCGAGTGATATATATAGGCCAAAGGAATCGAACGCGAAGATAGCCAACTTCAAGTCAAGTGAGAGGAGGAAGCTGCTGAACAGTGGATACACTATCATCGGAAATATTGGAGACCAATGGGCTGATTTGGCTAAGAGCAGCGCTGGGCGAAGGACTTTCAAGCTCCCAAACCCACTTTACTACAAGGCCTAGTGCATCTTGCTTAATGTCTTTGTCCCACCACATGATCATCTGTGTTTATGTTATCATCTCTTTGTAACCACTTCCCAATGCTAAAATAAATGTACAACCCATCTCAACTTAATAAATAAGGTTACTTCGTATTAAATGTTTTTTTTTTCCTTTGTAGAGAAAATTAATCAAGTAGCCATAAAATATCAAGCTATATGAAATTTCAAATTAGCTAACTGTCCAAAAGAACCATCCTTTTTCCAAAAATCATAACTCTGGGTGTTTCTTTTGATCTGTAGCACAAGCGGCTGGATTCATGTTAATCGGTTTGGTACAGGTTAATTTGGCATAAAACATTTTTATAGAGTTCTATTAAGCAGGGTGGAATTATGATCTTATCTACCTCAATATTCTATTAAATAAAATATATATATCGTTCGTCGACATTGCTTTAAATCGACAGAACTAAACGTTATGCACATTTACTTACACAACATTTCATACGTAATTTATAATTTGTAGAAGTTATTTGGTTTGTGTACGTATTTAACTGATTAAAAATTTGAATCAAAATTATGTGGGTTATTGAATGATTTTGTGTGTGTTGTTACAGTATTTTATTATTCAAAGAATTTCATTCCAAATCATAAAGTTTAGTACAAATCAGTAAATTAAGCAATTGTGATGGGCTGATGGCCAGTGACATTGAACCTAGACACATACAAATAGAACACGTGCATGTAAGCGAGTATTGGTATAGTCTTGCCTTCCTATTGACATTTATAAAACCTACCGCGGGACCACCGATTTGACATATCTTTTATGATTGCATGTGATTCTGTCTCTACTTTATTGATCGGTGTCCAATTTCTGCGTATGATGTCTTCCATGATCCATCATATCATCTACCCTGATGACCTTAAATCCTTAATTATGGTCATATCAATGACATAGTAAAATTATTTGACAACAATACAATTTATTAAGGTATACTATGTGCTATCTTTTAGTTTACTAATATCTGAGCCTAGGCTATACTGTTCTTATAAACTTTTTTGGTTGGTGTTTTGGTTCAGTGTGTTTAGCCGGAAAATGGAGTTTGGATAAAAGTGTGTGAAAACGTATGAATCCTTGGAAGTTTTTGTAAGCCCATTATGGAATAAGGTAAGCCCAATCAAGGGAACTATAAGCCCAATAATACTCCTCTCCCTGTCTGCTTTCTCCAGCCCAAACGGATTTTGCAGGATTTAGAAGGAACTAAAACCAGAAGGCACAAGATATGATTCTGACTGACTTCTGAGAGTCGATTGCAGACAATGTTTCGAATTGAAAACTATATGAATCCATTGCAAGATTGACATTTCGGATTAACTGACGAAAAGGGTTGGTGGCGGGAATAAGTTGTGGGTGTGATGTGGGGCCCTCCAAAGCTGTAAAGTCAGCAAATTTTCAATTTAATCCATCACTTGGCTCATGGTGTGGTTGGTAATTCGGTGTTAGGTGAAGGCTCTGTATCTTCATCTTCTCCCTCTAGTGCTTCTTCATTTCTGTCGTGCTTGAAGGTTGAAGCAAGCAAATTGGGATAACAATGTCGTCTTCATCCTCCTCCTCCGAACAACCCCGAGTCATTACCTGCAAAGGTAAGTAAAACCAGTTTCTTTTTTGGGTTTGTTTTGTTCTTTCAGGGGATTTTTGATAAAACGGTAAAGAGAAATTCTGTAGCGGCGGTGGCGTGGCGTGCTGGTGAGCCATTGGTGATAGAAGAAGTGGAAGTGAGTCCACCTCAACCTCTTGAGATCAGAATCAAAGTCGTCTGTACATCTCTCTGTCGCAGCGACCTCTCTGCTTGGGAATCTCAGGTTTCGTTTCTCTTTCTTCACAAAGTAACCTCCTTTTGAATTTGGCATATAAGAAGAGTCTCTGATGAAGTCTCCCTTTTGTTGTTACAGTCTCTTTTTCCCCGTATATTTGGCCATGAAGCTGCAGGGTAAGTTACATTTTCCCTATAACCTCACTTTTAGCTTTTGCAATCGAAAGTTAGAGACTTTTATCGTTATCAACTCTGTTATAAAGAAAGAGTTTTTCACCGGTCAAGTTCTTATAACTGTGTGTGTGTGTCCATGGATGTTTGTACAGTATAGTGGAGAGCATAGGGGAAGGCGTAACCGAGTTTGAGAAAGGAGATCATGTGCTTGCTGTGTTCACTGGGGAATGTGGGTCATGTAGGCATTGCCTCTCCGGGAAGAGTAACATGTGTCAGGTTCTTGGAATGGAGAGGAAAGGTTTGATGCATAGTGATCAGAAGACTCGTTTCTCCATCAAAGGCAAACCTGTTTACCATTACTGCGCGGTTTCTAGTTTCAGCGAGTACACTGTGGTTCACTCTGGCTGTGCTGTCAAAGTCCATCCTTTAGCACCTCTAAACAAAATCTGTCTCCTAAGCTGTGGAGTAGCTGCAGGTAAAAAGAAATGATGAAATTCAGTTAGCTATCTTATTTGTAGTGAAATACTGAGAATCTAGTGTGTAAGTTTAGGTCTTGGTGCGGCATGGAATGTTGCTGATGTACAAAAAGGTTCAAGTGTTGTGATATTTGGTCTTGGTACTGTTGGTCTTTCGGTAAGTTTAGTATATAGATACATAAATTTTGATGCTTTCTGCATACATTTTGTTTAATGTGGATCAATCTCTTCAGGTTGCTCAAGGTGCTAAACTCAGAGGAGCAGCTCAGATAATTGGAGTTGATATAAATCCAGCTAAGGCTGAACAAGGTATATAACTATATATTAATAGCTTTAAGATATGTTACGGCTTAGTATGTTTTTGAGTGTCTCTTATTTGTTGCAGCAAAGATTTTTGGTGTCACGGATTTCATCAATTCACATGACCTCTCAGAACCTATACCTCAAGTAATTACAGTATCTCCGGTTCTTAATCTTGCTCATAACTAAAGGCTGATGATGGAGTTGAAACTTTGTTACCATATTGGTTGGGATTTCAGGTGATCAAAAGAATGACAGGAGGAGGTGCAGATTTCTCATTTGAATGTGTTGGTGATACAGGAATAGCTACAACTGCTTTACAATCTTGCTCTGATGTGAGCTTTCTGTTCTTTTTTTTTTTGTATTTTGTGCACTTAGTTATATGCTAATGACATTTAACTTTCAATGTGGAGATCTCAGGGATGGGGCATGACCGTTACTCTTGGTGTACCGAAAGTGAAGCCTGAAGTTTCAGCTCACTACGGACTTTTTCTTTCTGGGAAATCTTTAAAAGGGACTCTTTTTGGTGGTTGGAAGCCTAAATCTGACCTTCCTTCACTTATTGAAAAGTACATGAACAAGGTAACTACATAAGCAAAATCGCTTTTGATCAAGTGTACCAGTTTATTTAACTTTTTTTTTTGTTCACTCCTCTGTTGTGGTGTTGTAGGAGATTATGATCGATGAGTTTGTCACGCATAACCTGGCATTTGGTGATATCAACGAAGCCTTTGAGCTTATGAGAGAAGGAAAGTGTCTGCGTTGTGTTCTTCACATGCCAAAGTAATGTCTTGGAAAGCACATGATGTACAGTTTCAAGAAAGAATCTGTTTTTTTTCTTTCTAATGCTTATTGATCGATTTCTCTGGTTATGATGTAAAACAAAAGTGATGGCTCAATAAAGCTATATGAGACTCAGTTTTGTATTTGGTTCGTTGTGAAGTTATCGTTGACACATCAGAAAGCAAACTCATGAATCAAATGAGTGTCTAGAAAAAGGAAGTAGATTGGTTTCAAGACCTCATTAAATTGGCGTGGTTGATGATGCTGATGATGATATGCAGAGAAATCAGTGTTAATTAGCTATGAAGTTTCAAAGTTCGAATTTTTATTCATTATTCGCCAATAAAGTTACCGATTTGAGTAGTTCGACTCTGTTGCTCATAACATTTCCGGTCGAAAATCCAACAGAATTTGTAAATTTGTAATGCGACCGTCTTTAAAACGCGATTTGAATGGTTACTGTTGCGAACGCGCTTCATTGGTAATTGGGAATCGCTATATAAGACGCGGTAGCTGCGGTGAACACTCTAATGTCACTCTCTTTCGTTTCGTCGGAGCATGAGCAGTTGAGCACCATGGAGGAGTCGGAGAGCAGGAAACCCATCGCTCTCTTCATGGCTTTTGGTACCAAAGGCGATGTCTACCCAATCGCTGTAATATCTCTCTCTCTCTCTCTCTCTCTCTCTCTAATTCGGATTTTGGGTTCTCTCAGGAAGCGAATCCAAGAGCTTTTTGTTTTTGCAGGCCATTGCCGCAGCTTTCGCTCGTGATCAGCAACTGTACTCTGTTGTTTTGATGTCACATTTGGCTCATGAGGTTCGATTTTTCTCCTCTTCTGCTCTGTTAGTTCTCGAGTTGCAGAAACTTCGGTAAAGAGGTCGTTTTGTTGCAGAATCTAAGCTCCCACTTGGTCAAAGCGAAAGTTTCCTATTTTCGGATCACTTCTCCTCCTGCTCTGTCTAGTGAAGCTCAGGGTACTCAGGACGCTACAGGTCAATATTGTTATGCTAATTTTTGTTCTTCCAATTCTGGTTTTCTTCATACTTTAGCTTAACATTCATCTTTGTTTCTTTGTTGTCTTTCCTCTTTTTTTCTTTTGTGGGTTTCTTTCATTCAGACTCAAAGAGGACTCTTTTTTTGGATGAGAAACAAAGGATAAAAAGGGAACACAGACAAGAGTGTCATTCTGCATTCGGAACCATTTTTGGAAAGGGTCCTTGTATGGAGGGTGATCTCGTTGTCATAAATTTCTTTGCATTGGTATAATGCCTGATTTATCTCTATCAATGACAACAGATTTGCATCATGAGTGTCATAAGAAAGATTTAAATTGGTTGTTCTGATTGTACATTTAGGAAGGATGTAGCCTTGCAGAACTTTTTCAGATCCACTGTGTGGTGGCTGCTCCTTATGTTGTTCCGTATAGGTAATTTCTTATCCTGGAAGTATGAGTGTGACATAACATCCTGGATATGGAAGATAAATACTTTCACTTCTTCTTTTTACAGTCCACCATCAGGGTTTGAAAGACAGTTTAGGAAGGAACTTCCGGAGTTGTACAAGTACTTGAAAGAAGCTCCAATCGGCAAGGTATTCCATATGATTGTGATACAAACATGTCGTTGGTGTTATTTTCTCCTGAGTTTTTCTAATTTATATGTTTTTGCAGGTTAGCTGGAGTGATGTAACACATTGGATGTGGCCTCTATTTACTGAAGAATGGGGATCATGGAGATACGAGGAACTCAACCTAAGTTGTTACCCTTTTGCAGTAGGTGTTTTTTGAAACATAGAGACCTAGAGGATACATTTTATTGCAAGAGACGGTAGTGTGAACTGTCATCTGACGTACTCATTTGGTGCAGGATCCAGTAACAGACCTACCAATTTGGCATATCCGGCCACCACCTCCCCTGGTCCTTTGAGCTGTTTATATCCTCTTGGTATTTTGCAATCTATCTTCCCACTAAGATCGTATCTTCATATACTAACTTTTTTCTTCTAACTCGACCCATTTAGTGTACTTTTCTCATTTTGTAAGTCCAACACTGACTGATCATTGATTAAACTTAGGCACTTTTAAATTTTTAGTAATTTAGTTGCTATATTATACCGATATCAATTTAAAAACCACAGGACATTGCATTGGTAGCTGACCTGTTACATATTTCTCTGCGACAGGTATGGTTTCAGCAAAGAAATTGTCGAATGCCCTGGTATGGAGGATGTTCGCCACTTTTATTGAACTATTTTTCAGTGCATTTCTAGCATCTTATTTATAAAAAAGAGAGCAATATCACTCCATTGACCTGGCAAAACTTGGTTCTGTGCATTTCACTGCATTCATTTTGTCTTATGAACAGATTATTGGCCATTGAGTGTTCGAGTCTGTGGTTTTTGGTTTCTGCCAAACGAGTGGCAGTATTCATGCAACAAGTGTGGAGACAATCCTTCTGCAGGGCGCTTGGGTACAGACAATTCCCCTACATGCTCAAACCACACTGAGCTCTATACTTTTGTATCGTCTTTAGAGCCAAACCTGCCTATCTTTGTAGGGTTGAGTTCTGTTGGAAGGTCTAAATTTAAGTTGATCCCCCTAAATCATTTCTGACTTCTACGTTTTCGATATTTTTTCTCAGAAGAACACTGATATGTTATCATGTCAGATATAGATTCCATTTCACTGTGAAATACGGCAATAATGTTTCTCTTTGCTGTGCAGCATGGGTTTTGTGAAGAATCCTCTAGCCTTTCTTCGTGTTCTCCAGTCTGTTATCCAGATTACAGGCTATAGATTTATCATTTTCACAGCGTGTTATGAACCTTTAGATGCAGCAATTTGCACCATTGCTAAGGAATCACCTTCAAGTGCGAACCGACCTTTGGATGTAGGAATCTCTATCTTCAACGGCAAGCTTTTCTGCTTTTCTGGGTGAGTAAAACTTTGCACAACTTGTAATTGCCGACTATTCTATTGCTGATCATTATATTGGACATGGCAACACCTCAATTTTCACGTGGCCCTATAACAAATCTAACTATTTGTCTATCTGAGTTAGTATGGTGCCATACAATTGGCTGTTTCCAAGATGTGCTGCTGCAATTCACCATGGTGGCAGGTGACATTTTCAGCTGGATCCCCTTTCCTAATAATGATCTAGGACATAGAAATATACACAAGAACTGATTTTTGTTGCGTCTTTATATGAAAATGTCTCCCTGTGGAGATAGTGGTTCTACATCTGCAGCATTACATGCTGGAATCCCACAGGTTTGTTTTAGTTCCACATTCTTATATAATCTTTGGTCGTGTCTTTGTATGTGACTTGACATAAAATGGTAAAACTAATTGTTAGTCAACAAGGACTAGTAGATTTTTGTTGTTGTTGTAGAGTTACTGGTACGGTTGATGAATTATGTGTCATTAGATAAGAAGAACGTACCATGGTGCTTGTTCTTTAGTTAGGCTGCAGCAAACGTTACTAGTCTTTCGTAAACCAAAGTTCTTGTGTACTGTTGGTTACAAATGATGATTAACGTTTTTGCTCTCTCTCTTTTTTTCTTGAAGCTTTATCTTGTATCTAGTTTTGGTGTTCATCTGAATGAATCTCAAGTTGCAATACCAAAAAACGGACCACATAATGTGTTTATATATTGTCTTTCAACAGGTCATATGCCCATTTATGATGGATCAGTTCTATTGGGCAGAGAAGATGTGTTGGCTTGGTGTTGCTCCTCAACCACTGAAAAGAAACCACTTGCTTCCGGAGGAGGAAGCAAATGATGAGAACATCATGGAAGCTGCACAAGTGGTAGCAAAAGCCATATACGATGCACTTTCTACAAAAACTAGGACACGTGCCATCGAAATCGCTAAAATATTATCTCTAGAGGTATCCGTTCTTCGACAAGGAAAATTTTCGATGTAGTGTAGTCTTATGTTTCATAGTTTGAGTAAATTTCTGGCAATTTCATTTTCCAATAACAATAATGTCAGGATGGAGTCTCAGAAGCTGTGAGGGTGCTTAGAGAAGAGGTGTGTGAAGCTTCAGGCAGCAGCCTAATACTTGGATGAGCCTACTGATTGCGATGGTGCTCTAGAAATTCATACTGATTGTTGACAAATGACAATCATAAAGTGTCTACTCTTTGTGCTCCTCCTCTAGCTAGAACTAAATATTTCGACCTCAAGTTGTTATCTAAATGTTTTCCATCTAAACAAAATACAGTTTTAGAGTGAAAATTTGAATGTTAAAGAAAAAATTATATTCTAGTTAATTAATTGGAGATTTACCACAAAATTATCATATTCAAGTTCAACTCGAAGCAAAAAAGAATAAAATCTGTTAAAGGGCCCAAAAAGGGACATAAAACAAAACCAATTTACATACTAGCCGGTCAGGATTGGTCTGTTCCGGTCCGGTATGGAGGGAACGAAACCGACTGAAAAATTCACCTTGTGAAGAAGACAGAGTCTCCGACTCTCCCCTCCGTAGCTCTGTTTCGACGCAGAGGGAAAAACCCTACGATTTCCTCGACTCCTTTGCATTCCTCCGACCACCGTCTCCTTTTTTTTTTTTTTCCTTTTTGTTATCTCCCGACGGAGAGAAATTCACTATCAGGTTTTGAATATCATGGTGGTGCTTGAATGGGGTGTGCAAAAGCTCTTGTCCGGGTACCTAGGTCGCTACATCAAAGACTTTCAGAAACACAAGCTCAAGATCACTGTTTGGAATGGTAATTCACTCCTCCTTCCGTTTTCTCTCCCCCTCTCTATTTTTTTTCTGTTCAACGAACACCAATTTGTGCTCCTCACTGCAGAGGAAGTCCTATTGGAGAACGTGGAACTCAATCTTGAGGCTTTCGAGTATTTGCAGCTTCCATTCGCTCTCAAGCAAGGTGATTCAATGGATTCAAGCCGTTTTTTTTTTTTTTTTTTTTTTTTTCTCTTCTCTCTACTTTGGATCAAATCCGTTGTTGTTCTTATAGGACGTATTGGGAAATTGAGCATTAAAATTCCATGGAAGAAGCTTGGTTGGGATCCCATCATCATTACGCTTGAAGATGTCTTTATATGTGCATCACAACGTAATGATCAAGAGGTGATTTTCCCTGTCTATTAACCCCTTTTTTTGTACATGACAAGCCTTTATAATGTACTTAACTCCATGGCCATTGCAGTGGAGCTCAGATGTGGTTGAGAAAAGAGAGTTTGCTGGTAAGATGGCTAAGCTTGCCGCTGCAGAACTGGCGAAATTGTCCAGGCGTGTCTTTGGTGAGCAATATATTTTCCTTTCCTACACTGTCAAGTCTTGGTTTCTGCTACATTGCACTAATTAATTCATCTGTCAACCCCTTCAAATTTTGTTTTTGTTTTTTTCCAGACAGTCCAGGAGCAGGGAATCGTTTTATGTCATATATTGCAGCCAAGGTGACATCAGTTAAGTATCTTACATCTTTTACATTATTTTTGGTCTGGTGCTGTATTTTGATTTTTGAGCAAGTTTAAATCTTCCTGCTTGTGGATGAGGTTATTATCTTTATTATGTCTTCGCTTCTTTATACTATGTTAACTTTCCTTCTCTATTGGCGTAGATTCTTGACAGCATTCAACTGTCCATCAAAAACTTCCACATCTTATACTCTGATGCACAACCTGAATCGGTAAGTCTCCTGCTTGTTCAGTTTAATTAGTTAACTAGTATATAGGCTTGTAACTCTGTATTCTCCATTAGCAGTTGGTGGAAACTTATATATACATCTATAATCTTATTCTAGTCTTGTTTCATTTATGTGGGCATAGTATTTATCATGGAGGATACAAATTTAGGTAGCATCAAGTTTATGAGCTGGGTGATGCTAAACTACTATCAGTCTATCTTGCGATTCACTAGAGTTATAATTTGAATCATCTCTTGGTATTGTCTACTTTCCCTTTTTCATATGTTTGACTGTAAATTGCTGTCTGCAGGTACAAGCTGTATTAGGACTGCGGTTTTCAAGCTTGACAGTCACTAAGCAAAATCCAGTAGGGTAAGCTCCTGATGCACCTTCAATGGCACTTAATTGAAAGTATTACACTTTCGTGTTTGCTTCCTTGTAGCTTTTCTCTACTCTATGGTAATGCTGTGTTTGATTTACTTTGCGAGACAGCAAAGAGCATATCCCACTACTCCCAACTGCCTTTTTTACTTACTAATAAAGTTTCCTTGAAGCCGGTTTCTTCGATGAACTAATTTTTTTTTGGTGAAACCAAGATCTGTGATTTATATGTGCGCACCCTGAGATACCTTGACATGGCGTCTATGTTGAATATCAGGTCATCGAGAGGCCAAGTGAATAAACTTGTGGAAATTGAAGCTTTGGAAATTTATTGCGACATGTATGAGGGAAACATGGACTTTCTAAGTGTTGATAATAAAGGAGATTTTGACAACTGGTGCCAATCAAGATTGCAAAGCGATACATTCGGTTATTTATTGAAGCCAGTCCATGTTTGTGTAACACTAATGGTAATGGAGCGTTGTTGCTGTGTTTTTACATCTGTTACCATTAAAGATTTGTTGCATGGTTGCTCTATCTTTAGGGTTATGTTAAAATGAGTATGTTATATCTGCTGTAGCGAGTCTATTACTTCATTTACCTGATGGCCTAAAAAATTAGGATTTAGTTAATTGGCGTCGTAGAAGCAAGTCTTTTTCGTGAAAACTACGCACATAGTTTGATGACATTCCTATCTATCACTGTACCATGAATGATTTGCATTGCATTTTTGCCAATTCTAGTGGAAGCTGTTTGCAGCTATTTGATTTAAGATACAATTATACATAACGAACATTGGTGTATACATGCTATTGCTTGGTTGCATTTGTGTTCTGTGTGTAAATAGAAGTTCTTCATTTTGCCTGATGCACTTCTTTGTATAGGTCAATCGATCTGGAGAGCTTTATGACGATCTACCTCAGTATTCTATCAGCGCTGAGTTGACTGATGTGGTTAGTTCCTAAATATTGCTAAACTAGGTTAAGAGCTAAGATTTTATTTACCATTTCATGACTCATTCTAACTTCCACTTATGCGTTTCAGGTCATGAGTTTGAATGAATTTCAATTGCAGCAGATTCTTATTCTATTAGATTACTTGCAAACTAGCCAATTGCGTGAGAGGTAAGCCTTTCATTAGGGGTAGGATAATTTTTCCTCCATTCAAACTTCTATTATTCTGAGATTTAGCTCTATTATATGACGCGGAATGTTTTGAAGAACTCTTGATTTAAGAATGTATTAATTGGTTTAGGTATGGGCGGTATCGTCCCTGCTCCACTTCCCTATCGAGGAAACCACCAGGATGGCAGAAACTTTGGTGGCATTATGCCCAAAAATCAATTTTATCTGATGTACGGAAAAAACTGTGGAAAACTTCATGGAGATTTCTTGGACAGCGAATGTAAGTTTACTTTCTTGACATCTTTTTATTTTTATTTTATTTTATTAAGATAATGATTAATTATTTACCAGTTACAATTTTCCCAATGCTCTTAAAGTTTCTTCATAATTTACTTTCACGCAAATAGCTTACTCTTTCATGGCATAAGTAGACAAATACTCTCGTAATATATTCAAGCAGTCTTCTGCTTAGTTTTCAGACTTTTGTTTCGGGGAAAATTACAGGACAATGCGGAGGAGGTATATAAACTTGTACAAGCAAAAGCTAGATTTCCTTGGCAGAGACCAGGCAAGAATGTTTCATTGGTTTGTTCGTTATTATTATTATTATTTTTTGGTCAACTAGGGTTGTTCATTATGTCGCTTCTTGTCCTCCTATTTGTCTAGCTGTAGGAGATTGCCTAACCTAGCCTGTTCTCTTCCCTAAATTTTTTGTTGCTAAGATGGTTTGATGGACATATTTGTTCAATATATTCGTAGCTTTTTTAACTTGAAGATGAGTTGATGTAATGTCTGTTTCTCCTGTAGCATTTTAAAACCAATGTTTTCCTAGTCAAGTTGCTTCTCTACTAATATGGGTGTGCTTTATGCCTCTGACTACAGGCAATCGATGAGTCTGTCCTTTTGGGTTTGGAAGAAGTCGAAAAGAAGTCTGATATTGATGATATCTTAAGTTATAGGGCTGCAGCGGAAGGTGAAAGGCAGGTATGTCAAATTAGATTGCTTCTGTAGCATTTCATATTTTGTAAGACACACCAAAGGTTGTTTAGATAAGTTGATGTCCTAGCTTTGGCATTTCCTTATTTTGCCTTTTACCTTTGTTTTCGGATCTTATTATGTAGGAAGCTGGTTCAGAATTGACTGTGAACATGGGAGCAAGTGGTGGCACTGGCTCTGTAAATGAACATAGTGCTTCTGAAAACGAACAGAGTGATGATCCTACATTGAATAAGTCCCGTGGGTGGTTGAACTGGTTATCGCGGGGAATGCTTGGTGCCGGAGGCACAGAGGATTCGAGCCAGTTTTCTGGCGTTGTTTCTGATGAAGTTGTCCAGGTCTTTTTAGTACCATTAATAGCATTGTGTTTCAAAATTATCCTAGAGATCCTAGTAACTGATAATTTACTGCAGGATATACACGAGGCAACACAATTTCACCCTCGTCCTTCATCTCCTAGAAATTTAAGTGCAACTAGCAATATCTGTACGTGCTCCATTAGACTCAACGTACGCAAAATTTCTGCTACTTTGCAGCATATAAATGGGTAAGTTGAAAATTTCTCGGCTACTTCATCATGGTTTCTGCCTAAACTAGTTTCTTCTTTTCATTTGTCCTTTATCGTTTTTATTTCCACAGGAGTTCCTCTCAAGTTATGTCAGAGTTGGACATTTTGGGGGTGTTTGTTGAATTCAAGACTTGGAAAGAATCTACAGCCATGATTGTTTCTGTTATTTCTGGAAGGCTGGTCTATCCTCAGAATGGGAAAGAAATTCTAACCATGAAAGGGGTATGTGTCCTGATATGCTGTTACGCCTATGCTATTTTGTTAATAATTACTAAAATCGGAAATCATGAAATATTATTATAGAAATGTTACTTAATAACGTAATGCTACATAAATTACGAGCGCTTTTCATTTTTTTTGTTTTTCTGTAAAAAAACGAGGCTTATGGTTTCATGCATGTCTGCTCTCAGAGTGATGCACTAGATATGGAACCTTCATATGGAGCAAGGTTGGAGTTATCTCAAGATCACGATGCTGCATTGTCAGTAAAGGTGAACTAACTGCACCTTGCATCAGCGTTTTGTGGATAAACCCAACGCTTGATCCTTTTTGGGAGTCATGGTCTTTTGTTCGTAGCTAACTGTTAGGATTAACTTTGCTATAGTTTTTACGATCTTGTTTTTGTAGGTCACCCTTCAACCACTTGAAGCCGCATACGATGTGGACTTCTTTCTAGCTGTCAGTAATTTTTTCTCGGCTTCAAGATCCTTCAGACTTCAACATGAAAGGGTAAGCTCTTATTTCACTACATTTGCTACATGCTCGTACATGTTTTTTGTGAAAAAATTATTATGAAGTTTTTGACAATCAAGGTATAAGCAAATATTGTTAAAAGTCAAAACATTGCCAGTTCGTTTCCTTTATCCAGTATCGTAGTGATCACAATTCGCCTTTGTGGCTCAGGTTTTATCATCACTGAATGGCCTCGAAAGTGAAACGCGATTGGCGGCGAAAGCTGAGTAAGTGTTTTTCCTGTCCATACGTTAGGTGTCGATTCATATCTTAATTGATTGTGAGGCTTAATCGAGTCGTGGTATGTTTCATAGGTACCTCTTATCAAGCCGAACAAATGTGAAATGGGATCTGGAAATAAAAGACCTTACCTTAAGTTTCCCTGGACGATTGGTTAAATCAGGAAGCTATAATCTGGTATTTCTCTTATATTATATAAATTTGATTGCCTGTTCTTTTTAATTTGTATCCTTCTCAGTATTTTTTCTATCTTCCCATGCTCCCGTGTGCAGGTTCTGGTATTGGAATCGCTTTCTATCACATCTAGTAGCCCAAGTCCAAGAATGCAGTCCGATGTGGTGGATGGTTTACAAAGTTCCGTTGCAGCCTTAGATGCTTTTCAAGTAAAAGATATCTACGACCATTTTGAGATCAATATCTGTGACCTTGAGGTAAGATAGTTTATTTATTTATTGGTGTTGTTTAAGAAATCATATAGGTTCTTACGTCTGCATCTTGTGCAGATGAGGCTGATGAAGGTTCATTCTTTCCAAGAAATTCCCCTTGTGGAGAAATCATCTTTACTTATCAAGTTGGCTTCTTGCATAATTCCGGAGGAGTCAATTTTAAAGCAGTTGGAGGTATTAAAATCTTAATGAAAGCAGTTAGATTCCGAGGTGGCTGTGTGTAGTTAGAGAGTTAATGAAAAACTCCCTTGTTCCTTGTTGCTAAATGCTTCTACTTTTATAGAGGCGTCAAAAGTAGAAGCTACTCTGATTTTTTTTTGTCATTCCATTCATCTCAGGTTGAAGCTACTCTGTCTACGATCAATGTGCATTTCTCTCCGTCGATATATGAAGGAGTCATATCTGTGATTGAATATATTGATATTCAGGATCATGAAGATCGAAATGCTCCAATAAACCCCGTTCCCATCTTTCGTTTCACTGTCGATACCAACTTGGCACTTTTCAGGTTGCACGTCAATCTTGAAAATGAAAGAGAAAATAGCACAGTGCTTGTTCTTTCTATAGAACAGCTGGATCTCTGGTACGTAATTGTTGCAACGATAAAGGAGCTTATTTTTGACTTTTTACAGTATCAGTGGAAAGTTAACCGTCATATATTATTCAAGCATGGATGTAGTTTTTCTTTTGCTGTACATTTATATCTACCATCGTGATGTCTGCCTGTTTTGCCAAGCAGTTGAATGTGTTCCCATGCATCTTATCATACATATATTTGCTCTTACTATCACTGTCTTTGACTCATCTACTGATCCCGTAGTCAAGATCACACTCATCCAATTGTTTTTTTCTTGGTTCTCGATTGTTACATATTCTAGCACTTGGGGTTCTGACAAGTTCTCTTGCACACTCGTCATTTTCAGGTATTCACTTACTAAAGTTGAAGAGTGGTCGGTCTGTGTGAAAGCATTGGAAATAAAAGCTTGCTCCTCTAAAGATGCAGCTGACAGTCATATTTTGTGTTCATCTGGGAATCTACTGAAACCGTCCTCTGCCTATGGACAGGGGATGTATGCTCATAATAGCGATCAAACCAACATTATAGATAACGGAACAACTCCTGAAGCTGTTATCAGCTTAAATTGCAAGGTTTCCCGAAGTAACAATATTGTTTCTCACAAGTATACAATCTATTGGAGGGGCGCTGAACTCCATTGCTACCCGTACATATTTGGTTTGCTGAACAGTTTTTTGGATAAGATAAACTCCTATACGATTTCTTCTGCCAAGACGAATTCTTCAAGCCTTACTGCAGATACGGTTGCTCTGACAGAAATTCCTCGGTTTGGTTTTGAAAGGTTTGGATTCTCAAACTACATTGAAAGTAGATCTTGTGGCTGCATTCCTCTTGACAGATATCCATTTGTGACCATTTACAATTCTGGTTCTCTTGGTAGCCTTGAAAGCTCTCGTTGCTATTCGACTTCTGACTGGAGGAAGTTATTTATGTTAAGGAATAAAAAGGACTTGGCAGAAATAGGTTCGAACTGCGAGTGTAACAGCTGCACTTTACAACCGAAACATGATTATCCTCTGAATGAGCCGACGTCCGCCAGAGGTGTTGGTCAGACCAGTCTCTTTACGGTTGATGTGAATGTCTTCACCATCAATGTGCATTTTCATGATTCTTCAAGTGTTTTGGGAACTATTATGCTTCCAGTATCCACATACTTGCTTACCATTTCAGACGATCGTCTCGATTTGGTTGCCTCTGCTGAAGACTTGATGCTGGAGTCATCTTTGTTCACCAACTATTCTGGTGGGTTTCTTTGGAAACATTCGTTAGCAGATATCTCGCCGGTCTTGAACCTACGTGTAAGGAAGAGGAATTTGGAGCCTTCTGGTTCTGAACTTGAAGTGAGTATTGGTATTCAACACACATGTTGTATTTTGCCGCCTGAATATTTGGCCATTATAATTGGATACTTCTCTCTTCCTGACTGGACTTCGAAGCCAGGCCTGCAGACATTGCCACAAGCTACTGAGTTTACGAAGCCTCACTCTAAGCTTGCCATTAGTTATAAAGTTGAGATACTAGACTCCAGTGTGATTCTTCCTGTGGAAAATGATGACCACCGGCAGCTGAAAACTGACATTCAGCAGTTATATATTAGCTTCATTCAAGATATTGCTTCGAGCAATGTGTTGCAGCACGTACCACAGGAATGTGCTATTCCACATAATCAAGTAGCAGGGCACGCAGACTGGTTAAACATATTGGGGCAAGGCTTATCGCTATCATTGCTGCTTTCTGAGAATGGCATATTAATTTCTAAGGAGGACGCTGTTTGCAAAAGTATCACGCTGGCTGCTAGCATTATTGCTGACGCTTGGATTAGATTACCATGTGATCTTGATTCGTCATCTGATCTGACATGTATTATGTCAAGGGTTGAAGTTTGTGAAATTATTGCGGATGGTAGGTGGTGTTGCCCTTCATGTTAACTTTTGCGCCCTGTCTCCTCTTTCTATATTACGTATTGTCAAGTGATGCATACATGTTTTCTTTTTCTTTGCAGATTCAGATGCCTTGGATGGGTTTAAAGCATTTGTTGATGTGATTGATCAGTTTTCTTTGGTTGGTGAGGAAGCCAAATTGTTCGTGTCTGATGTTCCTCAGTTTCTTCATACAAAGTTGGGCCTAAAGGAAGAGATGGCAGTTGCACCCCTTGAATCTTTCACTAGCTTTATAAAATTCAATTTTTTTGTCAATCTTTTGACGACAAAACTTCATCGGTTAAGAAAAGATCCTGAAACACTGCTATCTGAACCAGTGCTCCAGGCTAATATGAAATTTGTTTGCTCTGGAGAACTTAGAAATAGTTTCCCTATGAGCTTGGATGTTCAAATTTTTGAAATTGGGCTTTATTCATTGCTGAGCTCAGTCATGTTAGCTAGATGCACGAGCAATGCATATGGGGATCCTTCGGCACTTAAAGTCAGATTTATGGAACAGGCTGCAAATGGATACGGTGTCTGTTTTTCTCTCCCATCCCTAGACATCTGGTTACACTCTTTTGATTGGATTGAGGTTATTGATCTTCTTAAATCTTATGCCGAGAAACTGGAAGGCAGTAGTCAAGACCCTTTTTTGTCAGAAGGTTCCAACTTGGATATTCTGGATTCTGTTGAAGTGGTAAGGAATAGCTGTGACAATACTGATCGCGTTTTGAACGGTCAGCAGTACGAGGTATCAGAGAATTCTAGTGAGGGTATTGCAATTGCTGCGAAATCAGAGATTATTGGCGTCACCATCCATTTTCCTCTCTGCATAAGCCACTCAGAATTTCCAGGGTTCATGGCAACTGATATTCATGAGAGATCCGAGGAAGAACAAAGAAGAACTTTTAAAGGGAAATACTGTAAATATGTTTCTGTTACAGCTTTTAGTAGGAGCGGTGAACTCTCTGTTCTTGGGAGAGATGTTAAACTGAGCTATAAGATTGAAAAGCTCAATGGGATTCTTGCAATATCCGGGGTTGATACTGTCAGGTCTTGCCCACTATTTGGGGTATCACAACTACTTGTAGATGCTAGTATTCATATGGATCAGAAGAAAATCATGAGCATCGACACAGGGATACTGTCTGACATCGTAGAGATGCATGCATCTCATCAAGTATTATCTTTCTGGCATGGAGTTGCATTTGATGCACCTGAGACGCCATCTTCACAAAATTCGCAAGGAAACATGAGTATCAAAGTCCAGATTAGAGATGTGTCTCTTCTTATATCTGATGGAAGGGTAAGCTTGTGCTTTATATACTGATTTCTGCATGCTAATATAATGTTTTTATGAACTCTGCATTTGCAGATAGTGTGGCTCTCTATGCCTTGTACTGTATGTGTTCGTTTTTAGTGATCAGTTAATGTCAGCTTAAGAAATCTGATGCTATATCTTCGTAGATAGTTTTTCTTCGCTGCTGAAAAACTAATTTGATGTGTGAGTTTTGGTCGGTTTCAATATATCCAAGGCAGAAAAGGCAAAAATGTTGCAATTTGATATGTGGTCCATTGTCTATAATAGGTTTTTTCTTAAGTTCGATGTTAAGTGTCTAGAATATGTGTTGCTCCATGATTGTCCTTTATATTCTTACCTATAGCTTTTGCAATTTATATGGGATACTTCAGCTTGAATTCTTAAGCTACTTCTGACTTCTCTTGTCTCTTGACTATCATGCAGTGGGGATGTAGCGGTCTGCTTCTTGAAGTTCTTATGAGAAACTTTCTGCTGCAAGCTAATCTGACCGAGAAGAACGTGGAGAGTTTGGTTTCATGTGATCTTGAAGTGAATTATAATAATATGCATAAGGTACAAGGCAGAAACAGAATTCTGCTGTCATTTTTATCTTTGTTTTGGTAGTTGCTGATAACCACCCGTGGATATATGTTGAAGGTCTTGTGGGAGCCTTTTATTGAGCCCTGGAGTTTTGATATCAAATTTTCCCGGAAATTTGAGGCAAATGCTTTGCTGAACAATGCTGGGCTCACTGAAGTAATTGTTGCCTCGTCAAATCAGCTCAATGTGAACTTAACAGAACCTCTTTTTGAGGTAAGATGTGATATAATTTCTTCCCGGTTAAAAAATTTCTTTAGTAATTAATATTGGTAGGGAATGGTTAGTTTCACTCAGCTTGGTATATAACTCGACCCCCCAATTCTGGATGTGGTTTTGGTGCTAAATCCTATAATCAAATTAGTTTCTAACTTTCTGTCTACTTATATTATTGATAAGATTGTTGGTATTCAAAAATTCCCACCTCAGATAGGAACGGAAAAAAATCCAAGCTCTAGAAAACCTAAGGGCACCAGTACCCTTAAGCTAGCTTTTGTGGGGAGCCCAACCCTTATCAATTATCATCGGAAATGCTTGCAGACGCGTTATCTATAAAAAGTTCCATATATGTTAACTTTTTCCCTTTCCCTGTTGAAGTGCATTTTCAGGATAATCGAGATGGCGAGCACTCTGGAACTGATGGAAACAGGTGTTGTTCCTGAGGACAAGGGATTGCCATCTTACTGCACCAGAAGTACCAGTACAGAACAATATTCTCCATACGTACTTCAAAATTTAACTTCTCTCCCGTTGGGGTACCAAGTTTTCCAAGGACATGATTCAGATGTGCTTAACATGTTAGCTCCGCTGGCTCAGAACTTTGTGCAACCCGGTTCCTCTGTTCCCATCAATCTCGATAATAGTGGCGCACTACTAATTCCTGATAAACGTCGAAGTCATTTTGGCTGTTTAAGCAGCGAATCTGATGATGCCACACATCATTATATGAAGATCCAACTTGATGGAACAGCTGTTGCTTCTCCTCCTCATTCAATGGATCGAATTGGCCTTTCCTATTTTGAGGTTGATTTTTCCAAGACATCAAAATCCCGTAATGATGTTGAAGAAGCAAGTAAATCTGGTTCTGGGAGCAGCTTTGTTGTTCCTGTTGTGTATGAGGTTTCATTGCAGCAGCAGAGCAAGTTGATACGAGTATACTCAACAGTACGTATGACTTCATTACAGTGTACATGCTTTGTATTAATAACAAATGTTGAGTCTGCCTATCATCTTTCCCCTTGTCAGGTGATAATTTTGAACTCCACATCCATGCCTTTGGAACTTCGCTTTGATATTCCATTTGGTGTCTCCCCGAAGGTTAGAAAATTCTAATATGCCAGTTTGTTCCATCTGTACCAGGGTTTGTTTTTGTAATGCGAATATGGGACCATGACTAGCTGGCTTCCTGGTCTCAAAATATTTATATATTCGTTGCTTTGCTTCTTCTTTCCTCTTTTCTAGTTTCCTTAACCCGTTGATCTTCACTACAACGTTAATTATTCTTATGTCGTTCTGTTTCAGATCCTAGATCCTATTTTTCCTGGTCAAGAATTTCCACTGCCTCTACACTTGGCTAAATCTGGCCGGTTACGATGGCGTCCCCTCGGAGATTCTTATTTGTGGAGTGAAGCTCATAGCATCTCCAAAGTTCTTTCTCAAGATAGCAGGATAGGCTTCCGCCGATCTTTTGCTTGTTATCCATGTCACCCTAGCCATGAACCATTTCGGTGTTGCATATCTGTTCAGAGCACTAGCTTGCCAGCATACGGTCCTGACCAATCAAATGAACGATTCATTCATCAAGTGACTTTAAGTACTCCATTTGTTGTAAGCAACTGTCTTCCAGAACCACTATCACTTTCTATCGAAAGTGGTGGCATCATCCAGGCTGCATCCCTTTCTGAGGTCTGAGATACATTTCGATACTATTGCCTTCAGAAACATTTTATAATCATGTTTTTATATGGTTAATATGGTAATTACTTATGTGACAATTTTTTTTTTTACTTTTTTTAGAGGGAGACTCCATTCCATCATATTGATCCTTCACATGACTTGGTTCTTGAGTTTAAACTAAATGGCTATAAATCATCATCTTTAAAGTTCCCACGCTCAGAAACTTTTAGCACATTGGCTAAGTTCAGTGGAGGGAAATTCTCTCAGACTGAAACCGTCTCCTTTGATCCATACCTCGGTGGTGGTAAGGATTATCATTTTCTTTTTTATTAATTCGCTTAATCATTTTGAGACATTTCGATATTTTTTTATCTTATAGGTTCTGTTTATGTATCTTGTGAGAAAACAATGGATGTAACATGTGGGGCACGGGAAGTATTTATCTTCGTCCCATTTCTATTGTATAACTGCACTGGAACTCCTCTGATTGTTTCGGACTGCACCAATGAAGCTAAAGTGCACAGCGTAATTCCGTCGTGCTACAACCTGATTGAGCAGCATTTTGTTAAAAGTCAAAAAGTTGGTCTTGGCATTTTGACCTCTGGGAAAGATTTGCTAGATAAAGTTCCAATTGCGGATTCCCCTTCTAGTCCTTCCTCATCGGAGCGCAGCAACACTGCTTTCAGTAATGAGAGATTTGTGGATAAGCATGTGACTCCATCAACTCGACAAGTCCCCTTAGCATATCCAAAAGACTCAGCAACTGTTCGCAAGAGAAGTCTTTCTTCAAAAAGTTTAAGGGAGGTGTGCTTCCAAGGTAATGAGTCTGGCAAAGTAAAGGCATGCATTTATTCACCTTGCCCTATTTCCAGGGCCAGTGACAGCATGATCCGAGTCAAAAGGGACCTGCCAGGGTCAGATAATTCAAATAGCCCATACTCTCTGTGGTCTACTCCATTTCCTGTTGTTCCACCCACTGGTTCAACAAATGTAGTTGTCCCACAACCGTCGCCTGGTGAATCATCTTTGTTATCTGTTACGTGCTCCATTCTTGGTGGTGCATTAGCAGGGAGAACGCAAGCAATTGCTTTCCAACCTAGGTGATAGTTAGTTTCACCAAATCTCTATTTTCTCATGTATCTTTTCCCTATGTATCCACTAATAATTTTCAATGTTGCAGATATATCATCTGTAATTCTTGCAGCCGAAGCCTATGTTACAAGCAGAAAGGAACCAGTTTAGTTTCTCATTTGGCTGTTGGACAGCATGCTCAGCTTCAATGGACAGATACTACGAGGTTCTTTCTTTACTTATTTAGTCTTATATACAACACGTTCTTCGTATGGAGTGTTTTTTTATTTGATCACCATGCATTCAATTTTCCATCGTCATCTCATATGAAAGTAGTCCTCCTATTGTGCTTCTTATTGATGTAGCTGTTTACGCTTGAATTTTTGTTGATCTCTTGTTATATTGTTTATAGTTCTCTGTTTCGTTTTTGTGCCTACGTCCCTCTTAATTTGTCTGAAGATTAAACTGTTGCCCCTCTTTTTCTCTTTGATTGTTTCTGTTGAATGATTTATTTTCTCACCCTCAAAATCTGGAACTCATTTGAAAACCACCACTGTTGCTACCTTTATCCTACTTTTGTACTGATAAATACATTTACAATTTTCTACCTGTACACCACTTACTCTTCTATATAAACAGGGAGTTACTAATTTCAATCCGTTTAAACGAGCCTGGATGGCAATGGTCAGGCAGCTTCTTGCCAGATCATTTAGGTGATACTCAACTGAAGATTTGGAACTATGTTAATAAAGCTTTCAACATGGTGCGGGTGGAAGTTCAGAATGCAAATATGTCAAGCGGAGATGAAAAACTTGTAGGAAGTGTCCAGGGAAATGTCGGGACAAACTTCATTCTATTATCAGATGATGACATGGGCTATATGCCTTACAGGATTGATAATTTCTCGAATGAGGTCAGTAATGTTATAATTGATGATATCATATTAATTTTGAAACCCTTGGTTACTGAATATTGCTTTTTTTTCTTTCTTTTCTTGTGGATGGTAGAGACTCAGGGTTTATCAACAAAAATGTGAAACTTTTGATACTATAGTTCATCCTTACACGTCTTGCCCTTATGCTTGGGATGAACCCTGTTATCCGCATCGTTTGACCATTGAGGTACGGTGATTACATTTTCTGCTTCATAACAAATCAGCCCTTTGTGATCTGTTGAAGTTTCTCTTCTTTTTCTTTTCTCATGTTGTTTTTTCTTTACTGAGGAATGTAGGTGCCTGGAGATCGTGTTATAGGCTCTTATGCATTTGAGATCACAAAACAACCTATTCCAGTGCACTTGCGCTCCACATCTGAGGTATATATATCAGAATCAACTTCCTTATTAATGTATATGTGGTTATCATGGCTTTTGCTGAGTGGTTCCTACATGCTAAGACGCGTCTATATCTTGTAATGCTCTTTAAAGGCACATTGGTTCATGTTCCTTACATAAAATTTATCGGCAGCATGCTTTCTTGAGCCTTGGTAGTGAACATAATAAATAGTAGCCACTGTCTCATAAGTCAAAATATTCGCATAAAATTTGGGGGAGTTAGATCTTCGACACTTTTAGCCTAAGGTAGAGGTTTCTGCAAAATGAGGTGGAGTGCAAAATTTCCTTTATAGCCCACGATAGGGTTTCTGAGCCTGCTATAATGAGGTGGATGGGATCAAATTTTATAATATCCAGTCGCATGCAGCTCTGGATTATATGAATGCATGCTTTGTTTTTCTGGCGGCTAATGACATTAAAAAAGCATATAATACATAAGACCAACAACTTTCATTCACTTATTTTTTCAATTTACTTGCTTCAGAAACCCGAAAGGACACTATTGCTATCTATCCGTGCTGAAGGAGCTACAAAGGTATGTACTAATTTTTCTGATACCAATGTCTTTTACTTAGCTAACTATCTGAGGACACAACTGTGTTTCTCTATATTGCTGATGCAACTTATTCACTTTCCCGTTCCAGGTTTTCAGTGTTGTAGATTCAGGTCATCACACCATGAAAGCTATAAAGGAAACGTTTGACTCTAAATCTCATGAGAAGGGAAAGCAAAAGTTTCAAACTGATAATATGATCCGTTACACAGAAAAGTTCTTGCTTATTTTGCCAAGCATTGGTATATCTTTGGTTAATTCTCATCCACAGGTAACCATCCCATGAAAATATAATGCACTTCCACATTACATCCCAATATTCTTCTAACACTCCATCAACATTCCTTGCAGGAATTGGTTTATGCTTGTGCATCAAATGTTGTATTAGATCTAAGTCAGAGTGTCGATCAGCAGAAGCTTTCCTTTCAGATCTCTTCATTACAGATAGACAACCCACTTCACAATTCTTCGTATCCTGTCATATTGTCATTTAGTCATGACCACAGAGGCATTGCTCCTGATTGGGGTACTAAGGACAACAAAACAAGATCTTTAAGTGAAACTGTTGAGCAAGTTAGGAGTCATACCCGTGATACTGTAGTGGACATTGGCATAGCAAAGTGGCGGAAGAAAGATGTTTCACTAGTTTCTTTTGAGTACATAAATATAAGGTATTATTATTGGTAAAATTCTACTTAGCATCCACACAGCTCGCTGTATTATTATATACATTTGTTTTCAACTCTCAGTTTCTGTTTAAACAAATGCAGGATTGGTGAATTTGTACTTGAGCTCGAGCTACAAACACTATTATCCTTGTTGGAGTTCGTCAAAGCAGTGCTTCCTAATTCTCAGGCTAGGCTCCTGCCGCTCTCAGATCCAACGCTACATCCTCTAGTTTATGACACTGGTTCCAAGGATATAAGTTTGGAAGATGGTCGACCACATGCAAGAAACATTCCCGTGTTTAACAAAAGTCATAGAAGCATTGTATCTCTACCTATTGTGGTTCCGATAGGAGCTCCTTGGCAGCATATTCACTTGTTGGCTCGAAGACACAGGAAGATATATGTTGAAACTTTCGAGTTGGCCCCTATTAAGTTTACGTTAAGGTGAGCTAGAAATTATTCTCTGAGGATGCTTAGGTAAATACTTTTGGTATCATATCTACGTGTAAATTCACATGGGTCTTTTATGGATCACAATGTCGACAGCTTCTGCAGTGCTCCGTGGATGCTTAGGAATGGCGTTCTTACTTCAGGGGAGTCCCTTATCCATGTATGTACCTTCACTTTTCATGAAGCATTCTGTAGTTATACTGCATAAGTTAATACTGCTTAGATTCAATGCACAAATGATTTTGTGACGTTAGTTAGGTTGTGGATAATCCTCATTTCTTTTCTCGGCATATAAAACTCAAAATACATTATGGTCCAATTTCAGAGAGGTCTTATGGCTCTTGCCGATATCGAGGGTGCTCGAATACATCTCAAGCAATTGACAATTGCTCATCACATGACTAGTTGGGAATCATTTCGAGAGATCCTTGTTGGGCACTATACTCGTCAAATTCTTCATGAGATGTACAAGGTAAGAACTGGGATATTACCATATTTCACTTGCTGTTCTCCTTTATTCATTTGTTATACCTGGTGGGCGTATATCTCCAATCTAATACCTGTTTTCTCTTATTGTTAACACACAGGTGTTTGGCTCTGCTGGCGTTATTGGTAATCCCATGGGATTTGCGAGGAATGTTGCGCTTGGAATTAAAGATTTTCTTTCAGCTCCCAGTAGGAGTGTCTCAAAGGTGATGACTGATGACTAAATTTTTTTCCTATAATGGGTCTTGTTTTGTTACTTTTGGCTTATATGCTAAACTAAATTACTTAAACAGAGCCCAGCAGGACTTATTCAAGGAATGGCGCATGGAACCACAAGTCTCTTTAATAGCACTGTTTATGCTTTAAGTGATGCTGCCACCCAATTCAGTAAAGCTGCACACAAGGTACACCTCATCTGTTTGCTTAAAATCTATGGTGCAGTCATCACCTTCAAGAAATATTCACAGAATTTTCAATTCGTTGCAGGGTATCGTTGCATTTACATTCAATGACCATGATGTTGCAAGGATGGAAAAGCAGCAATTGGGTGAAGGATCCCGTAGCAAAGGAGTTATAGGTGAAGTGTTTGAGGTATATCATCTGCACTATCTTTGCAAGTGTGTCTTATATACTAATATTTTGCCATGTCCGTTCACGTTGTGTTGGATTAGTTATCAACTATGCTTCCCTTTGAACTTCCATAAAGAACTAAGTATACTTGAGATGGCCTGGAATTGCAATTTTCTTAAATTGGTTATAGATGAGATGAAAATTTCTGCCATTATCTTTGGTTTATGCTTTGCTTAAAGATAGTCTACCACGATGTTCATTGCAGGGACTCACTGGTCTCCTTCAGTCACCAATAAGCGGAGTTGAGAAACATGGTCTTCCAGGCGTCATCTCAGGTAATATAAGCAAGAACCATCACTTAAATTTATCAGTAAATATTTTGATGCAACGTTAATTTGGGTGGCTCTATATGGTTCAGGAGTGGCTTTGGGGATTACTGGACTTGTGGCCAGACCAACGGCTAGCATCCTTGAGGTAACTGGAAAAACCGCACAGAGTATCAGAAACCGAAGTAAGCTTCATAACATAAGATCCCAAAGGCATAGGCTTCGCCTTCCTAGGCCTCTGAGTAGAGAATCACCTCTCAGGCCTTATTCATGGGAAGAAGCGGTCGGGACAGCAGTACTTATGGAGGTAGGAGACTCCCTGAAGTTCAAAGGCGAGACGCTGGTGAAGTGCAAAGCCCTAAGGCAAGAAGGAGCTTTCGTTGTAATCACAGGGAGACTGGTGTTGGTTCTAAGCTGCCCCAGCTTGGTAGATTTCAGAAAACCGGGATTTATCGGAGTTCCAATAGATTTGGTATGGAATATCGAAAGAGAAATCGGTTTGGAGAATGTGATACACACAGATTGTACAGGCGGAGTTGTCCGCATCATAGGAAGCAACTCAGATGGTGTATGGAACTGGAGACAGAACCAGCAAACGAAGAGCAGCCCGACCAGGAAACGATGGAACGATCCTTCAGCTCAGCCGCTTCTGCAGACCAACTTAGAGCTTCCATCTGAGGAAGAAGCAGAGGACTTGTGGAGTGTGTTGTTGTCGACTATTGAAACTGGGAAAAGCCGGAGCTGGCACAGTCGATTTGTTCTAAGTCGAAGTAACATCAGTTAAACCGGAAAGTTGCTTAACCAGGCACTTGTGTGCATAGAATACAGAATTAGTACTTGACTTTTCTTAGGCAGTGTGTACATGAGAAGTAGAATCTATGAGCAAACATTTTGGTTTGACTGACGATAACATATGCACCAAGTTTTAGTTGGTGGTGTGCATCTCATTAATCTTTGGAAATTTGATTCGTTTAATTATTATCTTTATAATTCCTAATCTTTTAGCCCTGTATTAAACTGTGTTTTAAACTTTAACTATCGAATCCATGAAACTAATACCCTCACTCCTAAAATTTTGGATATTTAGACTATAGTTTTTGATATCTAAAATTATACATTGTTAAAACTTAAAAGTCAGTGATAACAGTAATATAAAGTTTTTAAAATATACAAACAGCGGAATATTATTTGCGACAACACCTTCAAATAAAAGGCTAAAATGTTTTGGGCCTTTTTTGTTCATCAGACCCACTGGCCTTCTCGCAGTGCGCGCTTTACGCATTTCCCGTCCGAAGACACTACCGGAGTTACTGTTCGGCGATTGTAGTGGTGCATCGGCGCTTTAACCGGTGGATCTAATTGATCTGGATCTGATTGTAGCTCTGCTTGCCTTTTCTGGAATTTCGAGTGTGTTGCTGGATTGTCGTGAATCCGAATCGTCTGTGCGGATGCAATTGGGCTCTGATTCTGAGCTGTTTCGTTGATCCCGAAGGACTGTGAGAGAGATCGAAATGTTGCGCGCGAGAGCATTTCGGCAGACCAACGGGAAGATTGTGAAGATACAGGTTCATCCCACGCATCCATGGCTTGTTACGGCCGATGATACGGATCACGTCTCCGTCTGGAACTGGGAGCATCGTCAGGTATCGTTTTCTCGAGATTCTGATTTGATTTGGCTTCGCTTCTGATCTCGAATCGAGGATCTTCAACGTATATGGCCATTTTTTTTTCCTTAGGTGATTTATGAATTGAAAGCCGGCGGTGTTGACGAGCGCCGTTTAGTTGGTGCCAAGTTAGAGAAGCTTGCCGAGGGAGATTCCGGTGAGCCATTTCTAACATTCTATTATGGTGAAATGAGTATACGCCTTTCAGATGCTTTCTGTCCTGACTGACATTCATGTTTTGCTCAGACTATAAAGGCAAGCCCACTGAAGCCATTCGAGGAGGAAGGTAGGATATCTTTCTCGCTGCTATTCAGTTGCCCTTTTCACTAAAAAGTGACTTATCTGGTCATCTTTCCACCTACAAGTGTCAAGCAGGTGAAGTTTTATGATGACGATGTGCGTTACTGGCAACTGTGGCGCAATCGCTCTGCAGCTGCTGAATCTCCATCAGCTGTCGATCATCTCACTTCTGGTTTCACTTCTCCTGCTCCATCGACTAAAGGCCGGCATTTTCTGGTCATCTGTTGCGAGAATAAAGCCATTTTCTTGGACTTGGTGACAATGCGTGGTCGAGATGTGCCAAAGCAAGAACTTGACAACAAGTCACTTCTCTGGTAAGTTCATTTCTTTCTTTCTTTTTCTCTAATTTTAGAGCATGGGTTTGCTTGACACCTCAAACCCCGGGAAAGATGTTCCATTACTTTAGACTGCCAATCTTCGAGTCGCTTGAATCCTGGAAAAAGAGCTCCGTTAGATACTACGCTGGAAATCTTTTGAGTCAAATGTAGACTATGCATAAGCTAATGTGTGTGTGCTTTTATGTGTAATGTATACCAGACCACATTGATGTATATTGTTCCAGTCGATGCTCAACAGTCTTTGTGCCTTTTTTTTATTTCTTCTTCTCCGTAAAGTTGTTAGATTTCTTCCTATTTTGCAGCATGGAGTTCCTTACCAGATCATCTGGTGGTGATGGCCCTTTAGTTGCATTTGGTTCAACTGATGGTGTTATTAGGGTTTTATCAATGATAACATGGAAGGTTTGTTTGTTCCAATAATTGAATGTTTATTTTGTTTCTCTGCTGGGTTTATGGTGATTCTGATCTGTTTTGATTCTCCATGTTTACTTCCTTGCAGCTTGCACGTAGATATACAGGTGGCCATAAAGGATCAATTTATTGCTTGATGAATTTCATGGCATCATCTGGCGAAGTAACTCTCTCAAATTTCCCGTCTGGCAGATAGAAGTGTCATGTGATTTAAACATAACATACAAGTTCACTTGATAAGGCTGACTGATTTGTTAAAAATAAATGAGATACTGGGCATGCCATCTTGGAAGTTTCTTACATATATTTTTTTTCCTTTTTCCTGACGTTTCATTTGTCTTAATGATATGTTTGTGTTAACCTTCATGCATAGCTTAGCATCTCTTTTCCTAGTTGGTTTGTTGAATAGCCCACATTCATTTTATATCCCGATTAGGTTACTAGCGGCCTTTAACGCATTTGAATGAACGCTTATCAACTATTTTCTATCTGTTATTCATCTGCCATACATGATACCAGCCATTCTCTATCTAATTTCAATCGCAATTGCAGGCACTCCTTGTTTCAGGTGGCAGTGATGGCTTACTTGTACTGTGGAGTGCTGATCATGCTACTGATTCAAGGGATCTTGTACCCAAGCTTAGCTTAAAGGTAGTACTTTCATGCCTACTCTTTCATGCAGAAACTCAATAAGGATATGACTGTGGTCGCCAGATCTTGTTACAGCCGAGGGCAAAGCATCCTTGTTCTTAATTCCACTGAACCTCTGGAGTTGATTTTTGTCTGTTTCTTATTGTTGGATAATTAGTAATTTTATTTTTTCTTTCATCCCTTTGTGATCAGTAGGTTGAGTAATGATTAGGGGAATATCAATGCTGTTGTTGTTTTTTTGTTTTTGGTTTAAGTGACATGCTCTTCTTTGCTTAATTGAGTCTATAATCTCCACCTCTCTGTTATACTGTTTTGTCCTTCCAGATATGGCTTTGTAAAAGCTTTTACACACTCTCTTCTGATTTTTTTGTTCTGACTGGATTAGGCACATGATGGTGGGGTGGTGGCTGTTGAGCTGTCAAGGGTAAGTGGCAGTGCTCCACAATTGATTACAATTGGTGCTGACAAGACATTGGCCATTTGGGACACGATGACATTTAAGGTAATGTTGTATCTCATATATGGACTTTGCATATTTTACGGATCTCTATTCTCAACATTCATGTCAACTGTTTCTCTACAGGAGCTGCGGAGAATTAAACCTGTCCCGAAGCTAGCTTGCCACAGTGTTGCATCTTGGTGTCACCCTCGAGCACCAAACCTTGATATTTTGACTTGCGTTAAAGATTCACATATATGGTATCCTTGGTTAACATTTCGTAGTATCTATGATAAAAATCTTTATGTATATTAGATGAGTGTCTAACTGCTGGAATTTGCACAGGTCTATTGAGCATCCAACTTATTCGGCCCTGACGAGGCCATTGTGTGAACTTTCTTCCTTGGTTCCCCCTCAAGTACTTGCAACCCACAGAAAACTTAGGGTAATTAGCTCTTGCTACTTGCTTATTTTGAGTCTTATAAAGCAAATGTTGTACTAGTGGTTTTTGATTTTTTTCATTGCTGGTGATATCCTTGGAATCTATCATTTATTATAATAGCATCGCTTCTGTATTTCTTTTTCTTTAGTGCCTTTCAGACATTGGTAGTACCCCACATTAGTTACTTATTAATTTCATTTTTGTTCAGGTCTATTGTATGGTTGCACATCCTCTACAGCCACATCTCGTTGCAACTGGCACTAATGTTGGTATTATAGTTAGTGAATTTGATCCTCGTGCCATCCCGTCTGCAGCTCCTCTACCAGCACTGTCTGGAAGTCGGGAGAATTCAGCTGTATATATCCTTGGAAGAGAACTAAAGCTCTTGAACTTTCAAATATCCAACTCAGCCAGCCCATCCCTTGGAAATAATAGTGCTTTATCCCAATCAGGGATGTCTATGGGAGACCTAGGTGAACAGATGACTGTAAAGCAGACCAAAAAGCAGATTGTGGCACCTGTTCCGCATGATTCATACTCGGTTCTTTCTGTAAGCAGTTCAGGGAAGTAAGTTTTCAGTTCTTTTTTTTAAGTCTTCAAGTTTTATCTTGAAATATTATATACTAGTTATGTTGAGCATGAAAATGTTGTTTGTTTCTATAAGTTGTGTTTCTGTTTTCATGCTGCTTGTGAGTCTTATTTTATGTCTCACCGATTACCTGATATTTCTTCAAGTATCTTAAATGATCTTTTTTTCATGCTTGTTGGTTTTACGGTAGACTTGGAAGAGAAAATTGGGTTCAAGTATCTTCCATTTAGTTTAAGAAGTTCTTTCCCTGATTATAACGTTTTTAGATAACTCCTCAGCTAAATATATTTATGTAAATAATTGGTAGAGTGTTGGTCTTTTATTAGCCTACTAACTTTTTCTCTGGTTGTAGGTATGTGGCAATTGTATGGCCTGATGTTCTGTACTTCTCTATCTACAAGGTCAGTGACTGGTCCATTGTTGATTCTGGAAGTGCAAGACTTTTGGCTTGGGATACATGTCGGGATAGATTTGCAATACTAGAATCTGTGTTACCTCAAAGGATGCCTATAATCCCAAAGGGTGGTTCATCAAGAAAGGCGAAAGAAGCCGCTGCAGCCGCAGCTCAAGCTGCTGCTGCCGCTAATGCAGCTTCATCAGCTAGTGTCCAAGTTCGTATTCTCTTAGATGATGGAACCTCAAACATACTCATGAGATCTGTAGGAGGTCGCTCTGAGCCGGTATGTGTCTTCTACTTGAGTTATTAAATTCCATAAAGTCTCAGCTGGGGCTTAGTTTCTTAAACAGTAGCCACCTTTCCAGCTGAGACTTGTGAAATTTGCATTGAAAATACTGAAGATTTCTACCAACAAAAAGGTTAAACTTGGAATCCAGTAATTTATTAATTGACATTTGACCAAATGGAAAATGTTGCTGAACATGAGAATCTTAATCGTTGAGAATTCTTCTTGACTTCAAGTGGTGGTGTATTTTGTAAATTTGGAAAAAGTATCAAAGAGCAGTATGTCAATGCTTGACTTCTAGGCTTAGGTAAGCAACAATCTTATGCTTCAAAAATTCTCCTTGCAGGTCATTGGTCTGCATGGTGGTGCTCTTCTTGGTATAGGCTATCGCACATCCCGTAGGATTAGTCCTCTTGCTGCAACAGCTATTTCAACCATTCAGTCGATGCCACTCTCAGGATTTGGAAACAGCAATGTTTCTTCGTTTTCTAGCTATGATGATGGTTCTTCGCAGAGAACAGCTGAGTCCGCACCCCTAAACTACCAGCTCTACAGGTGATTAGTGGCTCCTTATTTTTAATCCAAGGTTCATTTCTATTAGCACTCTTAGTTACGATAGTGTGCAGGCAGTTGGCTGTTTGGTATTTTTCTGATAACATCTCGTTTTCTTTAGTCATCTATATCCGAGTCATTACCCCCTCTGAGATGTCTAGTGAAATAGTTACTCTTCTTTGATGGAATAATAAGCATTAGTTCATTCGTAATCTGCACTGATGCCCTTAGTTACATTTTGGTTCGCTCTAATTTAATTTTGTGGCATTGTGTCATGTTAAAGTATTTCAGTTCGATATTAATTTACATGGAAGTTTCAATTTGCAGTTGGGAAAATTTTGAGCCAGTAGGTGGTATGCTACCTCAGCCAGAATGGACAGCATGGGACCAAAGAGTTGAGTATTGTGCTTTTGCTTATCAACAATACATGGTCATATCGTCCTTGCGCCCTCAGTATAGATATCTTGGTGATGTTGCTATTTCACATGCTACTGGAGCTGTTTGGCATCGCAGGCAGCTGTTTGTGGCCACACCAACCACAATTGAGTAAGATATATGTTATATGATACAAGGACTGCTTTCTGTTCCGTACCAGATCTTGAGTGCTACTTTCACTTGGATGAACCAAATTAAAAATTGAATTTAGGAACTGTTTTGCAGCAGATCTGTATCAATGGTTATTGATTCTCTAAATTGTGCATAATCCAACTTCTCAGAAAATTGTAACTTTTTGAAAGTATTTTCCCTGATCCTGACTTCGTTAAGGGCATGGTTACCTTGATCTGTTACTTTCTGGAACAATATATCTGGGAGGAATGCTAATACTTTTTTCCATGCCTGGATTTCCAGATGTGTTTTTGTGGACGCGGGAGTTACTGAAATTGATATAGAGACTAGGAAAATGAAAGAAGAAATGAAACTTAAGGAGGCGCAGGCTAGAGCGGTTGCAGAGCATGGAGAGTTAGCCTTAATAACAGTAGAAGGTGCCCAGAATGCCAACCAAGAAAGGATATCTTTGAGGCCTCCCATGCTGCAGGTGGACAGTTCTTGCTTTTACACGTGATATATGTAACTGTTTTTTAGGGTTAATTTTTCAGGTCTAAGCTTGTGTTTTTGTACTGCATTTTGTTTAGACATCTATATCTTCTTTTCAAACATGCAAGAGTCGTCCTCATGCTTATACTTTTACTGTAGGTGGTGCGTTTAGCTTCTTTCCAAAATGCTCCATCTGTTCCACCATTTTTATCATTGCCGAGACAGTCTCGAGGTGATGGCGATGACATGGATGAAAGAAGGACCAATGAGGTAGCTGTAGGTGGTGGGGGAGTCTCAGTGGCTGTTACTCGTTTCCCCGTGGAACAAAAGCGACCCGTGGGGCCACTTGTTGTTGCTGGTGTACGGGATGGAGTTCTTTGGCTCATTGACAGGTATGAAAAGCGACCTGTTCTTACCTTAAAAACTAGACTGACTCTTTTGAATGATACCTTCGTTGGAGACATGTATATTCAATTGAATAAATTCTCTATTTCATTCTAGTACGCACTAGGTAGGCTCATTGACATCTGACCTTTTGCATAACACAGACAACAGATATACGTAGTCACAAAGTTACCAATTACATGTTGAGTACAATATCTTGCCATGTCCGTCATTTCAGTCACTTGAATGATTATATAAAGTAAAACATTAAACTACGAGATAAATTATTATCTGATACCTCCATTTTCTTGGTAGATACATGTGTGCCCATGCCATATCACTGAGCCATCCTGGTATCCGCTGTCGCTGTCTTGCTGCGTACGGAGATGCTGTTAGCGCAGTTAAATGGTATTGATACGTTTCTCATTATAATTTGTTTATCCGAGTAGAAAACTGCCTGGAATCTTTGTACAAACGTTTTTTTATTGTTGTGCAGGGCAAGTAGGCTTGGGAGAGAACACCATGACGATCTAGCACAGTTTATGCTAGGGATGGGATACGCAACAGAAGCTCTTCATTTGCCTGGAATATCTAAGAGGTAAGTAAAGCGATCAGGACTGTTTTTTGCAGCTATTCCTCCAATTTGGTTATACTATTTACAGTTATTCTCTAGTCTCTCAATTGCTTATGCTAGACGATAGTAAACAGATTTCAGTGTTTCAATTCACACCAAAACGCTATCAGCATTATTTTCACTTTGCCTTGGGTTCACAGTGCAACAGAAAAAAGGAAAAATATTTAAGACTTTAAGCTTTATGTGTTCGCAGGCTGGAGTTTGATTTAGCGATACAGAGCAACGATCTGAAGAGGGCACTACATTGTCTTCTCACAATGAGTAATAGCAAGGACATTGGACAGGACAGTGTAGGCCTTGAGTTGAGTGACATTCTCTCTTTGGCAGCTGAGAAGAAAGAAGATGTTGTTGAAGCTGTGGAGGGAATAGTGAAATTTGCAAAGGAGTTTCTTGATCTTATAGATGCTGCAGATGCCACTGGACAGGCCGACATTGCTCGTGAAGCTCTCAAAAGACTGGCCACTGCAGGTTCGGTCAAAGGCGCTTTACAGGGTCATGAGCTGCGAGGCCTTGCATTACGCCTGGCAAATCATGGAGAATTGACACGCCTAAGTGTAAGTCTGCAATTTCTCTTTCTCTCGGTTTCCAATTTGGTTTTTTGGTAGTATAGGATACCTAGAGAAATCTAAGAGACCTTTGTGCTGTTCACTACATAACTAACTGTAGACGGAATGTGTGGTTTTGAAAGATAAAATACTTTTGCAGATTTATGGTTGAGTAATAATGGATATACTTTTGATTTTTCTCTTTGATCTACAGGTCCCTAATTGAAATACTATTTTAATTTTCTTGCAGAGTTTGATAAACAATCTGATCTCCATAGGCCTCGGGCGAGAATCGGCATTTGCTGCTGCAGTTCTTAACGACAACGCGCTCATGGAGAAGGCATGGAAAGACACAGGAATGCTCGCAGAAGCCGTGCTACATGCCCATGTAAGATTCCAATTTTACATATTTTTTGTCTTCTTTTTTGCAGTTTGCTTCTTATAAACCTTGTACTGTTACTAACTTCGCCTACTGTAATATTAAAATTCACACAGGCAAATGGTCGTCCAACGCTAAAGAACCTGGTCCAGGCTTGGAATAAAACGCTTCAGAAGGAAGTCGAGCAAGCTCCATCTTCCAAAACCGATGCTGCAAGTGCGTTTCTGGCTTCTCTTGAAGATCCAAAGCTCACGAGTTTATCTGATGCATCCAAAAAACCTCCGATCGAGATTCTTCCTCCCGGAATGTCTTCAATCTTTGCTTCCATTACTGCTGCTCCCAAGAAACCTCTACTTACACAGAAGACTCCACAGCAAGAACCAGGTAAGCCATTGGCTATTGAAGAAGCAGCTAAACCATTGGCTATCGAAGCTCCTCCATCTTCTGAACCAACACAGACTGAATCAGCGCCTGAAACTACACCTGTTCCTGAGTCAGCTGCACCTGAAACTGCAGCTGCTGGTGAGTCAGCAGCACCTGAAACTGCAGCCGTTGCTGAGTCAGCAGCACCGGAAACTGCAGCCGTTGCTGAGTCAACACCAACACCAACCACTGTGGATGGACAAGTGACAGAGACAGTTTCTGAGCCTACTCCGGTAGAGAAGGAGGAAACATCTTTGGAAGACAAAAGCGATCCGTCTTCAACTCCAAACACAGAAACAACTGTAGCAACAGAAGATAATAGCCAAGCAACAACGCCAACGCCAACGCCGCCGCCGCCACCGCCACCGCAGCCTGAAACTGTTACAACAACAGTGAAACCAACAGAGAACGCAGCACCCGTGAGGCCACAAGTAACCTATCCTCCAATAAGAAGCCAACCAATTGATTTTGATTTCTTGAATGGCTAAGCAAGTTTGCACAGAATATCCCAATATGAAGACAACGGAATGTATATCTTTTAGAATTCATAATCAAGCTCTGCGGCTAAATGACTAGAGGAAGAGGAAGATGCGTTCATGATATTCATCAGTCTATGTGCGTGATTAATTTTAGTTCTATTTTGTATTGTATCAATTTTTGTGTTTCCTGATTTTTCATTTCATTAAATGGTTTGTATTATTATCATCAAACAAATGTCTATGAGGTACGTATCTGTGAAGCGTGTAAACCGATTGAGGAGATTTGATTAGTTACAAAATTTGTTGAAGAACAAAGGTTCTATAGAGCTCAATAACCAAACCTCTGCCGGATAATGTTGAAACCCAATTTGTTTCAGTTTTTTACTTTTTTTCATTCGACCATTTGACATATATCGGAACCATGGAACTTCGCCGCTAAAATTATTAGGTGAAAAATATATACACCTGGAAGACTTACTTTGGCCCCTTACGACCGACTTGAGACCCTCTGAGTCATCAGGAAGTTTTGAGCTCGAGTTGGTGCAAAAAGCTAGATTGGGTTGTTGTGCTCTGTAGAGCTGATTGGCGATAAATCCTCTTCTTCTCATTTCTCTCTCTCTCTCTTTCTCTTCCTCTCTCTCAGCCCTAAGAGAGAAGAAAAGGCTCTGAGCCTTTTTCTTCAGTAAATCACCGAAAAGCGTAAATCTTTATCAGAATCAGAGGCTGGGTTTATCCTCAAAGCCATGTCGCATATGGTGTTTCAGAGCGTCGTCGCTCCCAAACCCTTATCCCCACTCAAACCCTGCTTACCCATCCCTCGCCCAATCGCGACTCTGCCTTGTAAGCTCCGCCGCGGCTTCACCGTCAGGGCTTCGTCCTCTTCTCTTATCGATTCCGTTGGAGATTCGGTTTCAGGTCTCGAGCGCTGCTTAATGATGCCGTCGGGCGTTGAATTAGGCCCATCTTCCTCTGCCTCCTTCTCTGTAGCTGCTCGGATGTCTCCAGTGATGAAAGGTGGCAAGTTCGGCTCCGTAGGAGCTGTTACCTTGGAAAAGGGGAAGCTCGATATGACCCAGAAGAAAGTCGAATCAAGCCCTGAGGTCCCTCTCTCTCTCTTCTTTCTTTTGAGCAATAATTTGATGAATTGATGAATTTGCAATCCTAATCCAAGAATTTAGAGTAGTTTGGTGAAATTCACTCCTAAAGACTGCGCCTTTTGTCTGGCTATATCATCTCTGTTCATCAAGTGAAATCGATTTTCCACTGATCAGAAGAAAAAGATTGCTTTGTGAATTACTAATTCGTGTTTCATTACAGCTTGCAACTGGAGGAGGTGGCGGAGACATCGGAAAGAAAATCAATTTCGGTGGTGGCGATGGAGGTGATGACGATGGTGATGATGATAATTACTTTGACGAATTTGATGATGACGATGATGGAAGTGAAGGTGGACTCTTTAGGCGTAGGATGTTCCTCGCAGAGGTAAGATATCTTGTACTCTTTGTGTTTACATGTATTTTATTGTCATTGGTGTCACCCAATAACGACATGTATGTTCTTTTTCTTCCAGCTTTTTGATAGGAAATTTGTTGATGCTGTGTTGAACGAATGGCAAAAAACAATGATGGATTTGCCTGCTGGCCTCCGTCAAGCATATGAGATGGTAGGATATTCTTAAAGCTTTCTGATTATGGTTTTTGGGATTTGCCTGCAGGACTAACTCACGAAAACTTGTATGCAGGGTTTGGTCAGCTCAGCACAAATGGTTAGATTCCTTGCCATTAATGCTCGTCCTACAACAACTAGATTCATCTCCCGTGCTCTTCCTCAGGGATTGTCGAGGGCCTTTGTTGGCAGGTAACTTTTTTGGCTATCTTATTGAGATCCATATGATGCCCCTGTGGAATATGCATGGATTTTCTTCATTTTCAACTAGATGCAGTCTTGAGTCTTGACTATGTGACTGGCTTGTGTAGGATGTTGGCGGATCCTGCGTTTCTCTATAGACTACTTTTGGAGCAAGCTGCGACGGTTGGATGCTCGGTTTGGTGGGAGGTGAAGACTCGTAAGAATAGGTATTTTCCTTTCCATGCACCTTAACTTTCTCGTATTTGAAGGTTTTGTTGCTTCTGGTTTCTTGTTCTAAATTGGTATTTTGTGTTCAGGTTAAAAGAGGAATGGGATCTTGCACTTATAAATGTGCTTACTGTATCAGCGTGCAATGCAGCTGCTGTTTGGTTGCTAGCTCCTTGTCGTTCCTATGGAAACACATTTCGGTTTGACCTGCAAAATACACTGCAAAAGCTACCAAACAATATATTTGAAATGAGCTATCCTCTTAGAGAGTTCGACTTGCAAAAGAGGATTCACTCTCTTTTCTACAAGGCCGCAGAGTTGTCCATTCTTGGAACTGCAACAGGAGCTCTCCAGGGTTCGTTGTCAAACTTTCTGGCCGGAAAGAAGAAGAACAGGCATATCTTCTGTTTCTTGTGGATTTATAACATCTATCTTCTTTTTTCAGCTCATGGTTAATTTATAACTTATTGTCTCTTTCTTCTGACAGAGTATCTGTGACAGTCCCATCAATCAGCACCAACGCTCTTGGTTATGGCGCCTTCCTTGGAATATATGCGAATTTGAGATATCAGCTGTTATGTGGATTTGAAAGAACAATGAGCAGCCACTTTGATGTCATAGGAGTAGCACTCTTCTTTGGCACAGCCATGAGGTATTTCTCTATTCCTCCCACTCTCCTATCTCATACATATTCACAGAATTACGTTGGAACTTTGGATTTTGTATTGCAAAACTCAGTCTTAGGACTTATGGATGAATGTGGCACAGGATTATGAATGTTCAGTTAGGGGAAAGGTCAAGACAAGTATGGCTAGGTGTGGAGGCAGACCCGTTGGCTCAGTCGGATGAGCTGCTGGCAAAAGCATATAACCGACCCTCAGAAGAAGCAAAGCCATCTTCAAAATGGTTCATCTCAAAGAATGCGATTGTCTCAGGGCTACTTGGTATAAAGCAAGAGGACTCGGTTTCAGATTCTCCAGCTCCAAAGGCTCGGCGAAAGAGGACTGTACGGAAGAAAGTGGCTGCAGCTGCCTCTTGAATAACCAACAAAACCTCTAAAAAATGTCGCAGTTTTAGGTGTCCATGGAAGAGCAACAGTGAGGTTATGTTGTTCATTTGATATGAGGCACGTGTGAAAAGTTTTGTTGCCAGAGGGGAAGATGAAGGATCCACCAAACTGGGGGAATTTGAAGAAGACTCTATAGCTTTTGGAAAATGACATTTCAATTTTTTAGGTGTGGTGATACTATTTGAAGAACACTTGGTTAAATCTCAAATTGCCATTCTGTATTTTCACCTTTTTTTTGCCTTCTCAATGTTCCTAATAATAATTAGCCACATCTTTTATGTTCTTAGTAATTTTTCACAACAATCCAAGTTGGTAATTTAGGGCATAGAGCGCCTAATTGTGTCTAGGTAATTTTTCAACTTATCATCATCCAAAGAGACCAAAACATAATAAATCATCTCTCATTTGGAAAGTCAGAGTACAGTGCTAACATAATTTTTATAAACAAATTTCTGGAATGTCAACAATCCACATTATTGAAAACTGTTTAAAATGCCAATGTTATATGAGCACAAAATGTTACATATGATACAAAAGGGTATACAGCTGCATTTAATTTAAGCATCTCCTAGAACCATTGTTCAATTTTTATGGAGGCTATTAGAATTCGACAAAGTGACTATCAATGGTCTTGAGCTGCTCCAACTCCTCTCCATCAGCAATCCCATCATCAACGTACAATATCTGTATGTATATATGTTATCATTATCAACAAATTACAAATCACTCAACCATGACTATTTATACCAAAAAATAACAAAGAACTGATTGAGACCTGATACTCTGGACAGGTCAGTGTGTGAGCTCCTCTTTTCAGATGCTTCTCCCACCCTCTCTTCTCTACAAGCGCTTTCTCAATAGCTTTAGTAAACTGCATTCACATTCAAGTCTCACCATCATTAATCACATCCAACTTTAGTAAAAGCTCATGTCCAAAACAGTATATACTCACATCACTCGGGTCCAAAATCAGGAGACTGTACTGAGGAGTAAATGTAGTTCCTTGCAACCGTCTCTGAATCCCAACAATAGTTCTTGAGTGCCCTTCATGTTGGAAATACAAGGGCCTGCAGTATTACACGATCACAACAACCATAGGTCATGTGTTTTGAAGGTATAAAAGACATTGCCGAGGTCAAGAACTGAAACAGAACAAAATTTACCCTTTGCTCGTCATATGAACACCAGAGGAAACGTTTAACCTGTTTCCTGAGAAGTAATTCCAAACCCATTCCATCAAAACCGCTCCTTTGCTGATCTTAGAAGCATTAGAACCAGAACCATGAGAATCAACTGTTTTCTCCTTCCCACTTTCTCCCTTTTTAACCACATATCTGTCCATGGGACCATATGTCTTTGCCTTGGGAGCAATAGCAGAGCCAGGAACTGAAAGATACATTGACTGAGCCTTCTTTGGAGCAAAATCAACAACTCTAGCTTTTAACCCGAAAGAACGCAACAGCGCAGCACATTCAGTGGTTCCAATCCATCTCTTGGAACCAGAGATCTGACTATTGAAATGGAGAGCTCCAGAGACATCAAAACCATTGCTCCAAGCAATCTCTAGAAACCGCTGAAGCGAGGGAATGTCAGGGACGAAGTTAGAGCCACCAAAGAGAACTCTTTTAGCTTCTTCTCTATGAGAAAGCAAGTGAGAGCATTGCATTTGAATGTTCCTCCATCCGCAACCCCAACCTTTATCCTCCTTTGAGGATTGGAAATGATCAACGAACCCTGATAGTAAAGTTGTGCTGCAATCTGAAGGTTTCGATTTCGATTTTGATTCGGATTCCAGACAATTCTTCAGCAAACTGATCAAACCGCCGTTTCCTACACTGTAGAATGTGCTCTTGGTCTGCGAGCTCGCCAAGGTCGGAGCTTTCGAGGAATCGTCGGAGTTCTGCAGAAAAGGAACGATTTTGTCAATTGGGTTTTTCTGTAATCGAGAGATGAGACTTAAAGCTCGGAGAAAGCTCTTTTACAGATGATGACGTCGACGGAGAAGGATCGGAAGAAGAGGCTAGTTGAAGAGCCAAGTAATGATCGGTTGCGAGTTGTGGATCGATTACATCGTCGTCGAAGTGGCAATTCACATGGCTGTTTCATCAAAGACCTCGAGAGAATCGTGAGGAAGATTGATGGAAACAAAGAAATTAGGGATTGATTGTAGTTACCTTTCGATTTGGGAGAGAGGAAGCGAAAGAGTGCAGACAGGACACAAAGCTGACATTTTCGTTATTTGCTTGAAACCGAAAAGAAAAAAATGACAATTTATTTGATTGAGAGAGAGCGCTTGTGTTTAAACATTTTGAGTGCGTCATTGCCTTAATCGAGGTCATAAGTTAGTAAAAAAGATTGCTTGGATTTTGATTTGAAATGCAATGTTTTTTGGTAAACTAAGAAATAAATGTTATGATGATGATATTCATGGAGGAACTACATTCGTCAGAAAAAAAAAAAAAAAAGCTAGAATGAATCAGAAAAGATAGTTATGTTGAAAGTGGTTTGATTACTCGAATGTAAGGGCGAGTGAATGTGGCACTAGACTGAATCAACTTATGCACTTTGTACATTCTGATTTGATCAATAAAGAGATTTTGTTCTTGTCAATTTGGTGCGGCTTATGACTAATGAATCAACAACATTGTCGCCAATTTGGAAGAGACAATGTCTAGGCTCGCAGATTTGTTCAAGGAAGCATGTAAAATTCCAAAGATTCTATATACAATTTCTTTCACACACGTTGCTCACGATTATCGATGACACGTGTGACAGATATGATTCTATTTCCTGATGTTGCAGATTGCATTGCGTTGAAAGGTTGTATGTATATATGTTGATAAGAGCCAAGAAACACGAGCGGCAAAATCTGAAAGCATTCGTAAGCAAATCTTGTGCATGATCACTTTGTCTCTTAAGTCTTAACTTCCTATATGTCATGCGGTAAACAACTCTTGTGCCATATACCGTCACGTGTATTGGCCACAAATGAAGCATGTGACTAGTCACATTTATGAATTTTTGGACACATGCTCATGGAGCTTCTGAACCTGCCAAGTACGTATTTGTATATGAATTTTGATTCCATTACTATACAACGTCATTACTATGTCGCAGCTTGATCCTTAGTCACACTATTAAGTATATATAAGAAAACACAAAAGGAAGATATCAGATGTTGAATAATTCACACTAAAACTAAAAGTTATATTAAGTCAACTTTTATTAGTAAGATGGACATGGAAATGATACTAATCTATGTTTGCATGGCCACCTTCTTAGCATATCTCTTCCTAAAACCACTCTTCACTCGAACCACCAACAAAAAGAACCTACCACCGTCTCCGTGGCGACTTCCGGTGATCGGAAACCTTCACCAGATGAGCCTTTACCCTCACCGCTGTCTCCATTCCCTCAGCCTTCGTTATGGACCGCTCATGCTACTTCACTTCGGCTCCGTCCCTATCCTCGTGGTCTCTTCTGCTGACGCAGCTCGTGACGTCATGAAAACACACGACATAAAGTTCTCCAATCGCCCCAAAACTAAAACGGTCGATAAACTTCTCAAGTGGGGGACAGAGATAGGCTTTTCCCCTTATGGCGAATATTGGAGGAAGGTTAAGGTATTTTTTTTCATTCTTGTTTTAATTATGCTCACTCAAAGTTTTGTTTTCAGGCCAGAAGATAACAGTTGCTAATTTATCTTTAAATGTTTGGGATGCAAGCAGAGTATTTGTGTTATGAAGCTCCTTAGCAACAAAACGGTTAGCTCTTTTGAGAATATAAGAGAAGAAGAGATCAATGTGATGATGGAGAAGCTTGAGAAAGCAAGTTTTTTGTCTTCACCCGTGAATCTAAGTGAATTCCTCACGACTCTTACAAACGATGTATTGACTAGAATTGTCTTGGGAAGAAAATATAGCCACGAGGGAGGTGGATATATTTCTCAGAACGTAGTGAGGAGATTCATGGAGCTCTTAGGTGCTTTCCCTATCGGCGATTTCATTCCTGTTCTGGCATGGATAGATAGAATCCGAGGTTTGGATAGTAAAGTGGATCATGTATTAAAAGAGGTTGATTGTTTTCTTGAAAGAACGGTGCAAGAACATGAAGACCATGCAGATGAAGATAAATCAGATTTTTTATATCTAATGCTATCTCTTCAAAGTGATAAGACAACAACATTGGATATTAACAGAAGCGGTTTAAAACTCATTATTTTGGTAACGCAATGTCTTCTCCTTCATTATTTTTGTTTTCTCAAATGAATCATCTAAAATATATAAATCAATTGTTACTAGAAGGGATCTTTAGTTTTCTTGTATTTTTTTTCTTTTTTTTTTCAGGATATGTTGTTTGCGGGAACGGTAACGACTTTCACTCTAATAGAGTGGACAATGACAGAGCTTATGAGACATCCAGAGTGTATGAAAAAACTCCAAGATGAGATTCGTTCCGTTTCAACTCATAATTCATATGTGTCGGAGAAAGAAGTTGAGAAGATGAATTATTTAAATCTTGTGATCAAGGAGGTGCTTCGAGTGCATCCCCCCGCTCCAATGATTCCCCGACAAGTGAGTGAAGATGTCGAGTTACATGGATATGACATAGCGGCAGGAACACAAGTAGGTCTTCATTACATCTTCTTCACTTCTTGTAAGATCAAATCCAAATGACGAAAAATGTTTCTTTAATTAAGATTAACACAAAAAAAAAATATATATATATATATATATATATATATATATAATTTGGTACACAGGTGCTAATCAATGTATGGGCGATCCAACGAGAGACTGCAACATGGGGACCAGACGCAGAAGAGTTTAGGCCAGAGAGGCATTTAGATTTGCTTGTGGATTTTCAAGGACAAAACTACAACTATATTCCATTTGGATCAGGAAGAAGAGGATGTCCTGGAATAGGGTTTGCATTAGCTTTGGTAGGAGTTACATTAGCCAACCTTGTGAAAAGGTTCGAGTGGAGAGTCCATGTGGAAACAATGGGAGATGATAAGCCTGATCTAGCTGAAGCAGTTGGTGCTGATGTTTGCCGCAAGTTTCCTCTTGTTGTCTGTCCATCCTCTGTTTGATTCCTTTTGAATCTACAAAGTTATATTCAAACCAATCCTACAAGGCCATGATGGTCTTCTACAATAAGTTTTTTTTCTTTTGTCTTTGGTTGTCTCTTACAAGAAGTTTAATAAGGAATAAACCTGCTGAGATTATGTTTTTTTTCTTTTCATTTTTGTATAATGTTCTACAAACTGAAGATAGAAATGTCTTTGGAAGAGTAGGATCAACCACTATGCCACGGTAATTTTTTTTTTTTCACCCTTTTTATGTTGATCTTGCAATATTATAAATTTAGAACTTATCTTCTATTTTAATAATAGTGATGGTGATTGGTGATATCACGTAACATTAGTTTTTTTTTTTGTTTTGGTAAAAATCACGTAACATATAGTTTGTGACGTGATTTAGTAGTTTTATTAATGAATAATTTATTAATTAGAAAAGGAGGTAGTGATCATAATCAGCATCCATATAGAGCATATTCCAACTAAACATTTCAACAGGTGGCAACCCATACTGTGTTTTGCAATATTAATTTAAAACTTCGATTTCAAAATCCGATCATAATCATTTTTTTTCTTTCTTAATTAGTTTCCATGATTTGTGATGTTTCACAACTATCTGGTTTATTTCATAATTCTGTTTCTGTAAACTTAAATCTAAATTAGACAGAACTCCACCCGATTACTAGCCTAAACAACTACGAATTAGTTACACCTTCATTCACATGAGGACACACAACTAAAGTCTTCTTAGTTTTCCCATACACAATACCAATAAAGAAATCGGTAATAAGTTATTTAAGAATTCAAAATCTGAGCCGTAACTTTAACTATACAAGAATAGTTGTATAATCGTGATGGCCATTGACTTTCGGAGATATCGTCCAGTTAGGAGAAAGAAGAAGTGGGGATTTGATTACGTCGATAAGGCTTTGCGCTCGAACCATTCATTTACGGCTATAACTGACGAAATATATGAGTGGAAAGAATAAAGGTGAGAAAATGATTTCCACTTTCATTTTACCAATTTATAGAAATAGTGGCAAACATATTTTATCCTTATTCTATGGCCTATGCAACAACCAATGTACGATATGTACAAAACAGAATAAAATTTCACAGTAGATTTCTAACTGAGACGATTATAATTGAATTCTTCTGTATCATTTTATACCTTATATTCGACAACGTGACCATTATCTTCCTTCTTCGAAAAAAAATCTACATCGATGATCGTTTGATTTTCTATTTCATGACTCGTAGACTTTTAAGAAAATAAATTCACGTAGTTATTTAGGTTTCAGTCAACGTTTTTGCCAAGAAAAATATTGGAGAAAGTAACAATTCTACAAAATAATTATATACAGTACGTACGTAGTATTTGTATAGTAACAATAGTCTTATGAATTTATATTAGTATATTAGAAGAAAAAGACTCTGCACCTTATGTATATTATTATATTACTTGTATATACAATAAGTTTTTTCAAATGTATTATTCAACTGACTAAAATATCACTATTTTTTTTTTGGTAAGGAAAATATCACTATATATAGTCATGAATAAACCAATACTCCTTGTCATTTGCTTAAATGTATTTAGATGTTTTTTAGTCAACATACATGTAATTTGAAATGGAATGAGAATGTTTTACTTTTAATGAAATTTTGTTTTTGTTTTCTGTACTAGACTTTTTTTTTCTTAAAAGTTAAAACAATAAGATAATATGGCGCACCACTAAATTTGTGGTTAGTACTGGCCTAATGGGGCCAATGGGAATCCAACGTTTATCAGAAAATAACAATAAAATAAAATGTTCTAGAGGGAAATAAAGTCATTTAAAAAGAGAAAAAAAAAAACGAGAACAAGAGATACATTGAACCTAGACATATACGCACCCAACCAAAAAATCGTCAAGGCGCCTATTAATAAGGAGCACCAAAGAACCAAGAACAAGAACAAACACACAAAGCCAATATATAATCTCAAAGAGATTAGAGTTAGAACAAAAGAAAGAGAAAAACTCTTTTAACAAAGAAAAATGGGGAAAGGAGGAAACTACGTGACTGTGGCGGCTTCGGAGGTGGAAGAGCTACGTCGGAAGAACGGAGAGATGGAGAAAGCGGTGGAGGAGATGAGGAAAGAGATGTTGCAGCTGTGGCGGCGGACTCAGGTGGCCGAGGAGGCAGAGGAGCGTCTCTGCTCTCAGCTCGCCGAGCTCGAGGCCGAATCTCTAGACCAGGCGCGTGACTACCACTCTCGCATCGTCTTCCTCATGAACGAGCTCTCTCGTCTCTCTTCTTCCTCCTCCTCCGATGTGGCCTCGCCGTAGATAGATAGATAGATATTACGTTGCAAAGAATAGATTCTTAGATTGTCGGATGTATCTGAGTTTTACAGATATTGGCTCATATCAATGCCAATCTGTAGACTTCTTTTTCTTTTGGTCTGGTCTTGAAATTTCCTCCTTGGAAATGTTAGTGTAATGTAAACAAAACAAAAACCGATAAGAAAGTCTTTGGACATAAAGCAAAATTATTTTCTTTTGTTAGTAAAGTTGGATTCAGAAAGCAATTAAGAAACGAATTTTTGTTATTATTTTTCTCATGCGTTAAAATATCCATCCAATTAATTAGTATAAGATTAATCTCGAGTGACTGAAATAACAAGTTTGATCAAAGTAATTTACAATTACAGATTTTATATCATCCCTCCGTCCGTTGCATCGTTGACTTCTGTGGCAGTACAACAGCGGTTTTGGTTTTTGTGGAGTTTTATGAAGTTTACTGCAAGAAACCAAATAGTAAAACCACACGAAATATCAAACTTTTTATAGATACATACTAATGGTTATCGATCTACAGTCTCTCTCTCTCCTAAAGTTTTGCATTTGGAATTTAAAACACACAAAGTTTAGATATTTTCAGATGAAATTTCGGACCACCTAACTACACCAAATTTCGGATATTTTTCTAGAATCTGTCGGCCGTCAAGTATTGACACTTTCCGTTTAAAATTATCCAATAACCCAACTTAACTTTAAGAGGTTAGACGACATCTTAATCGAATGAATATAACGGGGGGATAATGATAATTGAGCTACCTAATCTATCTTTTTATTTGTTCTTTACAAATTTTCTTTTGTAAAATCAGTAACAAAAATCTGATTATCTCCATTGGTGTATACACGAAAACCTACATATTACTTTAAAAATTTGCACTTAAGCACTCTAGCCAAAACTGTATTACTATATGATAAGAATACATAACGCTCCACATGCTTCATTGACCAATCTAGGCTTCAGTTTGGGATTTCCGTAATACAAAGAATGTGTCGCTATTCAAAAGATTCAGCGACCTATGGAATGGTAGAGCTATTGCGATCTCTACCAGAAATAATAAGAAAGCTAAACCCTAAAGAGAAGGATATGCTTGGTGAGCAAATCAAAAATATCCCATATATCATAGTGTATTAATACCTCACTCCACATGCCTTCAAGTCATTTTCATGAGTATATGTATTCAACTATTCATATAAAAAATATATTAAGATTTCGATGTGTTACCTAACATTTAACAATCCATTTTTTCTAACTACAACCAAAGATTTAGAAGGTGAAACTGGTCATGTCTCCAACAACTGTAATATGCGAAACTTGGGCTTGTTTCCACTACTTTTCTTGAAAATATACTTATGAGTTATGACGAGAACGTTACTCGTAAATATAAAGAAAAGAAAAACAATTGCAATTAGTAATGCCAAAACACTACAGCTATTCCTTATGTGTTTTTTTGCTTCCACTCACGAGCCACCGACAATGACAACTTCATATGGTTCTAGAGCATGATTTTGACTATATTATTTTCATAACTAATCATTTTATCGAGCATATTCCTTTAGATAATTACCTTTTAACGAAAAATCTCATTTGATATATTTGTAATAGAAGCAAGCATAGCTCGTAAAAAGACGGGAGGAATTAACGTTTATTGCTAGCAACATCAGCCAAAAATAATAGTGATAATAATAAGCTAATAACATATAGTGCTTGAGATCCTTATAACACCATACAAAAGATTCTGCCGAAGACACAAAGAGTCTCTCTCGAAATCTCAACCACGACTTCCCCGTTTTCCCTTCAGCTCAGGATCCCTAACAACAACACACCACAATTTAATGATTTCACAAAAAATTCATGTCTCTGAAAATAAAGCGAGAAGCTAAGCTAGATTCAAACCTCTGGATGTGATCTAGTATCAGTAGCCTTGGTCCAGGCGGGATGCTCACATCTCTTAGCGCACTGGCCACACACAGACACACACAGAGTTTAGAGTGGCATAAGATTTCAACAAAAGACAGTTTTAGTTGATGCAGAAACGAAACGTCAAAAGCGATCATGTAGGTACCTGTCAGTGAGCAATGGCAAAGTGGGATCAGCTAAAAAACCCTTCTTGAAGTTCTTCTCATACTTCTCTAGCCCCAGTTTCAACAGCATAGATCTCGCCCGGGTGTAATATGGATCTTCAACGCTTGGTTTGGAGAACCTTTCCCCCAACTGAACAAGACCGGAAAAAGAAGAAGAAGAGAAACAGATGTTTAATGCCTAGTTTCAAGAACAGTCTTAAGTCTCCTATATATGATCGATCACTCACCTTGAAAAAGACTCCCTGAAAAAGAGCGAAACCAGCAGCAGTGGTGATTGCATTCCCAGGCTGTCCTTGTAATCCTGCGCTCACCAGAGAATACGCCACTCCAGATCCTAACGCCGCAACCACACTGCACAGTTAACAAAAAAAAATATCATAACCATCAAGTGTAAGTAACCAATTACAAAAGAAACAAGTAAGCCATATAGAAGCAGTCACTCATTTTCAAGCATCAGAATGACCATAACAAGCTGTTCCAGAGAGAGAAAGAGAGATTCTAATTCTCTGTGAAGCAATAAATGATGTAAAAACTGTTCAATCCTCTGACAGCGAAGCTGATTAAGACCTGTAACTTTGTGACAGCGATAGACAAGTGACAAGTGCATTAAACATCAGCTCAAGAGTTGAATTTTTAGGATTGATTAAGTCCTAAACCATTGATCAAAATTTTAAGCTTCAGTAAGCAAACAAGTCACACTTGATACAAGCTTTACTATAGGAGCTACAGTTGCAATTAGATTCAGATTCAGCTGCAATTTTCAGAAACATAAAATTGAAACTTACGCAGATTCTAGATCTTCTTTGCCTCTAATCCGTTTCATGATGCAAGCTATACCAGCATTAACACCAGTTATAGCAGCAAAGTTCCGAGCTTGGACCAATGGCCCCCCCACAAGAGCCTACAAACAAGATTCCCACATCTCTCTTCCATCAATCACAGCTTCGAAAAATTATCAATAAATGGAGAAGATGACAGCAGAACTAGGGTTTATGGAGGTTGAAATTGATACCTGAGTTTGCTTCAACGACGCCATGGCTTGAGGGTCGACGCCGGTTTGAGGCATTTCAGGGGATAGGGTCCCCATGAGACCTCCGATGAAAGCTCCCTGAACACCGCCCATGGCGGTGACAATGGCGGCTTCCACCGGCAGCTTCTGCTTCGACAGCCACGACTTGAAACCAGTCTCCACCTCCTTGAATTTGACCTGGAATTGCTGGATTGGATTCTGCTGATCCTTCATTAAGCTCATCACCGCCATTGTTTCTCCATCTCCACGCTTCTTCTCTCCTCCGTCTTTCCCCATTTTTCTTCTCTCACACTTTTCTTGTTCTCTTCGTCCTCCCTCTCTTATCTCTCCCTCCTCCTTTCCCAGTGCCGTCTCCGTTTCTGTAAATCTCTGTTATTGGGCTTTAATTGGGCCCATAAGATCGATTTTGGGCTTTATTCATGTTTTCCTCCATGTGGGGATAGTATTGCACTTGCAACCAAACACGAGGAAACCGGAAGTGACAGTTTGCGCCAGTATTCCCGCGTCTTTCACACACTTCCCAATCTCGCCGGCGGCGGAAGCTTGCTTCTTCCCTCAGTCCATTCAGATTCCTTTTCGAGATCTCGTTGACGGAATTTATACTCTATTGGTTCGCTATTCGCTCAATTTCGTCGTCTTCTTCAGGTGAGCTTCGATTTTCATGGGATTTTCGATCGGATCTATGGTTTTTCAAGGTCTCTATTAGGGTTTTAATCTGCGAAGTAATGCAACTATCGCCGAGCTGATTTAGTTTTAATTGAGTGGAAATTGAAGCCGGAAGAAGCTTGGATTGTTGTTTTTGAGCTCTGAAGAAGTGAAATATGAGCAGCTCCAGAGAGGGATCTCCCGATTGGCTTCGATCTTACGAGGTTTCCGGTTGATTTTAATCTGATTGCTCAATTGGATTGATTTTTTACAGAGACACGATTGAAAATCGGAAGCTTTTGTTGCGCAGGTACCCACCACCACTTCATTGTTGTCACTATCCTCTCCAGAGGATAGCCCTTTCAGGGATTCCGAAACCATTTCGTCTCTTCCTGTGCCTGATGAAATTGACGCCACCGCAATTCCTGACGAAGAATCCGCGGAGTCTCTGTCTAGGAAGAATTCAAAAACGAAGTTGGTGACGAAGCAAGTGAGTATCGAACAAGTGTTTTCTAGAAAGAAGAAAGCAGATGCAAGTCTCAACATTGAAGGTATGGAAGATTTGTTTCTGCTGGTGCATCAAAACTGTGTTTTTGCTCACTATGGATCATTTCTTTCTTGAGGGAGCGATGGAGAGACTATAAATTCCTGATTTTGGGGGGAGTAATGTTCAACTTTTGAGCTCTTAAAAGGCATGTTTTTGACTGGGGAACAATTTGCAGAGAAGAAGAATGGAAAAAAAGTTGTAGACGAGGAAGTCCCTAGCAAACATAAGAAGGCTCAAGTAAGAAACGTTTTGACCCGTCTTTTGTGTACTCGTTAGTGCTTCTGTTGTCTCTACTCGCGTTAGTGGTTAGTTAGTGTGATTCGAGCATTTCTTGCTTCCATGCATCTGTTTGATAAATAAACTATACTGTAAAAAATAGTGATATATTAGTTATAAACCCTCCTTTAGAGAAGTCTTTCGTCTGCTCCCTACCTATCTTGGTTATTTCTAGTATTTGTTGTTTGTGTGAATCTGTATAATATCCAAAAATGCTAATTCTTAGTTCGGCAAGGAGTTGACAGACTACTGTATCTTTCTTTCTTTATCAGGGAGAAGATGATTCTGTATGGCTTCTCTCATCTGATTCTGAACAGGGTAGTCCGATAAGGCAGCAAGTGATTGCGTCACCTGAAAAGGATGAGGATTTCGTTATTCAAGCTAAGGAGGGAGAGCCTGCAGTTAAGAAGGCTTCAAAGAAAAAATCTCCGAAGAAAAAGCCAAAAAGTGGCTGTCAGATACCCAAGAAAGAAAACAGTCCAGAAGAAATTTTGAAAACTGAAGGTATGCATTGTATCAAAGTTTTGTGAATTTGGGAGTTTTCTAAAGAAACGTAATGGTTCCTCTATCCTGCAGATGAAGATACAGATGCCGTATTAGCCGAGGAAGTAACAACGGATAAGAGTAACAAGCCTTCTTCGGTAAGAACCTTGTGCGAAGACGACTGTTGTTGTTTCTTCTCTGGATCTTCCTTATGACCAGATTTACAAATTCCAGGGCTCGAGTTCAAGATTGCCTTTGGTACTTTCTGAGAAGGTGAATCGAACAAAGGTAATGCATATATGTTTCTTTGCACATGGCTTTACACTCAACGTTTATAGATCATTGTTATGGCGGCTGGTGATATAAGTTTCGGAAAGGCCAAACTGCATCCATTTTGGAGTTTTTTTGTAGTTAAGGCACAGTTATTAAGAATAGCAGTGACCTATATTTACAGGTACTTGTTGAATGTGAAGGGGACTCGATAGATTTGAGCGGAGACATGGGGGCTGTTGGACGCGTGGTTGTTTCAGACACAACCGAGGACGTGTACTTGGACTTGAAAGGCATGTTCCCCCAAATATACATATCACTATTTTTATCACTATTTTGCAAAACGTATAATAAAACCAGCTATGCGTATCGAGTCTGATAGAATCAGTTCATGTTTCAGGAACCATATATAAATCAACAATTGTGCCATCCAGAACATTTTGCATAGTACGGTTTTCGTTTTCCTTGTAACTTCTTTTCAACTTTTAAGGGCACTTGTACTATACGATTATTTATACCAGAGATCTTGCATTTCAGGTTAACGTAAGTCAGTCAGAGGCAAAGGTTAGTAATTTCTCTTGCGCTTTCTTGTTTCAACGCATATATATGCGAGTGCTCGTAGATCTTGACTTGAAATATATGCTAATTTTTGGATATACGTTTCCTTGTCAGATTGAAGCTATAATGAATGACTTCATACAACTAACACCACAATCTAATGTCTTTGTAGCAGAAACAATGATGGAAGGTCAGTTCGTTTTCTCTGTCTATGTTTAGAGTGAAAAGACTGCTTCAAAGTGTTTATCACGCAGGTGGATTAGGTAGACTGAATTTACGCAGGTGCCTACTTGCTAACATTTAATGACCCATTTAGGCACTCTGGAGGGATACTCGTTCGATTCAGATGATGAAGCTAACAAAAACGCCAAGACTGCTTCAAAGCCAGCTGATCAAAGTGGAGGCACAGAAGAAGTAACCAAAGCAAATGGCAAAGCCAAAGCCAAAGCAAAAGGCGAAAACGTATGTTCGGAAACCTCATAATTACTCATATAGAATCGATATAAATCCGTTACAGTAAATGATAGTTCGTCTTATGTGGAATATTTGCAGGTTTTGGGGAAAAAGAGAGGAAGACCATCTAAAGAGAAGCAGCCACCAGCAAAGAAGGCTAGAAATTCTGCTCCTACGAAAACTAAACCCAAGAAATGAGTTGTGATTTTGATTTCTCCCGTTAATAAACAAACGTGTCATTTTCTTTACTCTGTTGAGACAACATTATTTACATGAAATAAAAAAAAAAAAAACAGATTTACATGTATGAGTTATGAGGCCAATTCAAACAATTCTAGGTAATCTAAGGACTTTGATGAATATAACTCAGAATCTCTGGGAAGACGCTAAACATGGTCAGTTTGCTTCTTTCCACAGGGAAGAATGATGACTGTTCATGTCGCGCCTGATTGCCTCAAAGCAGTTAGACTGAGGCCAAGAATCAACAAAACAGGGTAAGGTCGAAGAATGTGGGACGAAGATCGAGTCTCTGCAACCCTCCCCATTACATCCTCAATTGGGGGATTCATAAACTGGTCGTTTGGATCTTGATTCACAGTGGGAGGAGACATGAACTGCCCATTCCCATCCTGATTCTCAGGTGGAGGAGTCACTGATCCCCCGTTCTGATTCTGATTTGATCCAGGCGGGTTCTGAGTCAGAGGAGCCATAGGTTGACCATACTGATTCTGAGTTGGTGGAGCCATAGGTTGCTCTAACGGATTCTGGGTTGGGGGAGCCATAGGTTGACCATATGGATTCTGGGTTGGGGGAGCCATAGGTTGCTCGTATGGATTCTGAGTCGGGGGAGCCATAGGTTGCCCGTATGGATTCTGGGGCGGGCTCGGAGGATCCAAGTTTTGGTTGCTCGGTCTTTTTACCCTGGTGCAAGAAGATATTCAAGTTTGTTCAATCAGAATCTGCAAATATGTTTTGAAAAGTTTGCAGAGAGCATAGGATATACCTGCCAGGGCAGAAGATAATGGCATATTCAGAAGCCTTGCAAGTAAAAGTACTGGTTCCATCATCAAAGGCGTAGCTGTAAGCTCTAGGACAAGCTCTCTTGAAGATGGTAGAGTATGAAGACGGTCGACATGTGTTTGGGTTAGCAAACTGACCGCTGCAACAATACTGGTCCAATCCAAAGGCCTCACAAGCGCTCTTGCAAGCAACAACTCCTCCTCTCTCTTCCTCTTCCTCTCCCATCACTTGAAGCTCCTTTGGACAGCTAATGTTGATATCAGCAACACATCCTGTAGCATTACAAGCTCCCACCAGTCCACCACCTGTTGGGAGAGCAACTATGGGAAGGTTATACCCATCGACGAGACTGACATCGTAGAAATCTTTGTCATCAGAGCCATGACCAAGCGTGATCTCGAAAAGTGATGTCGGAGGAGCAGCACCATTACCGTTGCACTCCAGCTTCCCGCCACAATCTCCAGTCATACATTTTCCAGCACCGTTAGCATCAAAGTTGCAGCCGGTTCTAGCCCATATGCGACCTGACCAGCCTAGAACCGAGGGAATCCTAGCAGACTGTCCCACATCAAGCCTGAACCCTGTGGTGGGTAGTGGCTGGGTGCCAGAGCCTGAAAGAGTGCCGGGCCAAATAGTAAACGGACAGTTATTTGTGATGACAAACGTTGAGTAAGAAACAGAGAACAGTAAAGAAACATAAACAAGAACAGCCATAGGAAGCATTGGTGATCTTCTCATTATCATATAAGGTTTAAGATTTCAGAAATATGGATGGATTTGGCAGAGGGGTCCCTGGACCAGGGTTTATACCAAAATAAAATGTAGATGAAGAGAAGGATTCAATGTTGAAGCGGTGAAGTTGCTTTAGAAAGCTTCAAGCCGCAAGACAGGGTTTAGCATGACTCTTAGGAGACTCTGGCCTCTCCGACAGGGCAATACTTTACCTTACTTCCCCAACCTCTTTTTCATACGTATTATTATATTATCATAGCTGAAAATAGTAGAACTAATGAAACCTTTATGGAAAAGATGCAAGAGAATCTACACTAATCTCCATTTCAAACCAAAATAAATTAATAAAAAAAGCTTAATTAAGATCCGAGTTCCTTGACAAGAGTTGACAAAGTTATGCAAAATCGAAAAGTAACTAATATTATCTTTGGCAAAAGTACTTTATGATAGAAAAAAAAAATTCCAAAGCTTAGATCATGATTAGTGAAGAGAATCTACAGTAACAAGAGTAAAAATTATTTCGTTTATAAGTCTAAGCAAGATTGTACAATTATTTGGGGAAAAAAGGAAAAAAATTGTGATTGTTTCTATGAATTAGCTAACAGGGAGAAGTATTCTCGTACCGTATCTTAACGTAGCGGTCGAGTCAACTTTTGATACTTTGCCACCTTCTTTGGAACAGAATCTTCCAGGATCCCATGAAATCTAGCTCTCAGATCACGCCACAGAACGCCTACACCTCTATCTTTCTGTCAGCATAAAAATATTACACGTCAAAGAAAACAATTTGAAGAATTATTTCCCCTCTTCACTTCTACATTACAATAAACACCATATCACATAATTACCTGTGTATAGCTGTTACTTCTGAACACCTACTCATCGCCCTCCTTTCTCTCACGTTTAGCGAGCATCAACTTATGTTGCCAATGAATGAAACCAAGCATGGTGTTGCCTGCTGAGCACAAACACAAGAGTACCTGCAAAGCAAGGTATAAATAAACTCCCAAAAGTTAGACATACTCATTTTAGGAAAAAGCATCAGAAACATAACAATCAAATCAGTGTACATATAAGAATCACAGTTAAAACTCTCCTGAATTGCAACATTTGAAAACCTGCACAAACAGCAAACATGTTCAGGACCACAAGCACTCATCAGTCAAAGAAAGGAAAGAAAAGTTGGATACAACAAAAAAATATGTTAGAATCAAACCCATCTGTTAGCAATGTTATATAATAACCTGTATCACCAAACTTACAGAAATGTTGTGTCCAGTCATAAGGAAAAACTAAAGGGACACAAGAAGAGATATCAAACATTCATCACCAAGAAGAAGAAACAAGTTTGTTATTCTAGTACACACCTAAATGAGAAAGCAAGCAATAGTAAGATCCAGAAATAGAGTAGTAGAATTATAAAAGTCTCTCACCTACATAAGTACTACATAAAGTTCAACATATACTAAGATAAAGCTCTCTTTCAAGCAAGGAGGATGCCTTAGACCCTCTGCTAGAGCAATAGCACAATGTCTTATGTCTCTCATCCATAGTTTTTCCAAAACAAAGGAGAAAAAAAAAGATAGTTAAATCTACGTGAGATAAAAGAGACTCTCTCAGTCTCAGGAATGGAGGAGTGATCAACAAGGATCTAACTCAGCTCCATTCCATCTCCAGCCGGGCTGCAGATTGGGCTCACAGCAGAGAAAGACCTCTCGAAAGGAGAAGCATGGAACTGAGCATCACGACGGCGACGCTTAAACGAACAGCTCTCAGAAGGAGGATGGCTCTCAGCGTCAAGCTTCCTCCGGACACCTCTAACCGCCTGATCCTCAGCCGGCGAGAGAGGGAAGATCCGGCCGCTGGCTCGGCAGAGAGAGCTGTGGTTATCATAGAGAATCCGCTGGTCACAGTTCTTGTCGCAGACGTGAGTCAGGCCAGTTAGTTTGCAGCGGTACATGTTCCCACAAACAATCTCATTCTCACATTTCCAGTCACATTTGTGAGACTGATTGTTGGGTCCATCGCATTCGCGACCCAGAATCGCAGACAAGTAAATAACATTCGCAGAGCTAACCATGGGTGATTTTCCAAATACCTCCATCTTTTCCTTTGATTCTGAATGCTCCACACCAACCTTTATCACTCTGCAGGAGACCCAATAAAGCCGAAGAAACCATCAGATTTCATCACAAGGCTAGGCAAAATGTGCAATCTGAGACGCTTGTGGTTTACTCCATATTTAGCTAAATCAATTCCTTTACTTCACAAATTACAACCCTTTCAAGGCGCAATTACTCCTTTCAATATCACATGAATTTAATTAAATTATCCAAAATTGAAATGATTGGCATGAACGAAATGAGCAATTTGCCAATTTGAAAATGAGAAAACAAAAAAAAAAAATCAAATAGGTGGACCTAATTATAGCAAGCTACCAGATCGGAGGGAAGGATGAAGAGATTTCTCCAGGGAAATTAAAAATTTCAGAAGCAAACAGAGAGAGGAGATACATGAAAGAGGAATAGAGAGAGAGACAGAGACATACCAGGAGAGAGAAGAGACGCGTCAACGAAGCCCTAATTTTGACTCGGGAGAAACGATTAGCAAGCAGAGAGGGAAGAACAACTCGACAAAGTGTGGGAACAAGAAGAAGAAGATATTTATAGAATTAGACTCACTCTCACTCTTAACGGATATGATCTTTAACTCCGTTAATTAACGGGTCCCACCACCTCCTTTTTTCCTTTTATATTATTTGTTTATTGATTACATTTTCTTTTAAACTTTGTTTATTGATTTTTATATCATGTAATTAACGAATTCGTCTACTTAATTTCGTTTTTTTGTTTGTCTTATCTCGAAAGAGGCAGGGATAAAATCACGTGTCGGTCATACAATGGTTATGTCTTAAATTCCCCACCCACGCGGAAAAAAAAAAAAGACAAAGAACGAAAAGAAAAATCTCCACCTATTTTTCACCTATTTTTTCCATCTTACAAGTTGTAACTTTCTATCAAGTGTTAATCACCTATTTGACTCTATGCGATATTGGAAGTTTGAACCTTTTTTACTCGGTAAAAATGGTTGTGGTAATGAGATAACCATATGTTAGATAGAGTAAAAAATGGACATTTTAGCTTTTGCCAAAAAAAAAATAGAAAAACGAAAAAAAAGGAGAAATGGTAAGAAGAGCGTGAAGATAGTGTGAAAGGAGGATGACTTTGGCTCACCTAACTTCACCCGTCTTCTTTGCTCCTTCACATCTTTTTTCATTTTATCACTGGACAGCATGGATCAAATTCTTCTTGTAAACTAAATTTTATATAACAGTCAAAAATATGTCAAATTCTTTGTATATAGCCAGGAAACTCGAAATGATACATAGACGTCAACACTGTTATACTAGGAGTTATACTACTTTGTGGATAACATCAACATGTACATTATATGGGTTTAAAGTCGTGTGATAACACAAATGTGATAACACAAATGACACTTATCAAAAGTCATTTCCATGTCATATAATGGTTTTAATGCATAGTTATAGTATGCGCTAAAGGATTTATTTCCAATATGTGTATGTATGTATCTAAGGATAAAATATTCAGTCGTTACTATAAAAATTAATATGTCTTGCAGTCTTAGTATAAAAATATTACTGAAATTTAGGTAATATCGACACGTATAACTTAGTTTAGCTAAACCATGCACCACCACGAAGATTAAGGATTCATTTTTCTAAAAATTTGGTTAACTAGACCCCCTTGTATCACGATTCTTCTTTGTTATTGCTTATCTTGGTTGAACCTCATGATGCATTAATGATTTATTCTTATTAGAATTCGTTTCTTTAATTGCCTCAGTACTGTTTGATTTGTTTGGCTACGTCTCTCTCGTTTCCTTTAGATAATCTTGCTACTTCCTGTTTGCAAATTAATGCTTTTTTGTTTTGTTTTTTATGATTTGGTATTGTGTTAGTCTTTAAGTAAAACCCCCAGAACTGTTAGAGAGACTTTTTTGTTTTTTGGCATTTCTAGCTAGTTAATCAACTCTACACGTTACCTCGGTAAAGCTGTTCATCACTTGTGATATTTTTAGAAGTTTATCAATTGGAGTTTTATAATGATGATTGATGAACCTTTAAAAATGTAGGTGTGATTGTGTGAATAATGAAACATACGGAACAATCCAAATCATGTAGCTGTACTCATTTTGGCAGTCTATTGAATATAGACACGTGTTAACTTAATCGAAGATAAACACACGTGTTGAGGTACGGGCTGCCTAGTTCGAGACAGATCCGGTAATAGTTGAAAATAGTCAGACATTAAATTCTTTGTAATAAAACAAAAAGTCAACGAAAGGCTTTAGTAATGGTAACAGTAACATGTCACTCGCTCTAATTAAATGCTACACTTAATAGCTCCCAAGCCTCCCCATACGACTCTTATTAGGACTTTGGTGGTAGTGAAAACATGGTGCTTGTGAAAACATCAAACTCTTAACAAATTTATAATGCTATGAAAACTCTTACATTCACTCCTATGAAATTATTAAGAAATGTTGTAATTGAGTTCTTGTTGTTCCTAATTATAATAAGAGCAATCAGCAATGGCAACATCGTTCTGGTGGGGAACCCTCGAGGAATACACGGATGCCAAATCAGACGTGAAACAAAGATAAACGTCAGAGGAGTTATGTGGGCCTTCATTGGGCCGTCGCTGTTCTGAAAAGTTTGATTACGCGTCATTTTCGACTAAACCACATTTATATATCCTCTGATTTGCATGGCTCTAAAATTAGCTGCTTTCTAATTCACAACCGTCCATTATTAATTCTGAATCCATACAATAAAAATATAGACCAATGTTTTCAGCATCCTTGTTTTTGAAGATAAAACATGTTGATTTATAGTAACAGTAGCGTGCGATTACCGATTGGTAATCTCGATCAATGAATCACTAGTATGGTTACCAATCACAAAAAAAAAAAAAAAGAATTCAGCATATAAAAAACTTCTTGAATTTAAATGTGTGTAAATTTCTTGAAACATCGCTTAAAGTGACATAAAGAGAGTATTATACTGTATTATCTTTTGCATGTTTTTTTTTAGATAAGTTTAAAGAAAACTTTTTGCATGCTTTTGAGTTGCGAGTTGTTGAAGAAAAACTTTAGGGTGGTAGTTGTTGGAAAACGAAATAAATAATATCTTTTGCATGCTTTTTCTTGTTAATTCATTAAAAGCTCCTCTTGATCTCAAATGGTGAACAAGAAACTTTTGAAGAATCTTCACTGTGGTTGATAGTTATGGTAGTAAAAAACTTATAGTATCGGGAAAAAACAAACTTTTAATGTCGAAAGTATCCTAAAATGCATTTTAACAAATTCTTTAGCATTTTCTGTTGAGAGAAAGGTGAAGTGAATTACTGTGATTGATACAATATATTTTCTGAAATAAACATACTCTAAATGTATGTTTGGTATCTAAACATTGGCAAAACCTGGTCCAAAATTAACAGCTAGGGCTCGTTTGTTTACAAGTGGAGGTGTGACTGTATATGTATAAAATAATAACATACACACGTTTATATACAAAGATTCAAATCTATAAAAGGGAGTATAGGAGAGAGTGAGAGGAAACGCCTGAGAATCCGGGAAGCAGAAAACTATCTAGAGAGAGAGAGAGGAGTGCATTAGATACGGAAGGGTCCACGTAAGACCCGTGCTTCACTTTGATTCTCTCAATCTCTTCGTTGCTTTTTGTTTTGTCTTTCTAATTTCCTGTGTGAATTGGATCAATCTCGATCTGGTGAAAAAAAAGAAAAAAAGAAAAAAATGGATCGTGAGTATTTGGATTACATATTGGTGCCATTAGGGATGGGTTTGATGGTGTTTTATCATCTATGGCTTCTCCACCGCATCATCCACCGTCCATCTTCAACCGTCGTCGGCCTCAACGCCTTCAACCGCCGCCTCTGGGTCCAAGCCATGATGGAGGTATTTCCCTTTTCCATTTATTTATTATATTCATGCATGGTCGTATCGTATGTGTAGATCTCTGCTAGTGATCATTTTCTGGAAAATGCAAAATTGTTCTTGGGAAGAACATTGAGCTCATTGGTTATATTTTTTTATGGTTGGAGAAACCTAAGGAGATATTCACGCACACGTGTGGATGTGTGTGTGTGTGTGTTTATCTACATATAAATTACATTATGCAGATAGTGTGTACTCAACAATATTTATTCATTAATTTGAATAATATGTGATAAATGATGAGTGTATGCATGTAAAGAGATTTTTATGGGAAAGAAAATTCTGACACCAGTTTCAGTTCTTTTAGTATTGGAGGATGAGATGCTGATAATCTATGTTTCTATGTATAATATCATCATGCATGGGCCTCACCAATTGACAAACGAATAAGATAAATTGAAACAGTACCAAAACTTTGTTCGTCCTTTAATTTAGAGATCATCTTTCTTTTGTTGTTCATATGTGAACATATTATACATGTCTATATTTTTATATTTTTGTATTTTTTCGTTAAAGACATTACATATATAGTATTGATTAATTTTGTTAAAGTTCTTTATATAGAACCAATGGGGATGCTTTTTAGATTCTGAAAATCTGGAAATGAGTCTGTAAGTGTGAATACTAATGAAAAGATGTTTTGCCTTTCTGGGCAAAAAATAATGGATGCTAGTGTACTTATTTTTGAAAATGGAAACGAAACTTTTTTAGTTCAGCTTCCACCAATATGATTCCTCTCTTTGATTTTACATCTGTTTACAACAAATGCAATTACAGGACTCATCCAAAAACGGCGTTCTAGCGGTACAAACGCTAAGGAACAACATAATGGCGTCAACTCTATTGGCATCAACCGCAATAATGTTGTGTTCACTAATCGCGGTACTAATGACCAGCGGTACGGGAGAGCGATCTGTCTGGTTTGTGTTTGGTGACAAAAGCGACCGAGCCTTCTCGATCAAGTTCTTCTCAATCCTCGTTTGCTTCTTAGTCGCGTTTCTTCTCAACGTCCAGTCAATCCGTTATTACAGCCACGCAAGCATTCTCATCAATGTTCCCTTTAAACAGCTGATGGCTGTATCTTCGGGTGGTCATGGTCATGGTAGTCTTATGATGATAAACCAAGACTATGTGGCTGCAACAGTTAACCGTGGGAGCTACTTTTGGTCTTTAGGACTAAGAGCGTTCTACTTCTCATCGCCTTTGTTCCTATGGATCTTTGGTCCGATCCCGATGTTCATAACGTGCTGCGTTCTTGTTAGTTTGTTGTACTTCCTTGATTTAACTTTTGACTCAATGGAATGTAACGTTACGGTCGCGGACGCGGAGGAGACTGAGACTAGAAGCTTAGCTCAAATTGTGTAGAGTAAGTAGTCGAGAGAGATTTGAGGATAGTTTTGTATTATGGAACATGCAAATCTTTTATTAAGTTGTATTGATTCAGGTTCAATGGTAGTTGAACCGTGTCAACGAGTTATGATGTTGCTTAGTGAATAAAATGTTATCATTCCCAAGATTATCTTCGTTATCCAACAACTTAAGTGAATGAATAAAATAAGAGGTCATATCATTTTACTTTTCCCACCTGAGTAGCAAAAAATCAAATCAAAATCAACTAAAACAAAATGCCAAAACATTATGAATATGTTTTAATATAAAACGGTGAAAAGAGGCTCTTTGCTCTCTTCTTTAGCACTCTCCTCTTTCACTACTTGTTCAGTGACCACTACATTTTCTGGTGCAACTACCTCAGTTTTCTCTGCTCCACTAGCTTCGGTCACAGCCACTTCTTCGACATCTTTTGGGTCAATTGGGCTTAGGGGTGTCAAAATGGGTCATTACCCATGGGTTGACCCTAATGGTCAAAAATTTTAATGGGTTTGGGTTGAAATTTTTTACCCATATAAATAAATGGGTTTTTGTGGGTTGACCCTAATAATTTATGGGTCTAACGGGTTTACCCATTAGGGTTACGGGTTACCCATGGGTTTCTCAAAATTTTTTTTTTTATAAATTTATAGTTATATTTTATGATTTTATTTTATATTTTACCTAATTATGAGTATTTTAATTTGTTTAATACACAAATATTACTATAAATATTAATACACAATTATTTTAATACACAAATATTACTATAAATTTATTATTTGGAAGTTTAAGTTGAATTTTTAATAATATATAGTATATTTTAAAAAAAAATATTACTCATTTATTGTAAAAACGAAAAAATATTACTTATTTTTAATATATATGGATACCCATAAAACCCATTTAACCCATGGGTACTAACATAATTGGGTTCGGGTTATAAATTACAACCCATAAAATAAATGGGTCGGGTCATAACCCAACCCTATAACCTTCAAACCCGTATGGGTTAGGGTCGGGTTGGATCGGGTTACCTATTTTGACACCCCTAATTGGGCTCTCGTTTATTGGGCTTAAACAACAAATTCTTTTAGTAAGATGGGCTGGTCACTTGGGTAAAAGTTTCCAACATTTCCTGAAGAACTTCCTTTGAGCTAACTTGGACTATTAAAGTCGACGAAGCTTCCTTTTTACTCCATCTACGTGTCAATACATGATTCGCTAGCTGACAGCTCTCTTTCGGACATCCTATCTTTACTGCTGTACCCCTTGTCTTCCCAGGATGTAGCATTGTAGTGTGCTAATTCACTTACTCTGCTTCAGGGGTAAAGCAGGTATTTAACTAATCTCACCTTTACGCGTAACGAACGTGGTTTTTGGTGTTTCTGGGAAAGTGGCGCGTGTTATATAATATCCATATATATAAATTTCCACGCGCTGCTTTTTCATCTTTTTGATTCTATCTCTTCTCCTCTGACCAACTCGTGTCACATCTCTTCTTCTTCATCTTCACTTTACCAAATCGCATCGATTCTAGGGTTTTTCGTATCCCTCAAATTCTGGAATCTGCTCTTTCGTTTCCTTCTCGATACCTTTTTGAATCGCATCTCCGATCCAATTCCTGGATATTAAAATCCTGTGAGCTCGAAATTTTCAAAATCGCACCTGCGAAAAAAGAGCCATGGAAGTCTTATCGCTGGCCTCACTACCGGTGGGATTCAGATTTAGCCCGACGGACGAGGAGTTAGTCCGGTACTATCTCCGGCTGAAGATCAACGGCCGTGATGATGAAGTCAGAGTAATCCGCGAGATCGATATCTGCAAATGGGAGCCCTGGGATTTGCCTGGTATTCACTTGCTCATTTCTTCATCTCTCTATTCGATTTCATCTATCCTTTAGATTGTCAGATCGATCTTTGATTACTTTGGGCTTTTTGAATTTCATATCTGTTCGTCGTCTATAAAGCGATCAGTAACATTGTGCCATGTCTTGGATTCTGAGATTTTCAATCTTTAAGCTCTTTAGTAGCTCTCAGGCTTTCAATTCCGAATTCTGCTATTTCCCAAAAGTTTCTGAATCTGGAATCAAAATTATCTTGTGTAGTGGAATCAGTAAACGATTGGATAAAGGAGTAAAGAGTTTAATTTTGCAGTCGTGATGATTCTGTGTTGCAGATTTCTCTGTGGTGAAGACGACAGACTCAGAGTGGCTCTTCTTCTGTCCATTGGATCGGAAGTATCCGAGCGGGAGTAGGATGAACCGGGCCACGGTGGCTGGCTACTGGAAGGCGACGGGGAAAGACCGGAAGATCAAGTCAGGGAACACCAAGATTATAGGAGTTAAGAGGACTCTCGTCTTCTACACAGGACGTGCTCCTAAAGGCACAAGAACGTGTTGGATTATGCATGAGTACCGTGCAACCGAGAAGGATCTTGATGGCACAAAGCCTGGCCAGGTAGTTAAAACCAGGATCTTGAAAAAACTGTTATTGTTTTCGAGAGTTTCTGATTCTCGTTCTTGGTTTGCAGAACCCGTTTGTCGTGTGTAAGTTGTTCAAGAAGCAAGATATTGTGAATGGAGCTGCGCAAGAAGAGTCGAAGTCGTGTGAAGCAGAGCCAGCGGTTTCGTCTCCTACTGTTGTGGACGGGATGAAGTCTGAGGTTGTATCTCCAGACGCAAAGCCTTCTCCTGACGCCGCAGAGTCTTCTCTTGTAGTCTCCAGCGAATGTCGCAGTGAAGTTTCTGCCCCTGAGGTAAAGAAAATGAACAAAATTTCAGTCTTTTTCATTGACAGGAGCTGCTTGCGTTGTGAACTTACAACAAACTTTACTTTTGATCAGCAGCCTGACGATCTCGATTGGCTCTCGTATCTGGAGTTCGAGTCGCTGGATTTCAAGATGTTCTCTCCGTTGCACTCTCAGGTGCAATCTGAGCTCGGATCCGCTTTCAACGAGTTTCAGTCTGGGCCAAGCGAACTATTCGGGAACCACAATGGTGCTAACGTTCAGACTCAGTACGGTACAAACAACAACGCCGCTGACGAATACATGTCCGAGTTCTTGGATACGCTTCTTGAGATTCCTTATGAGTTTCCGGAGAAGAAAGAGTTAGTAGCGCAACCGATGCCGGAGCAGATTCGATATGAGCCGCATAATCTGGTCGACACACGCAACAAGATCAATACTTACGCATCAACGGGAATCAAGGTTAGGTCACGGCAGGGACAAGCGCCGCGTTGTGCTGAGCAGTTTGCAATGCAAGGAGAGGCCTCAAGAAGGCTGCGTCTTCAGGTTAACCTTAACAGTGGCAAGTCGGAACCAGACAATACACAACAAAATATCAAGAAAGAGGTGAGAAGGAAGTTTTGTTTTTTTCAGATAATGCATGATAATTATAAAACTTTGGTTATTGACGTGATTAAATGTGTACAGGACAAGGATACAGCAAGAGAGAGTATAACGAAGAGATGTGGAAACTTCATCAAATCGAAAAGCAGGACTGGTTTGATATTCGAGAAGATTGCAGCTATGGGAGGTTCATACAGAGGGCTTGTCAGGGCGGGTGTGGTGGCGGTTGTGTTTGTGATGTCAGTTTGCAGTTTAACGGCGAAGTTCCGGTGAGAATGTGATGTTTGTATGATGCGAATAAAAGTATGAAAGGTGGTTTTTCGGGATGAGAGGGCGGTTTTGTGTGTATAAAGTAGGGGCTTGGGCAGATTCTGCATCTGCTCTGCTTGTTGTTGTGTCGCTTGTTTAACTATAAGGCCGGTTTAGGAGTGTAGTATTTAAACTTGTACGGCTCAAAATTTTACAGTTTTATGTTGTTGTAGATGTTAAGAGGGAATCTAAAGCTTTAAGAATTTTATTCCTGACCACATGCGTCATGAGATTGCGTTTGCCCAGTTTCGTATCAGAATCTTAATCGCGTTTGGCAGTATAAACATGTATACAAAAATATGTACATTCGAATCTTAACGCCATTGCAGTTGGACTCAGGTCACCACATGCAATGCACTGAACACTAACTAACTTTATCTCAAACTACTTTTAGAATTCACGTATAATTTTATTTGAATTAAAACAATAATCCGATTCTAGTGACTAGAAAAGACGACGCACACTTTTAAAGCGTAGTATACAATTGTGGATATGAATGACTCGATGCTAGAAAACAGTATCATTAGATCAAACTAAAGTCTGTTTTTTCTACCACATACCACAGAAACTAGTTCGGTTCATAGCTTAGAGTTATCATCTTAGTGTACGTATGACTTTTTTTCTTTTATACTTTTTGGGTTTACTTTTGATGCAGACTAAAGCCGCATGTTGCCGTTGGTATAAAAGGAACTTCATATTATTTCCAGAACGATCTGCAAAACGTTTTAAAAAATCATCTTTTATATTTGTATATTATTAAAACCATTAACAAAATAGTATTTAAAACATTCAAAACTTTCACCACTCTAAACACTTCTAGGAATTCTTGTCAAACCCACAAGAAATATGGAGATGATAATATATATTTGGAAAAAATATACATTCATAGATATGCACAAAAATGTATGCATGCAGCATTGTATAAGCTGAGTCAGCTCCAGGTGTTTGGGCACATGTAAACATGGGCCCGAACTGTTTACCTTTTTAAATTATAATGAAACCTCTCAAGTCTCAACTACATACGTTAGAATCTGAGTGAATTTCTCTTGCACACTTTCATCGACCATTTTCTTCTAGCATTCACTTTATCTTAGTGGTTAGACGCAAAATGCCTAAAAAGCCTTAATTTATAACTATGAGCATCTATCTTATGCTAAATAACTCTAATACTTGTTTATATATACTATATATGTATATTATGTCAGAGTTGCAATTTATATATCAAATAGGGTACAAAGGATCAACATACATTGATGTTAATTAGTCTTGTCACCTAAATTACATTTGTGATTTGGAGATGATGAGATAGCTCAGTACGAACAATGAAAACTCCAAACAACTATTCATCAACGACGTTCTACGTTGCGTATTCAAATTTAGAAGAATATTTCTATCGAAGTCTTTATGTTTTTGTGGTTTAGCAAACTTACGAATGTCTCCATCAATACCGAAAAGTCATGTGGTAGACATTTTTAGTTTGTGATCTCTCCTGAGTATTTCTGAACGCATGCTTTATGTTATAATATGATCAACATGGTATAAATCATAGAAGATTATCTAATATAATATTCTTAAGTACCATCTGTTGTATTTAGTCATAGCTCGGTACAGAATACAAGATTGTTTGTATTTACTATTTAGCGTATCTTGTTTTAAATAATTATTTAATTTATTTTGCTTATTTTAAGATTTGTTTCACCAAATATATATGCTCATATTTGACTTGCATGTAAGTATGCTTTAAAAAGTTTTAAATAATTTTTTAGATGAAGTTGCATGCATACATACATACATGATACCTTGTATAACATGACATATTGTATATAGGTATTGATACATACACCGTCAGTTATCTGACTAGTAGTTAGTTGTTACGTACAGAGAAATTAAAGCATATCATGTATATGTGAAAATGTTTTTAAAACCTAAAAAACTATGACGTAATTAAGAAAATTGAGATAGTGATATTAACCTGAAGGATGTGATCTTTGATCTATAACATCAACGTGCTGAAATTTCGAGTGGTATACCTTTTTCTTTTAAATTTTAATCCTGGAAAAAAATGCAATACCTGATGTATATGAAAATTGGTCTACAAAATTAAGTTGTCTTAACAGCCAAACAAGAATAAATCAGTCTCCCATTTGTCCAAAATTAATCAAAAGCATCCCACGTGGTTTCTACTTTCCACCATGCCAAAAGTTCTTTCAGTATTTTTCAATTTTTTGTGCACCCCACGTTGCATCCATCCCCAAAATTTGCTTTTTAAGAAATGGGTTTGCTATTTGTCTGCTATATATGCCACCAGTCACAGCCAAGCCATAGTTCAATAACTTTTCTACTGACTAGATTGTTCTCAGAATCGAGGATACAATTAACCGAAACTTGTGGGTAAAGGATTTGATGCTTCTTCTAAAAGGAACTAGATCAAATCAACAAATCCGCGTTAACGAACGAAGATAAACTTTCATACAATGAATACAACTATAGTTTGACGACTTGTCTTTTCTAACCACTTCGAACCATTCGAAAATATTTGGACGTAGAATGAAAAAAAAACTGTGTTTGAAATAAGCAAGGACTAAATATTTAAAACAACAACGTATATATAGCTTTGAGCATAATAGAATACATTATACATATTACTGAAATGAAAATGTATTTTTTTGAAAAGCTAAAAGTAGTAATAAAGGACGTGTAAATTAGAAAGAAAACAAAATTAAATTCACCTGAAACTTTTCTCCTACGTACGCGTCTCAATAGTTTGGGTAAAATTGTGACAAAAAGATTAGATGGTCTTAAACATTCTTTTACTGTTTTCCCCGTAGGATGCTGTACATGGAATTTATCATTGCCGACCTTAAAAAGTAGAAAGCGTGTATGGTTTTGTCTGGAATTCTTGATTTACTTAGCAGTTAATACTTAACAGACAACAGTACGGCTGTAAATTAGATTGTATAATTTCACCCAAAACCAATTAATGCAGGAGATCTAATAAGAGCCACATGTGATCAATCCAAGCGCCTTCGAATGATTGAATTATGTTGTTCGAGTATATGATAAGTTTTAAACACTTATATCCTTAGTTACATAGTACTCGCTAATGGAGTCGATTCATGAAGCTTCTACTAAATGTAATGTATAGGAGCATACAGTACTTTCATCAAGCTTTCCAACTTCATAACCTAATATATTCTTAATAAATAAAATTTAGTCAAAAAGTAGTGTGGGTAGAGCTGATGATGACATGTCAATATGTCATATAATCATCTTTTTCTCGAACTAACATTTGGCTATAACTATTGCTTGCTAAACTTTAGAATATGCTTGGAAGAAATTTACTATAGGAAAATAAAACGAGGAATATTTAATATACGTAATCAGTAAAGTCGGTGAGTATGATGCAAAGTATTGTCCTTTTCGATGCCAAAAAATATTATCCCATGATTCCATTCATTTATCTATATATAATTTCCTCGTTATCAAGAATACACCTTTAGTTTCTCTCCCATGAAAAAGAAAATTCATATCAGGAGAGGAAATTTTGTATACTTTCTTAATTCGTTTTCTTTACCTATCGGGAGAATAATTTTACAAAGAATCGTTTCTTACAACAACAATTCATTTTTATTACTGTTAATTGACAAAAAAAAAAATCACAGTTAAAAATTGAATAAGATTAAATCTGATTCCAAAATCTAACTGAAAAACTGATTTTACAAAACAAAACAAAATGTGGATACAAATTTTGATATTGAACTTATCCATACTGGCCATTCATCCACACATAAAAACAAACCGGCCATAATTCAATTATTAATATGACGACATTAAAAAGTCATTCAACTCTATATTTCACCGGTAAATGATCAAGAACACCCACATTCTCTGTCTATATATCGTACTAACCTCGGGCCACCTTGTTCCCGGCCCTCTGAAGAAATGGTAAAAAAGCAATTGCTCAAGAAAAGGGTAAATTTGTTGATGGCTAGAAATGGTTAAATTGCGAGAAAGAAATATATATATTTTTTTAAAAAAGGTTGTTTGTAAGAAAGAAAAAAACATAATTGAATGTAAGAATAAATCTATATATGCATACAAGGGTGAAGGGGTGTGTCCATATATGTTGGATGATTAGTTCTCTGCCATGTGCTATGGAATCAACCTCTTATGCTTTATGTTCTGTTAGCTCCTACCTCTAACTTTCATTATTCATCAATAATTCAATTTTTATTTTTTTGCTAAATTATAAAATAATTATAATTCAAATTCCTCCTCCGTCTTTATATATTGCAGTGTTTCATACAAACACTCCCTCCCCCTACTCATCCCTCATAACATTTCTCCCTTCTTCGTTTCAGTTATAATTTTCCTCAAAACAGAATCTAGAAAATGGGTGAAGAAGTAAAACCAGTAAGAATCAAAGTTTGTACAGTATTTAATTAGCAACAAAATATACCTATTAATTGGTGACTGATGTTTTCATTACTAGGAGGTAAAGGATGCTGCCTCTGCACCAGAGGCCGTCCCAGAGCCTGCCACGGCGAAGGAGGAGGAGAAGACGAAAGATGTTGCGGAGGAGAAGAAAGCGGCAGTTGAGGAGGAGACACCAACGGTGGAGGAAGAACCGCAACCGCCACCACCGCCTCCGCCATTCATACTATACGTTGACTTGCATTGTGTAGGATGTGCCAGGAAGATTGAAAGATCTATTCTAAAAATTAGAGGTAAAAATAAATATAAATGAAGGGACAACTAGATTCGGCTAAGGAACAATTGTTCATCAGTTTTTTTAAAAAAAATTGTTTAAAAACAATAAATTCATTCTCAGAATCACAACTACTATATTAATTATATTTGCAACTACACACATACTGTATATTTTCTATAAAGTACCTAAATATTATAAAGCTCCATAGGTAGCTGAAATAAATAGTTACTCTATTTGTTATACTGAATACGAAAATTGTGTAGGTGTGGAAGAAGTGGTGATGGACATGAATGCGAACCAAGTGACGATAAAGGGAGTGTTGGATCCGCAAGCAGTGTGTAACAAAATCAAGAAGAAGACTAAAAGAATGGCAAAAGTTATCTCGCCGCTTCCGGCCGCCGAGGGAGAGCCTCTGCCGCCGATCATAGCCTCTCAGGTCTCCGGCCTCATCACCGTCGAGCTCAACGTCAACATGCACTGTGAAGCGTGTGCTGAACAGCTCAGGAAGAAGATTCTGAAAATGAGAGGTACATTTTATATATATACACTGGATCTCGTAAAAGACGTAAAACCAAAGTAATCTTTTATACATCTCTCGTTGGTTAAGAAAATGAATGGCAATAATTATTCAAAAATGTCTTTTTATACTGATTTTTCACACGGCTAAAACATATAGGTAAAGTGGTAGAAAAGTTCCTTAAGTGTTCATGTTTTTTCACATTTAAATTCATTAGATATCTCGTTATGTATCACGTGCACTACGATTATTTCATGCGTGCACAAGCAAAATTTAAGCGGGTAAATTTAATTTTATTGAAGACATTTGATTGGTGCAACTTAATACATTTAAACTGAGTAATATTTTTTCTGCTTAGGGGTCCAAACAACAGTGACGGAGCACACCACCGGAAAAGTAATAGTTACCGGGACGATGGACGAACAGAAATTGGTGGACTACGTCTACCGTCGGACCAAGAAGCAAGCCAGAATCGTACCCCAACCTGACCCAGAACCTGAAAACCCGGTGGCGGAGGAAGAAAAGAAGGAGGAGAGCGGTAAAGGCGATGAGAAACCAGCAGAAACAGAAGAAGAGAAGGTGGAGGAGAAGAATGAGGGAGAAAAGAAGGAAGAGGACGACGGAGGAGAAGAGACGGTGGCTACGGAGGAGATGGCGGTGAGGGAAGAAGAAGAGATGAAAAGAATGATGTATTATTACCAGCCTTTATACGTCATCGAAAGGGTTCCTCCGCCGCAGCTTTTTAGCGACGAGAACCCTAACGCTTGTTGCATTTCTTAATTCAATTTCGTATGGTCCACGAAAATTATATAACTAGGGTAATTAATTACGTAAGAAAAATGAAGAAAAAGAAAAGAAGGAAGATAGGTAACGATGCAAACAAACAAAAAAAAAGTTGTAAACTATATAATTTTTTATATAATGTGGTTGGTATATTTATTTATCGATGGATACGTTACGCTTTGGTATATACGTAATCGCAACTGAAAAAAACGATCGATACTGAATCTATTCAAATTTATGTAAATACACGTAGATATGTGTGTGTATGAGAGTGTGACTCGAATTGTTTTGTATATTCTTGGGGAAATTTTGATCTCGTGATGAAAATGTGGTCGATAATGAGAGACAGGAGAATCTAGTGGGAATGTGAGATCCGTGTGGGTCGCACATGGTGTGCTTCCTTTTTCTTTTGCTACGTCAATCTCCATTTCTCCGACGTGGCTGCTTTTCCAGCCTAGCCTGACTATTTCTCCTCAACCTCTCAAATTTTTGAAGGTTGATTTTCTCTTAACTTAGCGATGTTTCATTGCATAAAGTATGAGCTAAAAAAGGTACTCTAAAGTTATATTAATAGAGACATTGTCTGTTAAATTGTCGACGACAGTAATCACTAATCATCAATACATTTTTATGTATTTTGTAGTTGTCAACGATTAGTGACATCGACCAAATCTTGTTTGTTTTATAATGGTTAGTCAAGTGACAAGTTTTAGCGATGAATAACCAAAAACAATATGAAGAGTTTAACGTTTTAGATTTGGATAGCGATTGACAGCTAAATTAATGTTGTTGCTGTCAGCGATTATAGTATACTAGATTAAGACCCGCGTATACGCGGGTTTATTTTAAGATTTTATAATAAAATCATGGAAAAGTATTAAACCAAATTTGATCATTTTAAAGTAAACAGAATAATATTAAAAACCCGATAAAAATATTTAAATAAAATAAGATCGGTAACCTTTTTACGTTTTTATTGTAATTGATATTTTTTTTGAATTCATGATATAAAAAATGAATTAATTTGTTTTATTTTTATTTTTATCCAATATAGAAAGACTTATATATGTCTAAATATGATCAACTGATTAATTAATTCAACAAAACTTTATTATTCCATTCAAGAGATTTCAATTGATGAAATCTTTATTTAATAATTTTTTACCTAACAATATTGAAAATATATTAAACTATTTAAAATTAGAATATCGGTTCATTATATTTTCTTAATATTAGTTAGTTGCTTGATAATTAATTTGTTAGTTTTCTATTTATATTGTTTCTTTCTCAATTTTGTTTTTGACTCAGACCATTATAAATTTTCATTTTCATTATTAGTTAGTTTTTTTTATTATTTATTTTATTACACATATCGCAATTTTGTGAGTTATAAAAATCATACGTATTGCTATCATGTTGTTTGCTTTGATGAGTTTGTGAATGAGAAAAAAAAGACTACTTTAACTCTCTTTTTATAGGGGTTCATGTAACTTATTCCATGCAGTTATAGGAAATTTAGTTTACCTAACCTATTTCATGTACTAATAGGATTTTATTTATTTCATTAATTTGAATCTTATATGTGTTTGGATAATATAAATTTGATGAATGAGAAACCTTTTTCTATTAGGATATGACAAATATAATTTTTTTTTCTTTTAACTATAAAAGATTAACTAAACCTAACCTATTTCATGTACTAATAGGATTTTATTTATTTCATTAATTTGAATCTTATATGTGTTTGGATAATATAAATTTGATGAATGAGAAACCTTTTTCTATTAGGATATGACAAATATAATTTTTTTTTCTTTTAACTATAAAAGATTAAAATTTCGTTTTTTTTTCCTTTATCTAATTTTTTTTAATTATTATTTTTTTTTCTTTTTTTCTAAGACACATGTCACGATCTTAACGGACATAACATTAAAAGTGACACATGTCGCAATCCTAAATTTTATAAAAATCTACGTGTCGCAACATGCATCCAGCTTTATATAATAAGATATAGATACTATAATTTAATTAATCGTTAACCGGAACAGCGAATCGAGTGAAGTGATGGTTAGATGAGCTGGGCCTGTGGATCACAAGCCCATGAGAGAGTTAAGTAATTTGTATAAACCTTTGCCACTGATTCAGAAAATAAAACACAGAGTCGCAATATCCTCTTTAACTTTGAGAGATGCAAGAACGAGTCTCGTCAGTGTACTTAAGATTACGCATAATTAATTTGTTGGTTTAAATGTGAAAGACTACGCATTATGATTATGATAAAGTCGTAAAATTATCGTCATTTCATTCTTCATGATTTCGTGTAAGTATCGAATGTTGAAACCGTTATCTAGTTTCATCAACTGGCATCAGAACCTAAGTTACATGATCTGGATTATATATTTCCATGGAGAGGAAATGTTCTTGAGCCTACACATGAGAACTTTAACGTAAGTGGGCTAGTAATAGATCCATCTTGGTGACTAAGAGCCTGGCAAAGTGAAAGATCACAAGTTTATAGGGGCATCGTCGTAATGACGCATTGAAGTCTATTTAAAATCAATAAAGTGTTTGTCACCTAGTAAGGCGTTGGAACAAATATAACCTGCAATATTGTTTGTTATTTCAGTTTGGGGTTGAAAAACAAAGAAATGGGAGATGTATTCAGATTGTTTGATCATTTTTAGGAACATATTCAATGTGTTACAGCTGTGTCTGATAACTCCACAAACCTTGCATGTTATTCTTGTTACTTCTTTTTTATAAAAGAAAATTTTATAATTGTACTTTTAGTCATTGATATCTATAATTTCTTAGAAACTTATAGGGGAATCTTATATACACCATAGATTTAAGCTTTGTAATCTAGAATTGGCTAAAAGAAATCATCGACGATTATTTTGTCATCACTTAGAACTCTAAAAAACTTTAAGTTGAAACCAATGGATTGCATAAGAGGCTTACTTAAGCCAATGGCCTTATCTATCCAGTATCCATCAACACAAACATTATAAGAATATCAAATGTGTTCCAGAAAGACAAAAATCAACTTGGGCCCCAAAATTATGTTCATTGGTCTCCCAACAACTCGGAAACACATCATTTTCAAATAGAATATATGTCAAACCGAAGTAGAAGAAAAATACAAATAATCTGCTGATAACAACTCTAAACGAATAACAAGTATTTTAAGTAAACTATAAGTTAACGGATAATTTCTAGTTGGTTTTTATTTTGTTTTGGTTAACTAGGAAGTTCTAGACTATTGGTTCATAGTCGGAATAGTTGATGTTGCTTGTGCCAATCGGCTTCTTTGCCAAGAATTAGAGCTGAAGTCTTTCTATAAAAACTTGATAAAAACTCATTTCTCAACTTACGGCAACGATATTAAAATTTCAGATTGGACTCTTTTTCACTCTACTTGTTATCTAAACATGAAAGGTACATTTTTGCTTTACTCAAAAGAGTAAATAATAAAACAATTAAAGAAGATCGGTTATTTTCATTAAAACAAAACAAATAATATCATGACTCATGACCAATCAAGTTATATCACGGCATGATGTCTTTGATTTCCCTAGGGTCTACCGTCTACAATCATACAAGTAGCTAGTTGGACCAGTTGTTAGCTAACATTTATATATATATATATACAAATATATTATTCAATTAATTGTTTACTCTTTAATGCTATTTTTTTGTTTTAACAGTTTTAGAAACCCATCAACGTTAGCTAATATTCCCAAAAATACAGTATTTGTAAGATTTCTTTTTTAACGAAACCAAACTCCCCAAAGAGTTTATTAAATTCAATAAAGTTGGTAGATCTGACGGCTACAATAATTTATGACAATAACCTACCAGAATTTATGGCCATTAGCTTCAGATCCCATACTCTATAAGTACGACAACGTTACATTAAAGGTAACCACATTGTCATATCTTGCAAATTACAATATATATAAGTTATCGGAGGTTGTAACAAGACATCAAAGCAAATCATCATCAGAGCATATTCAAACCATCATGATAACAGTATCCATCGCCGCCGAGTTGCTTGAAGAATACACGGTGGCGCTCGCTCGTATCACCGCTACCCTCCTCCCTCCACTACATACAAGTCCCCGTCGACGCGTCCGAGCTCCGACTAGCAGCGGCCGAGCTGATTCTCCCTTGCCTCGTAACGACATATCACCATCGTCATGCGCTCCGAACTACGCCGCTTTTCTCTTGAATTTCTGAGTTCTTTTTTTTTCGTATAGACGAAGATGTTTTCGAATGTCCTTCTTCTTGACTATCATGCTTGTGTTATCAAATTGAATTTTCTATTCTTTTATTTATTTTTCGAGATGATATTTTTCTACAGTAATAACTGAATATTGAATTATGGGAAACATATAAATTTAAATTTCTTTATGGCGTTTTTGGATATTTTTCTACAGTAATAATATAAATTTGATGAATAAGAAACCTTTTTCTATTAGGAAATTTGGATAATATAAATTTTTTTTTCTTTTAACTATAAAATATTAAAATTTCGTTTTTTTTTTCCTTTATCTAATTTTTTTTAATTATTATTTTTTTTTACTTTTTTTCTAAAACACATGTCACGATCTTAACGGATATAACATTAAAAGTGACACATGTCGCAATCCTAAATTTTATAAAAATTCTACGTGTCGCAACCAGAATGCATGCATCCAGCTTTATATAATAAGATATAGATACTATAATTTAATTAATCGTTAACCGGAACAGCGAATCGAGTGAAGTGATGGTTAGATGAGCTGGGCCTGTGGATCACAAGCCCATGAGAGAGTTAAGTAATTTGTATAAACCTTTGCCACTGATTCAGAAAATAAAACACAGAGTCGCAATATCCTCTTTAACTTTGAGAGATGCAAGAACGAGTCTCGTCAGTGTACTTAAGATTACGCATAATTAATTTGTTGGTTTAAATGTGAAAGACTACGCATTATGATTATGATAAAGTCGTAAAATTATCGTCATTTCATTCTTCATGATTTCGTGTAAGTATCGAATGTTGAAACCGTTATCTAGTTTCATCAACTGGCATCAGAACCTAAGTTACATGATCTGGATTATATATTTCCATGGAGAGGAAATGTTCTTGAGCCTACACATGAGAACTTTAACGTAAGTGGGCTAGTAATAGATCCATCTTGGTGACTAAGAGCCTGGCAAAGTGAAAGATCACAAGTTTATAGGGGCATCGTCGTAATGACGCATTGAAGTCTATTTAAAATCAATAAAGTGTTTGTCACCTAGTAAGGCGTTGGAACAAATATAACCTGCAATATTGTTTGTTATTTCAGTTTGGGGTTGAAAAACAAAGAAATGGGAGATGTATTCAGATTGTTTGATCATTTTTAGGAACATATTCAATGTGTTACAGCTGTGTCTGATAACTCCACAAACCTTGCATGTTATTCTTGTTACTTCTTTTTTATAAAAGAAAATTTTATAATTGTACTTTTAGTCATTGATATCTATAATTTCTTAGAAACTTATAGGGGAATCTTATATACACCATAGATTTAAGCTTTGTAATCTAGAATTGGCTAAAAGAAATCATCGACGATTATTTTGTCATCACTTAGAACTCTAAAAAACTTTAAGTTGAAACCAATGGATTGCATAAGAGGCTTACTTAAGCCAATGGCCTTATCTATCCAGTATCCATCAACACAAACATTATAAGAATATCAAATGTGTTCCAGAAAGACAAAAATCAACTTGGGCCCCAAAATTATGTTCATTGGTCTCCCAACAACTCGGAAACACATCATTTTCAAATAGAATATATGTCAAACCGAAGTAGAAGAAAAATACAAATAATCTGCTGATAACAACTCTAAACGAATAACAAGTATTTTAAGTAAACTATAAGTTAACGGATAATTTCTAGTTGGTTTTTATTTTGTTTTGGTTAACTAGGAAGTTCTAGACTATTGGTTCATAGTCGGAATAGTTGATGTTGCTTGTGCCAATCGGCTTCTTTGCCAAGAATTAGAGCTGAAGTCTTTCTATAAAAACTTGATAAAAACTCATTTCTCAACTTACGGCAACGATATTAAAATTTCAGATTGGACTCTTTTTCACTCTACTTGTTATCTAAACATGAAAGGTACATTTTTGCTTTACTCAAAAGAGTAAATAATAAAACAATTAAAGAAGATCGGTTATTTTCATTAAAACAAAACAAATAATATCATGACTCATGACCAATCAAGTTATATCACGGCATGATGTCTTTGATTTCCCTAGGGTCTACCGTCTACAATCATACAAGTAGCTAGTTGGACCAGTTGTTAGCTAACATTTATATATATATATATACAAATATATTATTCAATTAATTGTTTACTCTTTAATGCTATTTTTTTGTTTTAACAGTTTTAGAAACCCATCAACGTTAGCTAATATTCCCAAAAATACAGTATTTGTAAGATTTCTTTTTTAACGAAACCAAACTCCCCAAAGAGTTTATTAAATTCAATAAAGTTGGTAGATCTGACGGCTACAATAATTTATGACAATAACCTACCAGAATTTATGGCCATTAGCTTCAGATCCCATACTCTATAAGTACGACAACGTTACATTAAAGGTAACCACATTGTCATATCTTGCAAATTACAATATATATAAGTTATCGGAGGTTGTAACAAGACATCAAAGCAAATCATCATCAGAGCATATTCAAACCATCATGATAACAGTATCCATCGCCGCCGAGTTGCTTGAAGAATACACGGTGGCGCTCGCTCGTATCACCGCTACCCTCCTCCCTCCACTACATACAAGTCCCCGTCGACGCGTCCGAGCTCCGACTAGCAGCGGCCGAGCTGATTCTCCCTTGCCTCGTAACGACATATCACCATCGTCATGCGCTCCGAACTACGCCGCTTTTCTCTTGAATTTCTGAGTTCTTTTTTTTTCGTATAGACGAAGATGTTTTCGAATGTCCTTCTTCTTGACTATCATGCTTGTGTTATCAAATTGAATTTTCTATTCTTTTATTTATTTTTCGAGATGATATTTTTCTACAGTAATAACTGAATATTGAATTATGGGAAACATATAAATTTAAATTTCTTTATGGCGTTTATTATTTTAAGTAACAAATATTTTAAGTAAACTATAAGTTAACGGATAATTTCTAGTTGGTTTTTATTTTGTTTTGGTTAACTAGGAAGTTCTAGACTATTGGTTCATAGTCGGAATAGTTGATGTTGCTTGTGCCAATCGGCTTCTTTGCCAAGAATTAGAGCTGAAGTCTTTCTATAAAAACTTGATAAAAACTCATTTCTCAACTTACGGCAACGATATTAAAATTTCAGATTGGACTCTTTTTCACTCTACTTGTTATCTAAACATGAAAGGTACATTTTTGCTTTACTCAAAAGAGTAAATAATAAAACAATTAAAGAAGATCGGTTATTTTCATTAAAACAAAACAAATAATATCATGACTCATGACCAATCAAGTTATATCACGGCATGATGTCTTTGATTTCCCTAGGGTCTACCGTCTACAATCATACAAGTAGCTAGTTGGACCAGTTGTTAGCTAACATTTATATATATATATATACAAATATATTATTCAATTAATTGTTTACTCTTTAATGCTATTTTTTTGTTTTAACAGTTTTAGAAACCCATCAACGTTAGCTAATATTCCCAAAAATACAGTATTTGTAAGATTTCTTTTTTAACGAAACCAAACTCCCCAAAGAGTTTATTAAATTCAATAAAGTTGGTAGATCTGACGGCTACAATAATTTATGACAATAACCTACCAGAATTTATGGCCATTAGCTTCAGATCCCATACTCTATAAGTACGACAACGTTACATTAAAGGTAACCACATTGTCATATCTTGCAAATTACAATATATATAAGTTATCGGAGGTTGTAACAAGACATCAAAGCAAATCATCATCAGAGCATATTCAAACCATCATGATAACAGTATCCATCGCCGCCGAGTTGCTTGAAGAATACACGGTGGCGCTCGCTCGTATCACCGCTACCCTCCTCCCTCCACTACATACAAGTCCCCGTCGACGCGTCCGAGCTCCGACTAGCAGCGGCCGAGCTGATTCTCCCTTGCCTCGTAACGACATATCACCATCGTCATGCGCTCCGAACTACGCCGCTTTTCTCTTGAATTTCTGAGTTCTTTTTTTTTCGTATAGACGAAGATGTTTTCGAATGTCCTTCTTCTTGACTATCATGCTTGTGTTATCAAATTGAATTTTCTATTCTTTTATTTATTTTTCGAGATGATATTTTTCTACAGTAATAACTGAATATTGAATTATGGGAAACATATAAATTTAAATTTCTTTATGGCGTTTTTATTTTCTTAATTAGAGAGTTCAAAGATCCTATCACTGACAAGTAACGAAAGAACATTATGGATAAGAATGAAGATATATTCAAAAGGAGTATAATAAAATGGTAGTATATTTAGTAGATATAAAATCCAGTTAGTTATGGGTTTTGGATAAGTTCATAAGTGCTAGCATTTTTAGATAAGTGTTGCATTGAACGTGCGTCACACTGTCACCATTTATATGAGAGATTGGCTAACGGAGACCAAACTAAAAGAAAATAATGTCTTGGATCTTATTGATAATGAATTAATATAAAGATGCCCCCCCCCCCCCCCCCCAATTCTGTTTTTTTTTTTTTTAATTAAAAGGGATATTATTGCGAATTTGTTTATATAGCATTTTTTTATATAAAAATATGGGCTTTGGGTCTGGACATGAACGCAGCCAAGTCAGAGGTTTTCTTCAGCGGATATACTGATGTGGAGACGGAGGCTTTGAGTACAATAATGGATATCAAAATTGGAAGCTTTCCAACAAGATACCTGGGGCTCCCTCTAAACTCTCAGAGGCTCTCTCTTGCGGTTCTGGAGCCTTTCCTGGAAAAGATAACAAAGAAGCTTCACTCTTTCACGGCCAGATTTCTTTCTTTTGCAGGGAAGATAAGGCTTGTCTCCTCGGTTATCTATGGAATGGTTAATTTCTGGAGCCAGGTGTACATACTGCCGAAAGAGTTTTATGCTAAAGTGGACTCGTTATGCTCTGCTTTTCTGTGGAGAAATAGCACTCAGTCTGCAGCTGGAGCAAGAGTAGCGTGGAAAGATGTTTGCAAGCCGAAATCTGAAGGTGGTTTAGGGATCAGATTACTCAGCGATTTCGAGGTGGTTTTCAGATTAAAACAGGTGTGGAATCTGTTTACAAAGGAGGATTCTCTGTGGATTGCTTGGGTAAGAAATCACATCTTTGCGAGGAAGAGTTATTGGGTGACAAATGATGCGGTTCGTTTCTCCAAAGCCATTCGAAGCATGCTGCAGCTCAAACCGCTGCTCTCTACTTTTCTAAAGTGTCAACTGAAGAATGGGAAGTTGGCTTCTTTCTGGACAGAGTTGGGTCCTCTCATCGATTTTATTGGTGAGGCAGGTCCGCGTCTGTTTAGACTAAGCCGAGATGCGAAAGTGTCTGACGCGGTGAGTAATGGTAATTGGAATCTCCCGAGTGCAAGATCAGAGAGAAGTGAGGAGCTTCAGATTCTTCTCACAACTATTACTCCACCGGATGCGGATGGAGGGAAAGACATCTTCATGTGGCGTTTACCCTCAGGCATTTACACCAACGTGTCTTCTCTTCTCTCCCAAGGGAACATGGGAGCAACTCAGGATCTCTTCACCTCAGGTGAGTTGGTCAAAGATAGTCTGGTTTCGAGAGGCAATCCCTAGAGCTTCTTTTATCCTGTGGATGGTCCTTCTTGGCCGATTACCAACCAAGGATAGATTACTCAGATGGGGCATGACGGTCTCACCAACTTGTCCCCTCTGCGATTTGGAGCAGGAATCTCACCAGCACCTGTTTTTCTCGTGTACCTTCTCCAAAGAAATTTGGCTTTCATTCGCTTCTCGGCTCACCACATAGCCTTGAGGATGTTTCGGAATTTGTGACCCATCCTCCTGATACCATCACGAGGCAGAATCAGGTCATACTAAAGCTTCTCTTCCAAATAATTGTGTATGCGATTTGGCGTGAAAGAAATGCAAGGATCTTCTCAACGATAACTACACCGGCTGTGGCAATCAAATGTGCGGCGGACCGTTCAATCCGTGACCGCCTCCTCTCCTTCCCGTCGACGGATAGCTCCTCCTCTCTCCTAGAATCTTATTTTAGTTGTATTCAGTATCCGTTATAGTTTTGGCGGCGTTCCTTGGGTAAGTTGTACAGGGTAAGTGTTTCCCTTTTGTAGTTCCGGTAGTAGTAGTATGTATTGTTCACTTTTGGTAATAAATCTTCACATTAAAACCAAAAAAAATATGGGCTTTTGTATTTTGTGGAAAATGAAATGGGTAGGGGACTGAATCACATGAGAGTTCATTTAAAAACAAATGATTCAGACGTAGATAGAGACAAAGAGAAGATTTGTGCTACGAACTGCAAAAATAAAAAGTCAATTTAGAGTGAAGATTGAAGAACCTAAAATTGTTAACTTTCTTTGCCTTGGCAAGTTAAGTTGACATTTTTAAGTTAAATCAGTTTTTCAAAAATAAACTATCCGAGTTTACGATATTGCTTCAAGCTGCTCTCCGAGCACAAAACCACTGTTATATTTACTTAACTGATAGGAACAAATAAAAACAAATAATAGCGAGATCAACATATCATGCGGGAAAGTTACAAACCAAGATCATGAATCTTCCATGACTACACAATGATATGATAAGAAAGGATTAATTATTTTTACTACACACAAAAAAAAAAACAAACTAGAATTTGCTTGTGAGTGAAGTTACTTCAAAACGCAACATTTTGTTTTGGCCTAATCTCGATCCCTTGAACGATGATTCCACCTTTCCAGCCACCTTCTTTTGTCTCCATAACACTCATTTCGATCTCCTCCTCATCAAAACCGACATAACACTCACCAAGCTCAATCTCCAACCACCCATCTTCTCTAGGCTCTCTCGTTCCCGACTCAAGAAACACTCTTCCATCATTACAAATTTCGGTTCTTGTGGAACGAATACTCGTCTCCAAAGGCAGAGAGTCAAATCCAAATGCTCCCCATTTGTTTGCTTCCATGAAAACAAGGTAAGCTCCATAAATGGTGTCTTTGGAGAGAAGTGATGCGCTTATTTTGCCTCGGATCTCAAACCAACATACCATTCGAAGCTCTGCAACTTCCTTGAACCTGTTTATTAGACTAATCGAAATCAAACACTAGAAAGCAAGAAAAATGGAGATGAAATATCAATGAACCAACCTTGACTCCTGAACCGAAATCCATGACCAATATTCAGGAATATCAACCCAAACGATCTCTAGCTTCCTCGCAGATAACATCCGACATTTCTTGCCGCTTCTCTTTTCCATCCAAAAGCTCTAAAAATCGTATCCCTCTCAATCATTCAATTTCAAGATTCCAATACATGAAAAAAAAAAAAAAAAGTTGGTGTTGTGTTTGTGTAAAATTACTGTTCTGCCATCGTCGATGAGAAGAGGGGATTCGCATAAACGGAGGAAAAGCTGCTTGTTGGATAACCTAGACAAAGAATGATCGATCAACGAACGAGATTCCGCGGGAAGAAACTTCTCCCAAACGGCGTCGGAATCAGCGGTGGAGTGAAGTGATTTGGAGACGGTGGAGATACGGCAGGCGTCGCGAGCGCTTGTGAAAGAAATCACGGTGGCGATGCATTCTTCCGGTAAATCAAGAAAATTTATCTCCATTGTAATTGCAAAAATTGGTTAGGTCAAAATGTAAACGGCGATAATGATGCGTCTTAAGAGGCTATCTATTAACGCCTCTCGCTCACCTGAAAAAGCGGCAAAAACGTCCATTTTGGTTTTAACTTGTGTGCTACGCAACGATATGTAATTTATTTTATTTTGATAAATCATTATTATTCTTGAAATCATAAGTCTTAAATGAAACATGGGTACGTAAGAGACTAGGAGTATGTATATATATGCCTACTTACACAAACACAAAGACGACACATACATATATGTCATAAGATTTAGTGGTTTAGAAAGTTCTCGAGGCAATGTTCTTGATCCAGATTCCTACTCCAAAACTTCTTGTAGTACTCTGCGTAAGTGAAGTCTCTGTAGATTGGTTTCGTCTCGCCCTCCTCCGCTTCCCACAAGGGCTTTGCCGGGCTCATGACAGCACAGTCAGATGGGCACAGAAATGAAGCGATCGATAGTCTTGGTTTTTCAGTGTTAGTTATAGCTCGATGCCAAACACTTTTGTATACTCCGTTGCTCAATGCCTGAAACACATACTTAAGCAATGTCGATCCAAAATGTTCAAAAAATTTGTGTCTTTTTCGTATATTTATAAAAATATAGTTTATAACCTGTAGCTGATCACCAATGTTGATGACAAAAGCATCAGGACGTGGATTAACGGCGAACCAGTGACCGTCGATCAAGATCTGGAGACCACAAACGGTAGTGTCTTGGAGAAGAATGGTGAGGGCGTTGGGGTCGGTATGAGCAGGTAAACCAAAAGTGAGCTCAGGCTCAGGACATGGAGGGTAATAATTGACTGCCATGTGTTGTCCTTGTTCACCAAGAACGTTCTTCATGTGATCTTTATCTAAGCCTAAGCTCTCTGATATCAATTCCTCTACTCTAAATCCCACTTCTCTTACTTCTCTGCTGTATCTACTCACAACTTCCCTGGAAACACAACACAGAGAATTAGCTATTCAAGATCGTTTAAATGGTCAATATATATAATATATGCATCTGACTAACAACAATTCGAGACGTCCACTCTTTAACATGACACATTGGTTTAGTGAAATTCAATAAATCACATTGTTTTGAGTACTAATATTTTACATTTTTACTCTAGAAAATATGCATTTTTTTTTTTGCGTTGAAACTCTTACTATACCATTGTTATAGTAACCGTATGTATTTCTGGTAATATTTGAATCTCACGTCTCAAACGAAAACTATGGCCTTGAAACAAACTTCTTTTTTTTTTTTTGCGTTTGATGACGTTTACATTTATAATTTTTAAAAAAATATAATTTCCGCAATACTAAAAAGTGTTTCTTAACTCAAAATGTAAAAATTTTAAATTTTCTTTCGTATACATACGCAAACGCTCAAATTAAAGCATGGAATATCAAACTCTATCTATAATCTTGTAGTTTTCTTATAGACCGGTCGTCCCACTGTTTTATAGGACTAGTTTTAAGGGGAACCTTTAGAAAAATAACATAAACAAACTTGTTAAAGCTAAATTATAATATTTCAAAATAAAGGAAACAGGAATCTTTTTTTGTCTTCTATCTAAGAAAAAAATTGCACTGTCTTTAGTTAATTTTTTTTTTTTGCAACTTGGGTATTGTTTTCCCTCCTGTTCTTTATGACTGAGTTTTTTTTAATGAGAGGTAATTAAAAGAAAACTGATTAACTTATTTGTGTTTCAAGAGCTTACGATTTGTTGTACTTTTATGATATTTGAAATGAGTATAGTTAAAAACTGAAAATATATACTGTAAGATTGGCTTTGAAAGTATCTGGACAAAACTGCAGAGTAGTACTATTTTATCAAAAGAAAACTGCAGGATTCGTTTTATAAGAGATTGTTGACAACTTTTCTAAAAAATTGAAAAAGAGGGTGCCATGATACCACGGGGCTGACGTCAACGCGGTTTGCAAGTGACGCTTGTTCCCGTTAACTCATATATCATATTCCCTCCGTTTTTTAAGATAAATTTTCTAATTTTTCATACAGATTAAGAAAAAGTTAATTTTTAGTGTATAAATTTCTGCAATAAAACAATTTTTTATAATTTTAAACCAATAAAAATCTAACAAATATAATCATTGTCTTTTGAAAACTGAAAATGTATATCAAAAAGATAAAATTTTTATCTTTGTGAAACAACACATAATGGGGGTGATTGGTTGTGGCTGTAGAAGCTGTAGAGAGCAAAAATAAATTCTAAAGCCAAATAGATCACCAATCATGCTCTATACTTTTTCTTTAAAACCTACAGCCTTCTTTCATTTCTTTCATTTTTTCTTCCTTTTTTAGTTTTGCAGAGCAAAATGTCTAGAGCATAATTTTAAAGGCTCTGAATTTATTTTTTCTCTCTCTTTCATTCTTTCCAAATATATTATTGTTTTCTTTACTTTTTTTTCTTATTATTATTTTCCATATTTACCTATTTCCTTTTTTACTAAAATCCTGCAATCAATATCCTAAAGCAACAATTTTACAGCCACAGCCATAAAACATAAAGCAAAAACTCAACATAAAGCAAAAACTCTACAGCAAAAAAAAATAAGCTAGAGCAACAACCAATCACCCCCAATAGCTAGAAAATTCATTAAAAAAAAAAAATGGAGAGAGTATTTTATAAGGATATGATTGACCATCTAGCTTATATAATTAAATATTTTGTCGCGTAGTGTTATTCAACCGTCTCCATGAATATCCAACACAGACAAAAATATTAAAGAAATCAATCTGTCTTGAAGCAAATGTCGAAACTACTATTGTATTTCTACGGCATAGTTTAGGATAGCTGGACATTATAAAGTGATTTAGTTAAGGATAAAAAGGTTTTGTCTGTGTTGACTCTAAATTTGCTAACAGTTCAGACGGAAGTTTGTCGGATAACTGAGTTTAGTCTTTCGAGAGTTTGGAAGTTTTTTAGATCGTGTGGTATCCTTTTTTCACAAACATATCTTTATTGAACCTTCTTTCTTTGTTTTTTCACGATTAATTTCTCCCTGTATATTTAGTATAGTAGTATACACACCTTGGTGTTTAAAAATCAGTTGTTCTGAGACTAATAGTCGGTTGATGTGATTCACACGGTTTTGTAAAACGTAAATTATGCAAATGGTATTGGCTCTGATTGGTGACTGATAAACATAGTGGTACAAGTTGTAACACATGTGTTGTAACCAATCACTAGAGTAGTTGGAGAAACATTATGTAAAATAGCATTACAAACAAAACATCACCGAACAGTGTTTATACTACTTAAATAGATAGTACAATGTGTATAACAATGGTATTAGTTTTTACCACCAAGAAGCAACGTTACAAAACATCCATCATGTACCACTACTTTTATTTTGACTTTATTTATTGAGTCCGATTGGTGACGTTGTGAATAGTGGTGTGTTACAGAATTTTCAGTGGTACGAAAGATAGTGGTACGAAAAACAGTGGTACGAAATATAGCAGTATAAATAGAGATAGTACAAAATAATAGTACGTAACTAAATTCCGATTGGTAACATTGTAACATTATGAATAGAGTATTTTATTATAAAAAATAGAAATCAATTTATAAACATATGTTAAATGACTAAAAATAAAAAATAACTTAAATACTGAAATTCATATATAGTCTAAAAATATAATATAAAGTATTTTACATTTTTTGTTTACCAACACATTTACTTAGTAAAAAATAGTAAATAATAGTTACAAACTTTTTTTGAAGAAAAGTTATTTTATATTTCAAGAAAAATGTGATAATTTGTATTGTTTGAATTTTTTTACCTTCTTAATTACTTGTCAAGAGATAAATGAATTATTATATCCAAAGTTTTTTTCTTCCAATTATTTGTTTATAAACTATGAGATTTGTTATTGAGATTCAATAAAACATTTTCTATTTTGTAAGTATGTTAGATTTTATAGGACTACTAAAATTAGTATTACAATAGTTTATGTAAAATTATTCTGAAGTATTCATTGGTCCAAGTGTGGAGAATTTCATTAAATTTAAGTTAACAAAGTCATATTAATGCATAAAAAACCACATCACATCATGATAAACTTTAGTAAAAAAAAACAATGTTTTGTACCACTCTTATTTTTTCTGTAATACCACTAAAAGTAGCTTTACAATTGTACCATTGTTTTACCTTTGTAACATCACTATTTTGTTGTAATGCTACTTTTTTTGTAACATGTTTTTGTACTATCACATATGTAATACTCATTTGATTGGTAACACATCAAGCATTATAATTTATCTATCTTCATTTATGGTTACCAATCAAAGCCAATGTCTAATTGATCATTAATTTGTATTCTATTTTAATTTCCTTTGAGATTGGTTAATTTTAATGGTAAAGTGACAATATTTTAGAGCTGAAGTTGTTAATAATATGTATTAATTATTTAAATAATGGGCGAACTAATGATAATTGTTGAATATTGAATTTGTTAACATCAAATATATCCACACATCATATAACAACATTTAATTTAATATTTTTTTAATTTCAATATAAACATTTAAAATACTATTATGTAGGTCTAATTTAGGATTTTTAGACATTTAAATAAACTATGAGTAATTGTAATTACACAATAAGAAGAAAAAAAAACAATGAACACTATTAATATGTGATGGTTTCAAACAATATTAATTATCAATTTTTTGTACATTTAAAATATTATGTATTTAAAGAATTTGTAGTTTATATGTAATATTTTTTTTACTAAGTGAAGGTGTTGGTAATGTTATAACAAAATAAAAGTTGTGTTATATTTTTAGACATTATTTTAATTTTGAATAATTAAATAATTTATATTTTATTTTAAAATACACTATTTGTACCGTCATAATGTTACCAATCGGATGTTAACTTATGTACTATCATTTTGTACTATCTCTATTTGTACTGCTGTATTTCGTACAACTATTTTTCGTACCATTGAAAATTCTGTAATACACCACTATTCACAACGTCACCAATCGGATCCATTATTGCAAGGCCAACAGCCACATGTTTGCATAGGTATGTTTAGTGTATATGTGCAATGTAAAAGATTTTAGAAATATATTGGCTGTCCATGTGATCACATGGGGAACCAAATCAGATCATATGGGACCACAAGTTAATTTATCTTTTACCATCAAACTTTTTGTTCTTTTAAAAGTAGTTTGTGAAGCAAAACAAAAGCAGTTGACTTGACTCAAACGAAGGGTCGAATTTTCTTTTGTTCAAATCCGAATCGACTTTGTCTCTTTGAAATGACATTCGCTATTCTGACCTGAATATACCAATTAATATGCTTGGTTGTTTTGTAATGTTTTGATATAATAGACAATATGATATAAGAAAAATGAATCACACATTAAGGCCTCTAAAGAGAAGGAGTGCTTGCTCTACTTTTGTTTTGTTGTGTGTTTTTTTGGAATCATGAGTCATGACGCACAAATATAGTTCTTTTTGTTAAAAGGTTACACAAAAACTGGTTTAGAAGTACTGACTCACCCAATATTAATGATTATCTTGATAGGTAGTCTAGGTGCTTTCAAGCGTTTGGGTTCATTAATAATCTATCGTATAATATGATTACATATATAGGGACCAGAGAAAAAGAAAACAGAATCTAGTCAGATAAATTTTAGTCTGAAAATAGATATTTAAGTCTATATTTGGCAATTCTGACACCTTAGAAATACACCATAAAACCTGATCGACCTATTTTAAACATTAGATATTGTTAATACTAGCTCTTTTTACAACAAAAAATGTTTAATATTGAGTATAGGACGAATGCAAAATTAATAATTAGTTACTATCAATATTTGAGAAAGAAGATGTAAAGTAAAAAGCAGAGGTAAACTTTGTTTTTTTAGGGGTCAGAAGTGTATATAAACAGACAAAAAAATATAGAAGTAAAAGTAAGTGCTTACTTGAAAGAAGGAGGGTTTGAAGGCCACTCATGGACATACTTGTGGATAGGATGACAATGGAGCCTAAGATAGTCTCTCCAATTGTTGACCTCTTCTTTCTTAACATTGAAGCTGGTCGATAATCGCGTTGTCTTCGTTGGATCATCCGAGTACAGCTTCATTTTTTCCTCCATAGACATGTCAAAGAACTCATTCGCAACACTCACCATCTCATCTACTGTTTCTTTGCTAACTCCGTGATTAATGACCTAGACCCATCGAAAGATTAGCCGTCAAATAGGTAATCAACTATACAAATTTAAATACGTAGCTATATTGTTTTGTTTTTCGCCAATATATAAGTTCAAATGAAATAATTTTGGCTTCGAATGGTTATCACGGATGGAGCGGACAAAAGCCTACCAAAAATAGTAGTGATCTGTCCATTATGTCTGCTCCATAAACTATTTTATTTTGGAAAGAACCAATAACAAAAAGAAACTAAATAGACATATATTTTCTTTGATTAATGCAAAAGTCCATATATGTTATAATCTAAACGTGTAAATATGTCTGTATATATAGGTACCTGGAAAAACCCAAACCGGGCGCAAGCTTGGTGGATTTGTTGGACGAGCCGAGATCGATCTGTGGAAGAGAGGTCGATGAGAGGGAAGTCTTCGAGTTCAGAGACTTCAGAGAGACGTGGACGGTCGGAGATTGGCCGGACATAGTTTTCCGGCAAAGTAGTGTGACGGAAACCTGTGGATATTAGCTTTGCCGCCATGTCTGATATGAGAATATTCAAGAAGAAGCAAATGGGAAAGAGATAGATGAAGGCTTGACTTTTGAGTCTGTATGTGAAAATTCACCTTCCATGGTTTATATATATAAAATTATGTACTATACTCGGTCCTACTCAATAAATTATGTTTTTTTTTTCATCCTCAGCAAGTTATGTTTTAAAAGTGGACATTTTGTTATTTCAGTATGTACATTATTGAAGCTGATTTTTAAAATTCTTAACCCACTGAATATCTTATTTGTAAATAGTATGGTTTTGAGAGAATTTTCGAAAATGTCAAATCTTACTTTTAATCATTAGATATACGATCGGAAAATTTTTAATGCTTGAATATTTCTTGGGGTTTCTTTTCTTCAGTACAACTCCTTTTAGATTTTTTTTAAGAACTACTCGCACCATCTACAAATTTTAAATTATACTCTACAGCGTAGGACTATTTACACTTCTGTCACCTTCTTCCATAGTATTTTATTAGCTAGAAATAAGAGTAGAACTAATAAATTGTTTTACCAAAAAGAATATTTTGTTTTCTTTTGTTAAAGCCAGGTTTTAGATTATGAATATATAGTTCTTCCGACTTTTATCAGATTGGCACATTTATCAGATTATATAATTAAAACATTGAAAAAATATAACTTTAAAATTTAATAATGTTTGCCTATCCATATTCAGATCCGAATACTTGCATACCCGCATGTACATATTATAATTTTAGAGCGGATATATATATATATATATATATATATATATATGTTTTCATATGTCTCAGGGCTCCGACTTCAGATCCAACTAGCTCACATTTTAATGAGAAAACAAAAAATAAAATAAAATATATATATATATCTAAACTCTATAATATATATTTTTGTTTGTTGACAAAGAAACATTTACATTAATTATAGTACTATACAATGACGTTACTTTATATATAATGACGTTGCCTCAGCGTCATGGCAGTGACGTCATGAATGATTATTTCCGAAGGCGTAGCCGCGTGAGCATCTACCGATCTACGCATCTCATCCCGTGGAGTACTTACCTTCGAAAGATAAAATACATTGTTTGACATAAATTAAAGCACCTCTCCATTTTTTTTGTTTCACAAATAGTACAACAAACAAACCCCAAATGTTCCTAAATGATGATGTCAAAAGAAAGACAACTGTTTTACCCCATTTCTAACCGTTTGTTTTATCTGATCCGCTTTAATTACTTACAAATCTTAAACTTTTTGTTAACAATGATCAATCGAACCCAAAAGAGACTCCAAGCCACAGATTGATCGTTCATGTGAATAAAGATATACGTCCATTTTGGTTCAAAAAATGGGATTGAGAGAAAGCATAACACGTATCCAAACAGAATCCTTTGTCCTTATGCTATCCAAAAAGAATGGGCACGATCGTATATGGAAGTGGAGTCGTGTTTGGATTTGTGAGTCAACCTTGATAATTACACTGATGAGACATGTACCGTGTCAAACACTTCTAAGTAATGGCACGTTATGATATCAAAATGCAATATTTTCGTAGATTAGGAAGTTTATCTATGGTATAATGACTGTTTTATATATACACCAGCACAGGTGATTAATTTTCATATTTTTTGTTTGGTAGTTTTCTTCCAATATATACACACTAACATAGGAGGTTCAGAAAAGAAAAAAAAAACCAACATAAGCAATTCATGAAAATACTTCACACCTTGGTGGATTTCCAGATCGTCTAGCTAGTTGGTCGTAAATAAAATTATTTACTACTGCTTCGTAAGTTTTCGACTTGTCGTAAGTTAGTCATATTTTTTTCAAATGATGGGACGAGCCACGTAGATTCATTTCACTATTAATGCACGATATATTATGGTGTGTTCTGTCTGTAAAATGTGAAGAGGTCATGTGGTCGGTCGTATCGAGTGGTTGGCTCCTCTTTTCCTTGTTTTCTAGTTGTTTCCATTTACTAAAAAACAGATAAACATTGTTTGAATTCGTAAGCGCAAGTGATGTTACTACTTACTACCTTTACAACGTTTAACACCTAATAAATCTATGTATATATTTGATCTACCAAACACAACTCGCATGGTTGATAAAAATGTGGCTCATAGCATCGGTCGAAACCCATATCTTCCATAATCATTAATCAATAACCGATCTAATGAAAGATTCATTGAAAAGACATTAAAAAATTCAAGATGCATGAATGTTTGGTGAGTAAACGAGACATCTTAATTTTAATATATTATTTGTTTGTTTTGTTCTGTATCTTACGTGATTCATGTGTTGAACTGTTTCTTTTGTCTTCTTATGTGTTATTTAATTTTATCTTATCAGTTTTTATATATTATAATATTATATTGGTGTAGCCACATATAGCACAATCACAAGATCACCAAATTGTGCTCCACCGTTAAAAATCGATAGAAATATGACATTTTCTTTCATATGCTCTACCAAAAAGATTTAGTCTTGCTGTGAATTCTAATTTCGAGTGATTTTACCACAGAAAAATCACAAGATCACTAAATTTCGAGGTATTTTTTTGTTTGTTAAAGGGTCTAAATTTCGAGGTATACTAGTTCAACTACTGACTTTTACCACAGAAAAATGAAAAAAACTACTGACGCCAGATAAAATAATATAGTAGCTTGTTGTTAATGAGTTTAACAATGATATATTAATTTCAATTTGTATGCTAACAACTATAAACTATTGACTATTAATAATACCACGAATAAGTTCGAATTATTCGATCAATCTATTTATAAGAAAATGCGTGGGACCTCTGATTGATAATATTAACAGCAAATAAATTTGTGGTCATATCAACTATGCAATTGGAGTAAACGTGTGTTCGGGGTTGAAGAGAAATGTTCCAAGTAGGGCATGTCACTGTCTATGGATTTTATCCCTTCACTTTTAATTTGAACCCTATCCTTGTTTCTTATCCTCCTCTTTAAATTACCCTAAAATAAAAATATCTAACTTTATTTTCAATCAAAATGAGATATTAATCTGTCGTCGTAGCACTTTGCAGAAAGTTATGCAATCTAACATTTGTTTAGACAGAAAATGACATAGACGCTCTTCTCCCCAACCTCACGCATATCTCTAGACGCTAGTTTTTTTTTTTTTTTTTTGGTTCAAACTCTAGACGCTAGTTACGTGTCGATTACAAGCGACAGACGTATTCATGTTACTGACGCAAAGGAAGTCAACGAGGGCAGTTTCGACTTTATATATCTCATCAAAATTTTTAGCGTTACAATAAGGCCCAATATCTTAGACATAAGGCCCAACACGTGTAAAGTGGCCCACTAAAGATTACTGACTGAGCCAGACGTACGAACGCCGTCTCTCTTGATTTTTTCTTCAGACTCCAAAAATGGCACTGACACTGACCTTCAAAACTTTCTGTCACTTTCCTCTGAAAAAAATGGAGATGTCGTCGTGAAGAATCATCCACTATCGAATCAGATTAGACCAACCATTTTCACATTTCTATACGGAGAGAGAGATAATGGATAACCCAGCTCCCGATTCCATGTCCAGATCGGAAACCGCCGTCACCTATGATTCACCTTATCCACTCTACGCCATGGCTTTCTCTTCCACACGCACCAGCACTCCCACCGGCCACCGAATCGCCGTCGGAAGCTTCCTCGAGGATTACAACAACCGCATCGACATTCTCTCTTTCGATTCCGATTCAATGACCGTCAAATCTCTCCCGAATCTCTCCTTCGAGCATCCTTATCCTCCAACCAAATTAATGTTCAGCCCTCCCTCCCTCCGCCGTCCCTCCTCCGGCGATCTCCTCGCTTCCTCCGGCGATTTCCTCCGCTTATGGGAGATCAGCGAAGATTCCTCCACCGTCGAGCCCGTCGCGGTCCTCAACAACAGCAAGACGAGCGAGTTCTGCGCGCCGTTGACCTCCTTCGACTGGAACGACGTCGAGCCGAAACGCCTCGGGACCTGCAGCATCGACACGACCTGCACGATTTGGGACATCGAGAAGTCTGTCGTGGAGACGCAGCTCATAGCGCACGATAAAGAGGTCCACGACATCGCCTGGGGAGAAGCTAGGGTTTTCGCGTCGGTCTCCGCCGACGGATCCGTCAGGATCTTCGATCTACGCGACAAGGAACATTCCACCATCATCTACGAGAGTCCTCAGCCCGATACGCCTCTCTTAAGACTCGCCTGGAACAAGCAGGACCTTAGATACATGGCGACGATTCTGATGGATTCGAATAAGGTTGTGATTCTCGACATTCGGTCGCCGACGATGCCTGTGGCGGAGCTGGAGCGGCACCAGGCTAGCGTCAACGCCATAGCTTGGGCTCCGCAGAGCTGCAAACACATCTGCTCCGGTGGTGATGACACGCAGGCTCTCATTTGGGAGCTCCCGACGGTGGCTGGACCCAACGGGATTGATCCGATGTCGGTTTACTCGGCCGGTTCGGAGATAAACCAGTTGCAGTGGTCTTCTGCACAGCCTGATTGGATTGGCATCGCTTTCGCTAACAAAATGCAGCTCCTTAGAGTTTGAGGTTTGAGTTTTTTAACTTTGAAAAATCTATAGCTCGTAGAGAAACATGAACTGAAAACTCACTTGAGGAAGCATTGATTATTGGTTTAGGTCGTGATGCATTTGCTTGAATCGCCATTAAAGTATCACAAATTTGGCTTGTTACCAAGGATCTGTGAACTGTTTCCGGATAATTCTGATTTATGCTCTCAAGAATCACATATACATTCATCAGGAACCTATAACTGATAAAATGCTAGTACAAACACCTGTGTATTTGTGCTTGAGATTGCCAATAACGTTGCATATGTAGAAAAATCAAATAACAGTTCCTTATAATTAATATCAGTTTTACTCTTTTTTGTCAAACGCAGAAGTGAAGGGATGAAAATCGGATTTAGCGTAGACCGGTAAAACCGTCAGGTACACGTAAGATAGTAGGCTTCGTCACTTCTTTGGGTCAGCAATGCTTCTGTATCTGTATCTATCTGATTGTAACTAAAATGGAAATCATTTGATGAAGCAAATGCTACTATTGTTTCTGCTGTGTATAAACCCAACCAGAATACGTTATTGAGGTTTCTGGTGTTTAGATTTGTAAGTGGAAGCTTAGTACAATGCACCCTGTTTTTCTTTTGCTTTCTGCATATTGATTTTTACTTTTCTAGTAAAAAAGTAGAGAAATCATTCACCATTGTCTCATTTTTTTCTTTTTCTTAAGTCACTTTTGACAAAACATCTTAAAGTTAAATACAATATGTTACAGAAAAACAGAGAAAACAGAGGAAAATCAGAAAAGCCTGAGAAGAAAGTAATTATAAGATGTCTAGAGTAAGAGCAGATATGAAAGGCATGTCTGTTCTTTGTCTCATCCACTTTCTTCTTCTTCTCCTTCTCCTGTCTTTTCATTTTGTTCTTTCTGTTCGCCATTTGGTCTTCCACAATCGGACCCCACCATATTCTTGTTTTCGAATCTTGAAAACTTCGTGTAAGACCAATCTCAAGGTTCACCGATCGGAGGAAGAAAGAAACATAGCAGAGCAAGAACGAGAGAGAAAGACAATAATGGAGATGAAGAGAGACCTTCTAGTGGAGAAGAAGGAGGTGGAGGAAGAGAACATGTGTACGGCGTTGTTGACTGCAGTTGTTGTTCTCTCGATGGCTTGTTTGAAACATTTCTCCTCTGTATCGTATTTGGTCGAGCAATGGCGTTCTTTGGTCTTTCTTCTACTCAACGTTGTTCTCTTAGCCGTTACTTCACCTCGTCTCGTCCTACATCCGGCGAGACTCATCACGATTTCAAGACTCGTCGAGGTGGTAGATTGAGGATGGTGCGAGGGAAGAAGATTAAAAAGACTAAGAAGACAAGGATGGTGGTGGAACCGGCTTGTTCCGACAAACATTTTCTCGTCGTAGAGCCAAAGGAAGTGATCAATAAATGTGTAGTGGAAGAGACGAAAAGGGTTTGTCCTGAATTCGAGGAAGCTGTGAAAGATTGCGTCTTTCACAAGAAAGCTATGGACTTTGTTGGAGAAGAAGATGAATTAGAGCCAGGGAGGTTATCGAATGAGGAGCTGAACGAGAGAGTAGAGGCGTTCATCACAACGTTCAGACAACACTTGGCGCTTGATGCGCGAAGAGGTAGAGACAGAAAACCTGACCAGAAGATGAGATCAAAAGACTCTGTCATTAGCTTCTTAGGTCGGGAGGTCGCTTGTTCGGTTTAACAGTTTCTCTGCGATCCTCTTCTTTTTTTTGTTCTTTCTAAAGATTAATTCAGTTTTGTTCGTTCTTTGATTCGTTTCTTTTGTGGGTTTGAGCTCAATTTATCGCATCTTTTTTTTGGACGTAATGTCATAAGAACACAAGACTATAATCAAAAATCTATATAAAAGAACAAGAAACAGAAAATAAGTTTCTTTTTATGTTAGTAAGTCAAACATTGACAGAAACCGTAAAGATTAAGTTAAGTCGTAAGTTCATAAAATGGGTTAAGTAACATATGCAAAAATGTAGCTTTGAAGTAGAAGTTACTGGTCGAAACATAAGACAGCATGCATTGCCGAAGTTCTCACTCACTCTCATGTTTCTAATACATGCGACCAGCACCAACCACCTCATGGCATCAAAATGTAATAAACAGTGGCCTAGGCTGGGTAAGGATATGGGTATGGAGAGAAATTCAAACTTTTTTTTGTATATTTATATGATATGTATTTTTATTGTTATTATTCTTGAATTAAAAAATTATTTCATATATTAAGAAATTACTGTTAATTATAGCTTACAAAACAAAAGTTAAAATTTTAGTTATGATGCATTTTTTTTTCAAACGACTTAAAACTCTAGGCACGGTACTCTAATTGTATGCACTATGCAGCCTATTATTTTAATTGTAGTGGTAGAGTTATTTCCTACAATGTCCGTAAAGACAGCTAAAGTCAATGATAATTTTGATAACATAACTGGTTAGAGTATGTTATTGTTTAAAAATGATTCGATTGGTCTTTCATTAATAATATAGATTGATGGCTATTCGAGAAAATAAATATATAGTACTACTCGAGTAACGTTTTCCATAAAAATAATATAATTTTATTCACAAAAATACATTACACCGTAGATTCGATTCCTCTGCCATTCAATTGAGTTTCTTGTTATTAAAATTTGGTCAGAAATCAGAAGTACGATCGAGGTGGGAGGAGACACGAAAGCATGAGATATGTTTTAGTAGAAATAATATGGTGATGCGGTTAGGAATTTTATTTTAATGGTTCAATGCATTCTGTATATAGATACTGAACGAAAACAAAATTATTCGAAGTAAAAAAATAAAAGTAACGGGTAGAAACGAATTAACATAGAGACTTTGATGGTATCAAGTTAAAAAAATTCATACTATATATTATAACGGCCAACGGTCACTCTCTGTCACGATCGGTAGTTGCTATTTAAAACGATCAAAAGGACGTACGTGAACACATAACATTGCCCGAGAAAATCAAACACATTAAAAAAGAAGAAGATATATATGATTCCTCTTTAATATTACCGCAAGAAGTGAGAACCTTTTGGTCTTGAATAACAAAAAAAGAAGGGGGAGAGAAGACTGTGATCTGTCGTTTCCCTAAGGTCAAGGTGCTGTTGTAGTCTTTTTTCTCTGAAACATTTAATAAGAGAAGGAAAAGGAACACGGATGAAGAAGATGAAAATGAAGAGTTGGGAAAGTAGAAGATCGATATTCATGCACGCGGACGGTGTGGATTGGATGTTGATGGGATTAGGGTTAATCGGATCCATCGGTGATGGCTGCATCACTCCTACTGTATTTTTAATCATCGGATTAATACTGAACGACCTCGGTGGTACCTCATTTGGTGATGAAACCTTAATGCAATCCATATCGGAGGTCTTTTCTCTCTTCTTTGCTCTATGTTCTCTTTTTTGTGTGTCTCCATTCATTATTCCTAAGTAGACCAAACATGGCGTGATGTAAACAACTCGAGATATGTTAGGACATCGAAGTATAAAGGACCCAAATATAAGAGATGTAATCATCGATTTCAGTCATTACTAATTGGTTTTTGAGAAGTATACACATGTGAATCTTGACATGAAATGAGAGGAAGTATCTATGACGTGTAAGAGTATATATATTTCTTTCTTTTCTCCCAAGAAATTAAAAAAAGTACTAATATAATGTTATCTTCCGTTTTTTTGTACATGCTGGGTAATTAATAAACAGAAAGCGAGAGCTTTGCTTTATGTCGCTTGTGCATCTTGGGTGATATGTTTCACTGGTAAGTCTTTCAGTGAAGAAGAAAAAAATCAAACTAAATAGATATAATTTGGTGCATTTCATTGTAATAGTTTTTACTTAAGTTTGTGGATGGTTTTGCAAATACAAACAAAACAGAAGCGTTTTGCTGGACAAGAACAGGGGAGAGACAAGCATCAAAAATGAGACAAAGGTATTTAGGAGCAGTGTTAAGACAAGATGTGGGTTACTTTGATCTTAATGTCTCAAGCACTTCTGATGTTATCACTAGTGTCTCTAGTGACAGCCTCGTGATCCAAGACGTCCTCGGTGAAAAGGTCTCATCTTATTTATTTATCATTCTAAACATGTTTTCTCGTCTTTAAACCTTATTTAATCATGTTTTGATGATTTTGATTTGGACCAGTTACCGAACTTTTTGATGAAAATGTCGACATTCTTCGCCAGCTACATGGTGTGTTTCATCATGCAGTGGAGACTCACAATCGTAGGCTTTCCTTTCACCGTCCTCCTTTTGATCCCTGGACTGATGTACGGACGAGTCCTCATCAACGTCTCAAGGAAAATACGTGAAGAGTACAATGAGGCTGGTTCTATTGCCGAGCAAGCTATCTCACTGGTGAGAACCGTTTATGCATTTGGTAGTGAGAGGAAGATGATATCGAAATTCTCAGTTGCGCTTCAAAGCTCGGTTAAGCTAGGAGTGAGACAAGGACTAGCTAAAGGAATCGCACTTGGGAGCAATGGAATCACTTATGCCATTTGGGGGTTTATGGCTTGGTACGGAAGTCGAATGGTTATGGACCATGGTGCCAAAGGCGGTACCATCTTTCTAGTCATCATATGCATCACCTTGGGTGGCCAGTAAGTATATATGATTCAACAAAAAACAAACCATACTATAGTTTAAGGCTCCTTAGTTTTTCAGTTGAAGGATTTAACACAAAATCAAACCATACTACAGTTTTGATCTTTGGTATCCTACATTTTTGCAGAGCACTTGGTGGAGCTTTATTAAATCTTAAATATTTCTCAGAGGCCATTGTAGTAGGGGAAAGGATTATCAAAGTTATGAAAAGAATTCCCGATATTGATTCAGACAACACAGAAGGTCAGACTCTAGAGGAAATTAAAGGTGAAGTCCAATTCATGCACGTGAAGTTCATGTACCCATCTAGACCTGAAACTCCAATATTTGACGATTTATGTCTAAAAATCCCCTCTGGTAAAACTGTGGCTCTGGTGGGTGCAAGCGGATCAGGAAAATCAACTGTGATATCGCTTTTGCAAAGGTTCTATGACCCAATCGCAGGAGAGATTCTTTTAGATGGTGTATCCATACGTGAGCTGCAAGTTAAGTGGCTGAGGTCGCAAATGGGTCTAGTTAGCCAAGAACCAGCGCTCTTCGCCACATCAATAGAAGAAAACATATTATTTGGTAAAGAGGACGCATCCATTGATGAAGTTGTTGAAGCTGCAAAGGCCTCAAATGCTCATGATTTCATTTCTCAGTTCCCACATGGTTACAAAACTCAGGTTAGATATACTCCAATATTAAGAACATATTTTTAGTCAGGCTACAACATTTATTTGTTTTTTTTTTTCTTTTAAATAAAAAGGTTGGGGAGAGAGGAGTGCAAATGTCGGGAGGTCAGAAGCAAAGGATCGCAATTGCACGAGCGATAATCAAATCCCCGAAAATTCTTCTTCTAGATGAGGCAACGAGCGCGTTGGACTCAGAATCCGAAAGAGTAGTCCAAGAAGCTTTAGACAATGCCTCTCTTGGCCGTACAACTATTGTGATAGCCCATCGCCTCTCTACCATTCGTAATGCTGATGTTATTTATGTAGTTGATAATGGCCGTGTTGTAGAAACTGGATCACATGAAGAGCTCATGAAGAACTTAGATGGTCAATATACTTCTCTAGTCCGGTTACAACAGATGGAGGATGAAGAATCATATGGTGACAACAGCGTAAATGTGCCAGAGGGTCAAATCCCGATTTTGAGCAAAGATTTGAAGCACCCTATTCAAAACCAAGCTAACTTGTTAAAGACTTCAAGCGTTGATACAAATCTTTCAAGTTTGACACGCAAGGTTAAGAAGCCGCCTGTGCCATCATTTAAGAGAATGATGGCGCTGAACAGAACAGAGTGGAAACAAGCATTGTATGGTTGCATAAGTGCAGCTTTATTTGGGGCTGTAACACCAATTTATGCATATGCTTCGGGATCAATGGTGTCAGTTTATTTCCTAACGGATCATGACGAGATGAAGAAGAAAACGAGGATCTACGCGTTGTCTTTTCTTGGTCTATCTATCATGTGTTTCTTGATCAGTATTGTTCAACATTATAGTTTTGCTTACATGGGGGAAAACCTAACAAAACGTATCCGTGAAAAGATGCTCTCGAAGATATTGACCTTTGAAGTCAGTTGGTTCGATGAAGATGAGAACTCGAGTGGTGCAATTTGCTCTAGACTTGCAAAAGAAGCTAACTTCGTATGTCTTGATCACTTTACTAAATTAATTTCAGTGAACAATTTTTTTATATTCATCATCAGTTCTTGATAATCTAGTGTTTTGTGATAATAGGTGAGATCTCTGGTAGGTGAAAGGATGTCATTACTGATAGAAACCATATCAACAGTGAGCATAGCTTTCACACTTGGTTTGGTCATCGCATGGCGATTAGCCATAGTGATGATCGCTGTGCAACCAGTGATTATTATGTGTTTCTACACTCAACGTGTTCTGCTCAAGAGCATGTCAAAAAAAGCTCTTAAAGCCCAAGATGAGAGCAGCAAACTAGCCGCAGAAGCTGTCTCCAACATCCGAACCATTACAGCTTTCTCCTCACAAGAACGGATCTTGAAAATACTCAAAATGTTTCAAGAAGGTCCACGTAAAGAAAGTGTTCGCCAATCGTGGTTAGCCGGGATTGTGCTGGGAACTTCACGAAGTCTCATAACGTGCACTTCGGTCTTGAACTACTGGTACGGTGGAAGACTAATTTCTCAAGGGAAGATCACGTCAAAAGCATTCTTTGAGATGTTTAGCGTCTTTGTGAGCGCTGGTTGGGTTATTGCAGATGCTGGGGCCACGACGACGGATCTTGCCAAGGGCTCAGATGCAGTTGGGTCTGTTTTTGCAGTGTTAGATCGATGCACAACCATTGAGCCAGAAAACCCTAATGGATTTCTTGCAGAGAAAGTAAGTGGACAAATCGAGTTTCTCAACGTAGACTTCGCTTACCCAACAAGACCAAACATGCTTATATTCAAAGACTTCTCCATTGAGATAGAAGAGGGAAAGTCAACAGCAATTGTGGGTCCGAGTGGGTCAGGTAAATCCACAATAGTTGGCTTGATCGAGCGGTTCTATGATCCTTTAAAGGGTACTGTAAAAATAGATGGTCATGATATAAGATCGTATCATCTGAGATCGCTTCGTCAACACATTGCTTTGGTTAGCCAAGAGCCAACGTTGTTCTCCGGGACTATCCGAGAGAACATCATGTACGGAGGAGCATCTGACAAGATCGACGAGTCAGAGATCATCGAGGCGGCAAGGCAGCGAACGCTCACGATTTCATCACATCACTATCCAACGGCTATGACACACATTGCGGGGACAGAGGAGAGCAATTGTCCGGTGGACAAAAACAGAGAATCGCGATCGCTCGAGCGGTGCTGAAGAACCCTTCGGTGTTGCTCCTCGACGAAGCTACGAGCGCTTTAGACAGTCAGTCGGAGCGCGTGGTTCAAGACGCACTCGAGCGCGTGATGGTGGGAAGGACGAGCGTTGTGATCGCACATAGGCTGAGCACGATCCAGAACTGCAACGCGATCGCAGTTTTGGACGAAGGAAAAATAATCGAACATGGGACCCACTCGTCCTTGTTGGCAAAGGGTCCCACGGGTGCTTATTTCTCATTGGTCAGTCTCCAGAACACTCTCTCTTGAAGTTGAAGGTCCATTTCTTTCTCATGTTTCTCGCTCCCTCTGCTGAAAACATAAAGCGAGCCTCAATGACAATGTGATTCTTTGCAATTACGACCAGAGTGTCTCAAAAAGAAAATTATATTTTTTTTTTTAAAGAAGAAAAGAAAGGAATTAATAAAGCAATTATAAGTGTATCAATCATGCTTCACTAGCTAACGATGTATAAAACAATGTAGTATATTCTTTATTTTTCCAATTTTTGATGGTATAAAATACATGGTACAAAGTTAAAATTTTCATAGATATTAACCTCTGTCTGGGTAGTTGCTATATAACGGGATTGATCCGATGTCGGTTTACTCAGCCGGTTCGGAGATAAACCAGTTGCAGTGGTCTTCTGCACAGCCTGATTGGATTGGCATCGCTTTCGCTAACAAAATGCAGCTCCTTAGAGTTTGAGGTTTGAGTTTTTAACTTTGAAAATCAATAGCTCGTAGGGTAACATGACCTGAAAACTCACTTGAGGAAGCATTGATTATTATATCTTGTTGAGCAATAGGTCTCACATTTGCTGTAATGGCTGATAGTTTGTTTTTGGTTAAATCATTCACCATGGTCTCATTTTTTTTCTTTTTCTTAAGTCACTTTTGACAAAACATCTGAAAGTTAAATACAATATGTCACGTTCAGGCGACATAGCTTCTCTGTCAGACAGTCACTTAATTTTAATTAAGGTCTTTATTCTAATTACGTCGAATTGGACATGTTTGTGAATGTCAACACGCCAAACTGCTCTTGGTACACGTAAGATTTGACAAAACAAGTATGTTTTCTCTATTTACCATTCTTAAAACAGTTAATACCAAGCAAAGTTAACTTTTTTACCATTCTTAAAACAGTTAATACCAAGCAAAGTTAACTTTGTAAATTTTGTCTACAAGATTTCATTATTTTGCTAATTTTGTTAACCATGGAAAATATGGATTCTCAGTTATATGTTCATTTATTAAATGAGTAAAATAGCACATTGAGCTTATGATATTTTTTTCTAAAAAAGGAAAATATTGATAATTTAAAATGTAAATAATTCACATGTGTCAATATGTAAAAACATGTTACAAATGTGGTGATCTACATGATCAAAATTCTGTTACGTGTCAGATTCTTAATTTCACAAAGCACTAACCTCTAGGTATAAATAGCGATGTCCTTAACAGAAACTTAAAAAAGGCAAAGCAGAGAGGTTGAAAGGTAGAGAATGGGGACAAGCGAGCTCGCCTGCACTTACGCCGCTCTCATCCTCCACGATGATGGAATTGACATCACCGTTAGTTTCTTCTCTCTTTTATACATAATCTCTTGGATCGTCTCTCTGTTCTTGCTCTTTCATGTGGTGTTGTGTAGTTGCGAATCGCATGATCAATAGTTTCATCTCAATCAATTTCTGTATTTATTGTGGATTTATCAGGCTGAGAAGATATCAACGCTGGTGAAAGCAGCCAACGTGGATGTTGAATCATACTGGCCTGGCCTCTTTGCTAAGTTATGTCAGAAGAAGAACATCGACGATCTCATCATGAATGTTGGAGTCGGTGGTGGTGGTGCGGCTGCTCCGGTTGCTGCCGCCGCTTCTGCAGCCTCTCAAGCATCGCCAGCAGCTGAGGAGACAAAGAAGAAGAAGGTATCTATTGTCTTTAAAATCTCATCACGTACTTACAATTACTGGAATACAAATCTAACTATATAATATTGTATAATATAAGCTTGGAATCAAAATAAATTTGTTTTGTGTTCTCAGGAGGAGGTCAAGGAAGAGAGTGAAGATGACATGGTTTTCGGATTGTTTGACTAGAAGGGCTTCTTCTTCTTCCTCCTCTTTTTTTTTTGTTCAGTGCAATATTTGTCTTCTAACTTGTAAGATGTTATATCCTTTTACAAAAAAAAAAACTTGTAAGATGTTTTCTTTTGGTTCTATGAGATATATATGTCTTCTGAGATGTTTCTTCTCTTCCAATTTTGATCACTTCTAAATATGAGTATTTTGTTAAAGGAAACCAATGAGTGTTATTGTTTTGATGACTATAAATGTCATTCAAAATTAGATTAGGTTAGGCTTATACGCAAGAGTTTTTTTAATTTGATATGGTACGATTCATAAAAAAGAATTAGTTGACATAAATTTTTTTCATAATTAACATTTTTTGAATCAACAAATGTGAATAAATAATTAATTAGTTTTTAGTTCTAATGTTACTATGTTATGTATTAGCACATATTATTATTTTGACACACAGATCTAGTGAATTATAAAAAATGGTAATCATGTCGTTCATATTCAGCTTATATGTGATAAGATCATCATCATATATATACATCTTTATGATAGTATTACAAACATATCTAACATATCTAAGTTTATAGATATTCAGCTTTATATGATAAGATTGTCATGTATATACAGCTTTATCATACGTGTTACAAAACGTGTCTAATATATCTAAGTTATATATATACAGCATTATATGATAAGATTGTCATATATATATACAACTTTATCATACATGTTTCAAACATGTCTAACATATCTAAATTTATATATATCCAGCTTTATATGATAAAATTGTCATATATATACAGCTTTATCATACGTGTTACAAACGTGTCTAACATATCTAAGTTTATATATATCGAACTTGACAGCTTTATATATATTCAACTTTATATAATAAAATCTTGAATCATTCATAGAAAAAATTTATCGTAAGATTATATCCGTCTATTAAGATACACAAAATCTTTATAAATTTAGTAAAATCTAATCAACCAACACATTTATTTTTTCTGCTTTTTAGTATTTCAAAATTAGTAATTTAAGTTATACAATCATGTAGATAAGAATAAAAAAGATGAAATGTGTGAGAATTTAATTTCCAATTGTAGTTTTCCTATAGTTCAAACAGCAAACTGTATTTAATACACAACAGAAGCAAAAAAAAAAAATACAGAGCCAACATTTTGTATCTTCGTCGTCTCCGATGCTCAGCTCCATTATCGACGACATGCCCGTCGCCTCCACTTGGCTTGACCGTCTCCGCGTAAACAGAGGAGTTTCCACCGCCGAAGACGAAGATGCTTTCGGTAATCCTCGTAGCCTCGACGACTTCCTCCGTCGCAATCACCAAACCGAAATCCCAGCCGGAGATCCCGCCACTAGCTCCGCCTCCGATTCCCCTCCGCCTGCACCGATTCCTTCGGATCCGGAATTCGCCGAGAGTCCTTCGGAGCCAGCTTCCGGCGAATGGTACGGCGCGATGAGCGATGTCCTCTCCAGGCTATTCGGCGGCTCCTCCACGACCGCCGGGAAGAAGCTCCCAAGGAAGCAATCAAACCCTAGACACTGCTCCGAGGAGACTCCTGCCGAGTTTCCGTTGCCGCGGAATCAGTTAATCGACCGGGAATGTCTCTCCGGTGCTCGTGAATTCACCTGGGGCAATTCGTACAACGAGAAACCGGCGCCGGAGACAAGAGAAAGGAGAAGAACAGTACCGGAAGCCGCCGACGGCGTGGAGGATGAAGAAGAGGAAGGAGAGAAGGATCTAGTCGGGTTCTCGAGGAGCGAAGTGACGGTGATCGATACGAGCTTCGACAATTGGAAATCTGAGAAACTGGTTTTCCGTAGGAGAAACATTTGGAAAGTGAGGGACAAGAAGGGTAAATCTCGCATTGCCTCTTCCAAAAAGAAGACGATAAAGGATAAGAAGAAGAAGAAGAAGAAGAACAAAAAGAGGAAATGCGATGACGATGACGATGAAGACGCTCCGAGAAGGAAGAAGATGAAGCGTTCAACATCAGTTCCTGACGATGTAAGTATCCCTCTTTGCCTAAAGTCCTTAAATTTGATGGTGAAGATTGCAAATTCGTTATCTTTGACACATAATTGAGCTTGATTAGTAACTATGGATAAGACTAATCTTTGGTCATGGCAGAAGTCACGGTCTCACAGTGAAGAGGTCCATGATGAACCAGAAAGCAGCAATGCAAACCGAATCCCCTTGAGAAGGCAAGTTCATTAATTGCGTTTCTATTATACAAGAAATTATTCATTTAATCTATAGTTCCTAATGCGTATTAACGGTGTTTTTTCTTCTCTTGTCCAGATTACGCTCTAAACCAAGGAAAGAAGGCTCTTTTGGTTTAAACACAAGCAACAAGAACAGCGAACCAGAGGCTCGAGGACCCTAATATAATCGCCCAACCAAACCAAGTTTCGTGTTCATGTATATGATGATACTGTTGTATGATTATTTGTGTGTTCCATTCTTGACTAGGAAAATGTATTGCTATCATCTCATTTAAAGAGAATCAATATCACATTTCAGTTTCAATTTCTTTTACATCAAAAAGTAGAACAGAGTCATCTACAAAGAGTTTGGCCATTTTTGCACTAAAAATAAAAAGAGTTTGGCCTTATTTTTTATGTACACTGTTTCTTGAATACTGAACACAGGCAGCTGCAAGGAGAGAAGAGCTGGTCGGTTTTTGGTTCAAGAAAATGCATTCTACTCGGCGAAAGAGTGTTCATTCAATTGCTCGGTTGGAATCGGCTCGACCTTCTCAGCCTTGCCATCTTTCTTCGGGATGATCAGACCGTACCCTCCTTCTTTTCTCTTGTACAATATGTTTATCTCACCTGCCACCAAAAAAACAGTATCAAATTAGTCTTTTCTTCTTATGATCTTCATCTGTTTAAGCAATCGAGCAAACATGGAAGAAAAAAGAGAAAACGTTCGCATGCGTACCGGTTTCTTCGTTTTGGAAGCCATAGAAATCGTGAGAGACTAATTCCAGCTGCTCTACAGCCTCAGAGATGGTCAATGGTGGCATCTCAAAGTACTTGGTACGGACAACCTGTCGAAAAAGAGAAAAAACATCGTCAAAGAAACAGTTGTTGAAGATCAGAGACCAATGATAATAAGGTAAGTATATATGGACCAACCTCCTTGATCAAATCACCCTCTTCTTCTTCTTCATCTTCTTCCTCAGAGTCCTCCACAACCGGCTCAATCACTGGCTCTCTGACTTTCGATCTGTTGAAGCCTTTCATGTGCCTTCCGTGGTCAGAGTCCTTCTCCTTGATCTTCCTCAGCTTCCTCTGTATTATCGTTGATACCAAGTCTATACAACCGTATACCGTCTCAGCATCTTCCTCAGCGCGCACAACACCATGCTTCTTTGTAAACAATGTTACCTAAAACTCCATAGCATTTTTATATTAGCTCCTCTGAGATAACATTTTTATGGATTTGTACAAACGTATAATGCATAGTTGCTTCATTACCTCGCATCTACGGATCCTAGGGCCTTTACCAAACTCTCCGCCTCGAACAGAGAGTCTTACATCAACTTCTCTCACGAGATGACTGTGTTTCTGAACTGATTTCCCTACTTTCTCCTCAACATGCTGCTTTATTGGGTCTGATAACTGTCACAACAAGCTCACAGTTAACCAATTGACTGAAGAGACATAACTTCAAAACTGTCGAAAAGCAAAATGTAAAATACAAAAATTCTACTGACAAAGAGTTATGAGATTACTGTCTCAAATCTTCCAGAGAGTAAACAGAATCAGTGAACACGCTTTCGACAAAACCAAAAATTCAACAAAACTCGATTTTTCTCTTTGAATCTGTCACAGCCTAACACCAAACATTTCCTGAAGGTTCGAACCTTTTCTAATGACCAATTCTCAATAATCGAAACCCAGAACAAAATCCACATAAAAATTCAATTTTTCCTGTTTTAGACAAGACTTCAAATTTCGAGAGAGTAGCAAAATCCAAACCTCGAGGTTTTTCCCTTGAATGATTAACTTGACGGAAGCGAGAGGACCGTCCCACGACATTTTGACTGCTAAGGAGCTTCTCCTACCCAATTTACCGGATTCGGATCCTACTAGTTTCCGATCATCATAAGCAATACGGCCGAGGAAACCTGACCGGAGAGTCTTTGAATCAGTCCGGCTCGAACCCACCATTGAGACAACCGTGGAAGAAGATGAGCACGGCGGAGAAGAGATCGAGACCCCGCAGTGATGAAACTTCGTCTGAGAAAACCCTAAGAGAGTCGCCATTTGATTTGAGAGATGATGTTTACAGATTCTTTTGTTTGTGAAGTGAAGAGTGAAGACAGTGGAAGTGGGGAACTTTTTTTTTTGTAGGAATAAGGAAATATTTGGATAAGGTAAAAAAATGGATAAGGACGCTGATTTGTGCAAACGGACAGGATTATATTTATTGAATAAGCCCCTTTTCTTTTCATCCATACAAATTAGTTCCTCTTATTTTCAGATTGTGATCACAAACCCTTAATTTCGGCATTTAGTTGGGCAACTGTTTAGTCTTTTTAAAATGAATACTTACTAAAATATTTTTTTATAGTTTTTATATTATTCGTTCCAGTTGTTTTTTTTTTTTCTCTGAATCTTGTGATTCACAATAAAACATAGATGTATCATGTATGTCCACATGGAAAGCTACATTGGATCATCTTGCCAAGGTGTTGATGCTGAAGATTTCCATTAGCCATCAAGGATCCACATAAAAGATATATGAATCATATAAGTAATGAGAAATAGATGACATTTTTTGTAGAAAATTATTATGCAGATGACTGGTGCATGTAAACACTAATTAGAACTCTAGTACTATGTGAAAATAGACATCGGTATAGTTTTTCTAACCCTTTTTCTAAACATTGTTAGATTAGAGCATATATGTGCGAGTAAGTCACGTTATCATTATTCAAACACCATATTTATGGAATTGAGATTAGAGTAACGGGAGATATTTGATGTTTGTTAAGTAAGAAAAAATTTATATATCGAATTATGGAGGGGAAGAAATGATACTAGATGATGAAATGGCATCTATGATACATTGCTAAGTGATGGTACAAATAGGTGAAAGAGCTTAACAGTCTAATTGATCAGATTGCGATCTAGTTTTTTCAGAAGTTACAATAACCAAAATGTTGTTATAAACTCTAATGTCGTGATAAGCAGAGCAAATGCATAATGCAAGTGCAATAGCATTTGTTCTCCGTCCGAAATTAAGACAACGCGAAACTAGTGAGTTTGACTCTAGCTGGTCTACGTGTTGCCTAAATCAACTTCGGAATCTATTAGAGAGAGTCAAATCACAAAGAAACCTATAACAATCTACTCTAGCTCGTGGATAGTTGTTATTACTTATACATACATATATGTAGGATCTGTATTTTCCTGTATATATATATGCGTGTATATGTAGCTCAAACTCCATGGAGTTGCAAACAAAACCCATAACCGCAAATACAAACTAACCAATTTACCGGATATGCAACAACATCAGGCAACTACCCCAAATCTGAGCTAATTAAGTCGAGTTTAACGAAAGTGCCACACGATCTGAATATCGCTCAAAGTGTCACTTTTAAATGAACCTGAACTGAAATTTAATTTTCATCCACATATCTAACGTGCTCGGTTTCCAATCACTGCATGTCACGTATTGCCAAATGTTACATCATTCAACTACACTACTCTCAAATGGGCCATCTGAACTTTTGGACATATTTCTTTCTTTAACTTGTTCTAATAATCAATCCACATTTCTAACCTTAAAATAAATCCTTCGTTGCAAATGATATCATAGGGTCATTGTCCGTTTCTATTTAATCACCTGTTGAAAACTTATAAACTTATAATGATTATTGACTTTTAATTTTAAAACCTAAAAAACACCAGTCTAGCATTGTTCTTACATAGGCCACCTAGTTTGTTTATATCCACCACCATAACATCTCTATCACTTCATTTATCGCTTGGTTAGATATGTCATTGATATCTACTAGTCAACTTCTTTCTTTTCTTTTTATAAATGGACAAAGCCAATAGACATATGATGCAACTTGGAAATATCTCAAGTAGCCGAAAATTAGAAAAAATATCATACAGATTACAGACTGTAAAGAGAGAAAAAAAAATATATCTCAAAAAGTGTGGCCACACAAAAAAGAGAGGTTGAAACTATCACACAGACAACAAATATCTGTTTGAAAAAGGAAGGGTCATGTTCATGTAAGTTAGGCCAAAATATCTTTAGATTTTATTCGTTCGAACCAAAAGCCATCTCGTTCCACCACAATTCCACAAGCGAGTGTGGTATCATCCAACCGAGATTGACACTTTTATAAGTGATAATTTTACGCCGTTGATCTCAAAAGAAAAAAACTGTGTGATATAGGCTGATATCACGTCTCATATAAATCAATGGTTTTTCTTTAAACACTATATTTTGTCATCTCCTAGTAATTGTTGATTCTTTAGTATCGGAAGTTTCGAAAATCGAAAGTATTTTTACGAAACATATTATATTACTAAGTTTGATTAGGAGAAGAGAAAAGCATTGGTCGGGTCAATAACAAAGAAAAGTCAAAACTAAAAAATGAATACTACGTGATATACGGGAAACTGAGTGGAATGAGAGAGCGAGTAGGATCTATCGATCAAACGCGTGGCGCGTGAGGAGACATAAAAATAGATATTTTGGCTCTGACAGTTACCAATCAGATGTGAAAAGCTGTGTCAGATTATCACCATACACGTGTCATATTCCTATCCACCAAGACCACGAGGTTTAAACAAGTGTCTCCTTTTCTCTCTCTCTCTTGACCTTATCCCTCAAAATATCTAGCCGCGAGAATAACTAAAAAACTCGTCTCATGGTCCCTACCTTGACACGTGTACATTTTCCGTAATTTACCTCATAATCAGATACAGCAACAACAAAAAAAACAAAATGCTGATAAAATTCGGCAAACCATGAACAAGTAATCATTTGTACGATTTTTTTTCTTCTAATGACATCGAATTTAAATATTATTGTTTCGTGACTAACAATTATTTACTATATGACAGTTTAAATTATGCATGGATCATCATTTTTTGTTTGGTTCGTAAAAGTTTATGGTGTAAAAAGTTTATTGATTGTGTTTCTGAAGTACCAACTTAAGAGTTAAGATGAAAGATAAAACCGAAAATTAATTTATAAAAAAAAAGGAACTGAAGCATATTATTATTCTAAAACAAAACTGTATCATTATTATCTCAGAAAATAAAATGTTAAACCTCATGTATCCTTGGTTTCTTTTGTAAAATTATATATTAGAGAGCATGTACCAAACCAAACAAACAATACAATTATTATTTTTCCGATAATACTTTTTCCCCACTTGCATTAGATATTTTGTCGGTTGATTTTATCTCCAAAAGTCACGAGTTGGGATTTTTTATAGACCTATTTGTTCATTAAAATGGCGAATGTTGAATACAACTTACATTGAAAAAAAAAACAGAATACAGTTAAAGACTACTAGCTGTTTGGTAATCATAATCAACTAAACTAAGCTAAAAGTACAGTTAAAAACTTAGCTGTTTTGTTTTGCATAAATGTTTTTATTAAAAATAATAGAATATTACTATATAATCACCATATATCAATCATTATATATAGATTATAGAGTATTAGAGTGATACAAATAATATAGTATGAATCTAAAGTTTTAATAGATGCATTGTCTAACACTCTATAGCATATTTTTCACCATTATAAACTTTATTTTTTATTTTGTAATTTTTTTGTTGAAAAAAATAAATTATATTTTGTAATTTTTTTTGTAAGTTACAATAAGTACAAAAGAAAACAAAAAATTGTACTAAAATTTTATTAAACTTTTGAGTTTTTATTTTGTTAAAATAACAATTAAATAGTATATAATATGCTTTATCGTACTAACATATCAAAAATATGAAAAGAATTGACCTTTATTTATACATATCATTATTCTTTTGTTAAATAACTATACAAGCATAACTAATAGATTCAATGTTTAATGATCTATCATGGCTGACAAAATAAGCATAAAATTACAAAATAGAAACGAATCGAAATGCAATAAATATTTTGGTATAAGCAGAAAAATTAATATCCAACTTTAAATATGAACCACAGAAGACAATCAACGCACAGCCACCACACCAATTAAAAAAAAAGGTTATTTGGCGTATTGGATGATCTCTTTCGGACAGTATCTGCTGAGTTTAAATATATATCCACGTCAGCAACACTACTAGATATTTTCGAATCACTTTTATTAGTTTCGTGACCGTTAGATTATGGTCGGTGGGTCGCGCCATTTAAATCTCAACCGTTGGAACATTCGCCAGATATCAAGATATTTTCGTTCTTCTTTTTCTCTGTTATAGAATAAGATTTTTTCCTCTTTATCTTTCCAGTTTCCCACTCACAAATTTTTCTTTGATTTGTTTTGTAACTGTTTGTTTCTTCTCTCCCCTTTTCTCTTTCTGGAGCTTCAATCGAATTTGGTTTTTAAGCGATTCCTGAGAGATGCGAGAAATGAGCGAGGAAGTTGTTGAACTGACGGTGGAGCAAGTAGCCGAGGCTAGCGGAGGAAAGCTATCCCGGCGGAGGATGAGGAGGAAAGACGCCGCAGAGGGCGGCGGCAACGGATTGGTGAAGTGGGAGAGGTTTCTCCCGAAAATCGCGTTGAGAGTTTTGCTCGTCGAAGCAGACGACTCTACTAGACAGATTATCTCTGCTCTCCTCAGGAAATGCAGTTACAGAGGTCAGTTCCGATGAGATTTCGCTCGACCATCGTGATTTTCTTCGGGATTTTGTATTTTAGATTTCTCGATCTGGTTTCCTTATGATCTTTTGATTGTTTTTGGGAAAATCTTTGTGGAATCGGAGAATCTGGATGTAAAACCACGAGAATTCGATTTAGCTGTTAATGGATCTGAATTTAGCGTAATTTTTAATGACTGCAGCTAATTTGTGCCTTTATGTATGGTATAATCCGTATTCAAGGATTCGTTAATAATAATCAGTCGTCGGTTAGCGATTAACGACTTTTCAAAAATCGCTTATTCGGAAATGAATTTTTGCTATATTTTATATATATTATTAAATATTTTATATATAAGATGACACATTAGTAGAAAAATCATATATTTCCAATTTATTAAATATTTTATCAAACATGTTTTAAAATTATAGATTTGGCCCATTGATTTTAATTGGTCGACGATTTGTAATTAATCCGGTAAAATCAATCAAATAACGTTTGATTAAATAGTAAAAACTAAAAACTGGGAATTTTTAGAACAAAGTATGATTCAAGTCAAATCAGTAAAGTCAACGATTATGGTTTTCTTTTGCATCTGATGTTTTTTGGGTTGAAAATAACAAAGATTGTTATCTTAAGCACATAATGAAGCCGTTTGAAATTCCAGCTTCTCTTTGGCATGTGAAAAGACCTTTTCTTTTTATCTTGAAAACAGAGCTTTGAATTCTTGCTATGGAAAATGAAGCATTTACCTCTACTGCTTTGATTCTTAATTTATAATCTCCACAACGAGCTCAAAGGTTTAACGTGGTTCGTTTTTTTGTGTTTGCCTCTCTCAGTTGCTGCTGTACCTGATGGCTTGAAGGCATGGGAGATGCTAAAAGGCAACCCCGAAAGCGTTGATCTGATATTAACAGAGGTTGATTTGCCTTCAATATCTGGTTACCCTCTTTTGACACTTATCATGGAGCATGATACCTGCAAGAACATTCCTGTCATAAGTATGTCACATTCACCACAACTCCTGCTTCTTTTTTTTGTTCTCATCACTTTGAAATGATTTTTTCTAACTCATTTGTTTTTTTTTTTTCTTTCTCAGTGATGTCAAAACAGGACTCGGTGAACACTGTGTATAAGTGCATGTTGAAAGGTGCCGCTGACTATCTTGTGAAGCCGTTGAGGAGAAATGAGCTGAGAAATCTCTGGCAACATGTCTGGAGAAGACAAACTGTAAGTCCTTAGACGATTCTCTTTACCTTTTGTGTCCTGAACAAATCTACAACTAGACAAACCATCCTTATATAAGTTCTGGGAAATTTCGTTGTCTATTAAAAGATAATTGAGTTCTCAGATTTCTTTGTTTTTTGTTTTCTTGATCATCTTGGCAGTTACTTGCTCCTGGTAGTAGCTTTCCTCTGGATGAGAGTGTTGGACAGCAGAAACCTGAAGGTGCGTCTGCAAACAACTCGCTTGAGAGAAACGAACATCCTGTAATTGGGAATGGTGGTGATACTCAGGTTAGTTCTCATTTTGGACTATCTTGTTTACACTTCTTGATTCTGTTCTTGTGTGTTTGATTCTAAATTTTTAGTTGAATTTTGTTTTCTGTAGAGCTCATGTACAAGACCAGAGATGGAAGGCGAGAGCGCAGACGTGGAAGACACGTTACAGAAGGAGAGCGCAGAGCCTCTGTACAATGTGAGCTCATCGAAAGAAGCCATTGACTTCATGGGAGCGTCGTCGTTAAGAAGAAACGGACAACGAAACAGAGAAGAAAGTGTTGCCAACTACGAATCTCGGATAGAGCTTGATCTCTCTCTGAGAAGACCTAACAACAACACTTCCGAGGACCAATCTTCTGGAGACCGGCCTGCTCTTAACCCTTCTAGTGCCTCTGCTTTCACAAGGTTAGTTTCTGATTCCTTCTTCCCATCAATCTTTTCAAGAGTTGTTGTTTCTTTCTGCTGACTGTGTGTGCTATGTTCTTGTTGCTGCCAGGTACGTTCACAGGCCGTTGCAGACACAATGTTCTGTCTCTCCCTTGGTTTCCGACCAAAGAAAGAATGTTACAGCAAATCAAGATGATAACATTGTCCTAATCAACCAATACAATACATCCGAACCGATTCCAAATGCTCCGAGAAGAAACGAGGCTTGCTTTTACACTGGAGCTGAGTCACAAGGTCCACCGTTTAGCAATCAGATGATTTCTTGGACGGGACAGAGCTCTTACCCAACACCAGTTCCTATCAAGAGCATACAGTTCACTGGTCCTAACACAACAGCTTATGCATCAGCCATGGCTCCTGCTTCACACTCTCCAAGCCCGACTTCTGTTAGCCCGCATGAGTACAGCTCCATGTTTCACCCGTTCAACGGTAAGCCCGAGGGTTTGCAAGAGCGGGATGGTTCCATGGATGTAGAGGAGAGAAGACACGTCTCTTCTGCAACCCAACATAGTGGAGTAGGCAATCACAGTGATGCAGAGAAGAAGAACGAAGATGGGTACTCGTCGTCTGTTGGGAAGATTCAGCAATCTCTTCAACGGGAAGCTGCACTGACCAAATTCCGGATGAAGCGCAAGGACCGCTGTTTTGATAAAAAGGTATAAACTTTGATGTTTTCATGATCCCAGAAACGGCTTGTTAAGAAGATTGTGTACTAACGGCTTTGTGAATTGACTAAACAGGTCCGTTATGAGAGCCGGAAGAAATTAGCAGAGCAACGGCCGAGGATTAAAGGACAATTCGTTCGTCAAGTCCAGTCCACTGAGACTTCAACACAAACTCCACAGTGATCCAACAAATTCAATTTTGTATCATCTAGAAAGGATTTTGTTTTCTCCCATGCAGGAGCTCTTCTTGTGCTAACTTTACGCACGTAGTTTGTGACACTTTTTGTGTGTACATACAACTTTCAAGCGTGTTGTTGAGTTTTAGTTAGTACTTAGTACCTACTCTAGATCTGTAATTACATTTGATGGATTGTTTTTCTGTAACTTGCAAGAAGAGTTTATGAGATTGAACAAACTCTATTAAAGAAGTCTCAGCACAAAATAATGAAATTTGAAAGAAGAAAGATGAGATACAGTGAGATGAAAACTTCTGAAAACAACTACGAATAGTAGCCAATCATACATGAGAAGAAGATTAAAACTGACAATTAATATGCTATGTAAATATGTAATAAGTATTTATCTCTACATGGCTCTGTTTACTCATGTAAACTGATGGTCATTGTGATGTCGAGTGTCAAATGTAGAGTATCAAATTTCCTTTGCCACAAAAAGATCAGCATGATAATAATGTGAGTGTCGTGAGATCACAAGCAAAGGCTTTAGGAGCGTCAATTGTCCATCTAAACCATATTTTAAACTGAAAATAAAGTATGTTTAATTTTAGGCTAAGTAGCAATCTCTTACGCTTTGTTTACTCTTTCTTGATACGAATGTACTCTCAAAACTTGGAATTAGATGGAAAATGCAATTTATTTCATACAAGGTTAAAGAATGTTATATATCATGATATTAATTAGTTCTAAGAAAATATATCACTATTATTATTTTATTTTTTTACGTTGGGGACAATTCTTTTAACAAAATATGTGTTGGGTACACATAAAAATTTTACTCAGTAATTTTGTATTTATGGTAATTATTCAACACTATTTCTTCTAACTTTTTCACAAAGATTACTAGCAGTCAAATAGAAAATTAGGACTATAACCATTTACACGTTAACTTTGAGAATAAATAAAATAACTAAATACGTTTGCACTTGTTAATATAAATTTATTTTAGGAAATACAAAGTTTAAAGATTATACATGCAAATATCAGATTCCACAAGAATTTCCCCAGGACCACCATAAGTAAAATAGTAACCGAGATTAGCAGTCGTAAAGATAGGTACTTCACCAATTCTTAATCCATAACATTTGGTACTATCTAGCAATATCTCTACATGAAAATTATCAATGCTACGCAGCTTATAATTGGGATCTAAGACATCAATATTTGCAAAAGCTCCGGAATCTGTGACATCCGAAATACCCATTGGAGGGCTTGAACCAGAATGCGAAGCCTGAACAACACCTCCAACTCCAGCCATACTTGCACCATTATCTAAAAGGTTAAATAACTCTTTTGGCCAATAACCGACATACACTATAGATCCATTCATTTTATGTTGTTCAAGCCACCAATTTCCTGACCTTTTATCCTTTTATATAAATTAAAAAACATAAAAATAATTTATTAGTATGAAAGATATATATGTATATATGATTAATATGAAAATTTTGAATCATTTAAATCATTTGGTATTAAGGATCAAAAGAAAAAAGTCATGAGCAATATATATAAATTAAGAATATACCTTGTGGATGGACAAACGTATCGAACCGGAGTCTCCTACTAACTTAAGTTCATCATTGGGATAAACTATAGGAACATCATGCGACACTTGAACAAACCCTAAGCATGCCATGTTATAACATCCTTTTCCATTTTTACCCTATCAAATCATATTTCATATTTATTGATCAAGAAACTTCACCATAAATAATTACAAGAGATAACCACCATAAGTAAAATTGTTTGCATGAAGAAGCACAAGTCACATATACCTTCCAAAATCCATAAGTCCAAACACGCCCATCGCCAAACAAACTTGAATTTATCTGTAAAAAAAAACTTGCACTATTTTAAGAATATACTATCCATATGACTAAATGTATAAATAGACTAAGTGATTTACTTTTTACAAATGTAATACTTACCATTACACCTGCTGAGATAAAATTAGTCTGCTTATTCAGTCCATTGCCTATATATATTTGATTATATAAGGCTTGATCTTTTTGAATGTTTAGCATATATGCATTAAACCGAGATTCTACACCATAAAATGGACCATTATGTGACTTTACTCCAGCAATCTATTGAGAACTGGTAATATTAATGACTTCATACTTATAATAATCTAAAATATCAAATTATGAGAAATAATATAAAAATGTGGAGATTTGAGATTAGTGTTTACATGGGTTCCAGGACTATCGGCTGACAGTGAATGAAAATATTTTTCAGCGAAAAGTTGTGAGTTTGTGATAAATTCTTGTGTATTTCTCAATATAGGAACGGTTCCATTTGGGCAACCTATTTTTGGATTATTGTTGCCAGTGTGATTCTTGAATTCAGTTTTTGAAACTGTTGGTTTCATCTTTTTAAAAAGAATAAAGTATAGTCAAAATTTATTTGATTCAAAACAATATTTTATAAAAGTAAAACTGTAAGACAAATTTTTAAAATCATGCACCTGGATTTGGTGGGTTTTTAGCAAAGGATGATCAAGTCCTGGTTGCTTATAAATATCTATGCAGTCGTATGTTACATTTCCACTTATCTGCCAGAAAAAAAAAAATATATATTAAGTTATTAACAATAGTACGTAGACAATGTGAATTCAATGTAAGACATATTCGGTTAAGGAAAAGATAGTTTATAACAGAGAAAGGAGACATGTGTTTCGAGCTTTGTTTTGAAACTGACCTTGAAGGATCTTGTCTGCACTTTACTTTGATCGGAACAAACTATGGCTGCTGAGAATAAAAAGGTTAAAAGATTCATAACAATGGACATCGTTTTAATTGTTATTGACATTTTATTAATTTTGTATATCCAAGAATGAAGGCTACATACCAAAAATAAGGGGCTTATATTGTAAAACAACAATTATGGAAAGATCATTAAAGCTCAATCGTATATATTGAAACTTTATAGCGTAAATGGAAATTAGTGGGGGAGGAAGTGATAGTATTTTGACCAGAAACCAAAAGAAAAAGGCATATTGCGTAAATTCTAATTTATATTCGAAGCTACGAAACTATAGTCACATGTTTGATCCAACGAAAAAAAAATTGCAGTCTACGTGGAGATACTTGCTTGCTAGAGTATATGTTATAGTTTGTGATTGGGTTTTGTTTGAAATCATATAGTCACTTTTCTGAGTTTGAGGCACTTTGAAAATTGTTGAATTTTTTAAAATCTGAGTTGACCTTGGATAGTGGTAAAGTTAACGACATGGAAGGCTTCATTTTAGTTAGAAGGAAAATAATTACTTAGTTTGTATTTAATCTGAACCGTTAATTTAATAATATAGTTACATGATCGTGTGGCTGCTTGCATAAGAAACCCCTCAAATTTCATAGGAAAGAGAAAATCTAGAAGTAATCAGGTGAGAGTGTGAAAGTTAGTTCGATGAATGGATAGGGAAGTGAGTGACGCTGAAATCAAGGACGGAAGGAAATAATGGTGAAGATGCTTGTAAGGTGAGGAAAATCGTACAAGATTGAAATCAGTCATCTTGAGAAACAGATGATATTTTGAACACATGGATAGTGAATGGTGGATGGGTTGTCCTTGTATGGATATGCTTTTTCAATTATTAGTTGGAGTAAATAACACAAGAGGAGATTGTGTCCACGATTAAGCTTTGTTGTTTCCTTTTACCTGTTTTGTTCCTTGTTACTTTTTGGTACTACAAACACAAGGTATATGTGCATTTAGTAAAACGTGTTTGGTGATGAAAGAAGATGGCGTCTTCAATTTGTTCTTCTTGATTGTATCCATGATTTGTTTTTGTTTGGAAGCTAGGGCAAGGAAGAATGTGACCAGTTTAGACTTTGAATCGGTATTGAAAAAATGGCTATATGAAGAACATATGAAAGGTTTGTTTTTAGGAAACTGTTTGTAAATCAAAATATTACATTAACACTGGATGAATGGTGCTATGGACATGTTATTGTGGACACAATTAACATTTACCAAGAGACTTTATCCATATGGAGAAGGAAAAAATGGTCAAATTTGTATAGTTATGTATCTCATCCATGGTGAGTAGGTTGAATAGCAAATTAGGGTTAGAGGGTGTTGGTGTCATTTACATGTTAGAACGTGACTCTAGTCGTATAGTTCTTGGAATTACTTATATACTTGCTTTGCTTTGCTTTCTATTTACATCAAGATTAATTAGAGTGTGGAGAGTGCTTTTGCGTTTTGCCAACGTTTTATAAAATTTTAGTATAAAAAGCTACTTCAACCAAAATTGGAGAAAAGCTTTTCTGGGTTGATGAGTTTAAAAATGTGGGAAGCTGGATCTGGAAACAGTTGATGAAACTGCGTAATATGGCAAGACCGTATCTTTATTGCCGTCTCGTCAACAAGAGAATCAAAAGAAGGCGTTAATCATGGTTATAGCCTCCGTTTTTGTCCTAATATCGCTCTTTTTCCGCTATTTTGTGATGGATGGAATGCTGCAGCAATGGGAGACAGAAGAAACTGACCGGGAGGAATGAAGAATCTTTACTACAGATGTTTATATTTGTTCAGGGTATTTATTTTAAATACAAGATTCAATAACACACCCTTAATATATATTACAATACATAATACTATTATCGTATTTATTATGTTTTACTTATGTTTTGCATATATTTTGCATATATTTTGCTTATAATTTGCTTATGTTATACTTATTTTTGTAATACAAAATTTTTAACAACTCTATTCTTTTTATTATTTTTATGTATAAATTTATTGTTTATTTCTAAATAACAATAATTTATTTTATTTTAATTTAGGTGAGTAAATTCAAATAAAGTTTAAAGTCAAACAAAATTAAACGAACACAAATAGATGACAAAGACACTACAACTACGACTTCTTACAAAATAGAAAAGACTTACTTGAGGCATCAAAAGGAAAACACTTTACAAATGCTCGGGTGATCCCCAACCAGAATGAGAAGTATGTGACGATTGCCATTACCGTTTGCATCATTGTCCTCATCTCTCTCTCTCTTCATTCGCTACATAGTTTTAGATCGAGTCATTCAGCTGTGGCGGGAACAAGAACCGGGAAGAAACGCCGCAGAAATCGAACTCAATGACGTACAGGAAGTTCCCTGATCGTTTAGTTTTTGGTTTTATCCTTTTTATTATGATTCCGTTGTCGTTTTAAACAAGGAGAGTACACTCATCACTCTCTGTAAATCTCCATTAGGAATAATTATTCTTAATCTGAATAAGTGAGTGACGTTTAAAAGCCACCACGTTATATTACGATGCCTGATTTAATATACATACACTCTGTAAATTTTCGGTTTGCTTTACATCATGAATCCGAGTTTCTTAGTACTCAAATGCATTCTAGATATTATAGTGTATTTATTTATAATTTTCTTTCTGTTGACAAAACGGAATATAAAATCTTATTTCAACAAAAAGTGTGTTTCAGGCTTTTATTTATACTGTACGAAATTACGGATACGACCTAAATGATAGTAGAACAATGGCCCATGGTGTACAAAGTACAAACCAAGGCCGCAAATTTGGAGACTCTCTAAATTATCAACAATCCATACGACTACTACCATTGATTTATGGATTTTATCACTCAATAACCATAAAAAAACATTAAATTAAAGATATAGCCATATTTTTTGATGAACTATGATATTTTGTGTATATATTATAATATGACAAAAATATCCTTAATGAAAAAGGAAACAATTTTTTTTTTTCTTCTTTCTCCCTCACGATCGCCGCCAACCCTCTTCCTCCCTTTTGATTGATTTGGGTTTACAGATTCGGATTTAGAGTTTATTGTTTAGTTATTAGGGTTTATTATTTACGGTGTCCAAACTCTCTGCCACGGAATCTCAACTCCGTTCGCTTCTCTTCTCCGTTACTTTCCATTCAATGAGTGTGCAAATGAGTCTGACGCATTTAATCGTGTAAAAATGGACCAGTTGTCGGAGAAGAATATATTATCCGCTCATACAGTTATATGCCGGAGCAATTGTGTATTTTAGAGCCAGATCTTGGATTTTTTTCGATTTAAACCGATTTGAGTCTCATTTATCAAAACCAGTAACATATATTTCTCCAATGTTGATTATTATCTCTTGGTGGTGAGCTCCGAAGGTTCTATCGATGAAAGAATAAATATTTATTTGACTATCTTGTCGAAGGTATACCGTGATGGCCAACAAAACTCATATCATTCAATTTTAATTGCGGCGGATATGGAGATTAAGCCGACAACAGATTTGTCGGAGGAGAAAGGTGGAGGCGGAGAAGAAGATTGTGGATTTGCACATGACGTCACTTGGTTGCCCATAGACCAATTTCGGTCTATTCAGTAAGGGTATTTTGGACCAGAAAAAGTCCAGTTGGCTACTCACTTAAATTCAGGTCTGATATGACTATATTGTTTATTTCCTTGTTCAATATGGTTATTCAGCAAATTCTCCCAATCTACTCCAAATTATCTTTCTTTATGTGTTTTTCTTTCTTTATTTCGCAGTGATGTCGACACAGGACTCGGTGAATACTGTGTCTAAGTGCATGTTGAAAGGTGCGGCTGACTATCTTGTCAAGCCGGAAGAAATTAGCAGAGCAAACAAATTGTTTGATATCCGAAGAAAGAAATACAGTTAAAACCAAAAAAAAGAAAAAAAAAAGAAATACACATAGTTTGAGTCTTTTACAGTCGAATCGAATTGGGACTAACCCATTTCCAGTAATGCCTTTTCACTGTAACCGCTTTACCAGCGGCGCGTGTTTCCTCCGAATCTTCCGTTGAGTCTCCGCCGTATTCTTTCTCTTCCGTGCAGAAATCTTCCTCCGGTAATCCCTGCACCGTCGCGTCGACCGAGTGAAGTGCGTAACGCGCCGGTAATCCTGGGTATGATAGCGAGTTCCTTTCCTCTACTCTTCTGCTGTATGTTCCGGGAAGAACTTTAATCCTCTGCCCAATATCGTCGTTGTCACTGTTGAAGATGGATCCGAGCTCTTCTTTTATGGCGCGAAAGACTGCTTCATCGGGGGTTTCTTCTGGCTTCATCTTCTCCGATAAAGGGCGAAATCTATCCCGGATGCTTCCGTCGGATAATTCCTGGTGAGCTTCCACGAGGATTTTCCCGTCTTTTCCGATAACACGGACGGTGACGACGTTGACGGTGCGGACCGGCGGGGTGGAATCGGCGAGAGATGTCTCGCCGTCGGAGAGCTCAAGCCAGAGGTTGTGAACGTTTTTGGTTCCCGGTTTGACTCCCCAGGCAGCGAACGAGTCAGAAGGCAATCGCGATTCGAGCCAATCGGAGAGCGATTGAGGATTAGCGAAGCGTTGGGAGAGAGGCTTCGGCGTGGGAGGAGATCTAGGGGACATGGCGGTGGTTCGACGACGAGGACTTATTAAAGGGAAGGAGAATCTGTTGGGAGGGAGAGAGAGCAGGGGCTTAGGAGAAGACCAGAGGAAGAGGAGAGAGACCGCGGCGAGAAACAGATCGGGAAGGGCGGAGGAAACGGTTGCGTGACGAGGCCGGTGGTTGTTACGGCGGTTCACGAGAGGAGTATGCGGCGGAGTTTGGCCAACGAACATGACAATGACGAAAATGCCCCCGAAACTCTCAATCGTGGCTCATACTCGGACTCGGAGAGAGGAGAGGGCATAATAACAATTTATTGGTTTCTTTAGATTTTCGACGACCAGAGAGATAAAATATGAGGGGGAGATTGTGAAGAGTCAAAAAGACGATATTCGCATATCTAACCTTCACAACTAGATACTCTTTAATTGCACAATAGATCTTACACTTTACAAATTTACCTTTCTTACCCTCATCAGATGACATCACACACATTTAGTACCAGTTTCGTAATTACAACGAAAGAACACACATTATATTCAGTCTTTTTACTCCTCATCGTCGTCGTCCTCGTCCACATCATCATCATCATCATCCAGAGCATTGGATTCTTGCTCGTAGATCTGATACTCTCCATCGCTGCCACTATCCAAAGCTGGTTTTCTGCTTGGAAATCCATCGAACAAACCTTGGAGATAGGTTCTCGAGTTGTTCTCCATGTCATCATCTAATCATCGTTTAAAGAAAAACCAAAAACTCTAGAATCTGCATATACTAAGAATGATCAATCTATCGGTGCTTGTGTTATGAAATTTTATGCATTCAAGGATACATCCATGCGAACTCAACGATATCTCATCATCATTTCCAGCCTGAAAAAGAGCAAATTAGAGGAACAACGAAACAATAAAATGGATTTACGGGAAAACAAATGGGTAAAAAGTTTGCAAGTATGGTTACCTCATCCAGTTCCTCGTATTCATCATCTTCATCTTCATCTTCATCATCAACATCAACATCATCCTCTTTCTCTTTGTTTCTGTTTTTATACTTCTTCATATCTTCCCCATCTGCGGATTGTTTCACATCAGTACCTGTTACTATACTTCCATATTGTTTAAGAATTGGGTTTGTTTGATCTTACCTTTAGTTTTTTCCTGGTGATCTGGTTGACATGAGTTCAGTGCATCTTTCTGAATTCGTGTATTCTCTGACCTCTCAAACTCGTCTTGTATAGATTTGAAAACATCTTCGAAACCTGGCTCAGGAAACGCAGACACGAACCTCACAGCTACACGGAGTCTCAAATTATCAAGCAGCGCTTCTGAGAACCATCCTGTTTTATACTGGCAACAACAAAACATATCAAATCAGATAACCGAGACTCCATACAGAACATTTTCACAGTTCATCAAGGCTTGTCAAAGTTACAGTAATTACGTAATACACGACTTTGTGTGTGTGATTCGTGAGGCGTGTTTCGATAGTTGCATTTTTACAAGTGGATATAAATGTCTGATCTGTGACAATTTTTTTAATTACGGAGCAAACGTTTCCTGTCTGTTCTTCATTGTTAAAGCAACAAGCGAGAGATTTAAATTTTTTGGAATTTACTTCATGAACAAACTCACATTACAAGTGGTCTGCTTTGGAGGCTTTCTTATCTCTCGTTGAATGTACTCGTCTTCAAGTTCGAATAGCTGTAGAAATGTTTGGCATTTGAAAGGAAACACTTTAAACGTACAAATGTCATCCCAGCTTGGCTTTGACCTGCCACAGATAAAACATCACCTTATAATCGGAGCTTTTTTCCTACAGTTCACCATGGATTCAATAATTGCAAAGAAATGTTATGATATGTTCTGTTTTCTTTTCCCATCGATACAAGCAAGTTGGGAATCTTGAGTAGAGGAAAGATTATGTAACAAAATAAGGAAAAGATTACTTGTTAGTTGCATTGGCATCACAATAACCCCTCAATTCAGGTGGAACCCTGAATTCCATTCTCTGGTATCTGAAAAAAAAACATACACAAAGGAAACAGAGGTAAAAATTTGACATACATCAGCAGACATAATGCACACAAAATGTGAACTACAGAAGAAGATTGATCCAAATCCCTCCCAGATAAGCCAAGTAGAATTTGTATATTCTCCAAAATACTTTGGAGAAGACGTAGAAGTTCCGAGGTTAAATTGACATTGTCCCCTCTATCAAGAACATGCTAGTGAAAAAACAACCACATACTCCAAACTCTTAACAAGAGAGAGAGAACTCACACACGAGACTCAGGATCTTTTCGTGGATCATAGCCTCTTTTAATCCAGAACCTAAGAAATGGACCACCCGAGAAATAATACGCAGCCCTAAGAAGAAACCTGCCAAGAAAAACTCCAGAAAGTTGGTTATTGCAGTACTAAGAAAACTAATCCACATAAGAAACGCATAAAATCTGTTCACCTGTTTAGCATATGATGTGTGCATTTAAGACCTTTATCAAGTAGCCGTTGGACTATGGAATCTCTTGTCCACACAGGTCTCTCTTCAAACAATGCAGACACTGCTACCTGCCATTCCCATTGGTTGGAGCTGGGAACAATAAAGTCTTCCCAGTTTAATATCTTTGGGATCTGTATGAACGCTAAGGACCGATCAAAGATATCAAAAATGAAAAGAAAAGCATCAAACAAACATGGCTTCATACTCAGCAATAATAAGATTTGGAAAATTAGTAAAACAGAGAAAAGGATATCTTTGACATTGAAATCAATAGCAAATACTGGGCCAATATCTATCTGCATCATCAGAAAATCAATCAACAAAGGGAGAAGTAGCAGAAAGTGTCAAACCTTGACGTTATAGTAACTAAGAACTCTCTACCAGTCTATTAGTTACAGAAAGACAATATGGCTTGTCAAATCGGTAGATTATATGTTTTGAGTCATTTCTTCTTTTACCTCATAAAGATTCTGAATTGCTTCCTCATCTTTCTTTTTTAGGCCTGATTTTCCTGGAAGTCTCAGCCTGCAGATCAAATAGCGCAAGTGGAATTAACCATAGAACATAAAACACTTTAATTAACTATGTTATCCTTCATCTTTCGTCACCCTAAATAGTAAAGTACTCCAGACTAAACATCAGGTTCTCCTAACTGAGATTCAGATGAAAACAGATAACTTCACGTGGACATTTTTGTTACCAGGTAAACAATGATAAAATTGTTGGAATAATTAAGACAGCGTAATCTTACACCAAGTTGTCTGGCATATCTTTGGGTGCAAAGAACTGTGGCAATAGCATCATTACATCTTCATCAGCCATGTCCATTAGATCATTGTTTCCTGCATGATATCAGAGAAGAATCACTTTAAATACTATGTTATCACAGTTTTAAGATTAGCAATACAATGAAAACACCAAATGAATAGAGACGGATCACCTGTAAGCGAGTCCATCTCCATCCATTTTCTCTTCTTCTGCTGTGCAATATCCGCGTGAATAGGAATAACATGCTGGTAATCGGCCATGCCTTTGCAACACCGACATGAATAAGAGTAAAAAGAAACTCAGCAAGAAAACTTTAGATGCAAAAGACCGCAGAAACTAGAGAGCTAGGCTGTTACCATCGAAGCAATACGAATCAGTCACACGAGCTACAATATCAGCACACAGAGCTGGGCAAGATTCTGATGTATTGCAAGCGGCAAGAACAGGTTGATTTTCAGGGAGAAGAGAATCTTTCTTAACATCTTCCTTAGAGATCTTTAACAGAAAGCCATTACAAGGACGTTGTTCCCCATATGCAGGATGTGCATAAGGATCTTCAGGGCGGAAATGAAGCTCAAGCTTGTTTGACGTTGATTCTCTTGCCTACAAAGAGATTCAAAATGGTTATACAGATAAGCTCCTCAAGATGATATTATCAGCATTTCAAAGTGAAAAACAGTCTTAGGCAAAGGCTGAAATTTACGGTTGTGATCCCTTGGATTCCCCCAAGAGTCTCCAGGGCTCGGGAAATAGATGATGGATATCCAGGGTAGTGCACTACGAATGTCTCCTTGCTCGGCAAGTTTCCCGATATCTTTCCGTTTTCTATGATTCCCATTGTCTCTAGTGTAGCTGATACATGATACAAGAAGAAGATGAGTGTTCTTAGCTAAGCGACGGTACTTCAGAAAATCAGAATCTATCTTCGGGAATCGAGCTAGCCAATTCTACACAAATGAGATTGAGAGATTTCCGGAAATACAGTGACATAGGAACATGGAGATTCTGGTGCTGAGCAAAATGGCACTGAGAAAATTTTCGGAAAATATTTCAAAAATTGGAACACGAAAGCTATGAGATAGTTGAAAGGGATTGAAAAATAGAGCTCAAATTAGTCCAAAACCATGAAGGACAGAGCGATGCAAGTATTGAGGAAGACTCTAATCAATACGATCCAAGTACGCAGAAGCTGGACAGAGAGAACGATGGTATACCAGAATTAGATGTTAAGGATCAGAATAGATCTTAAATTGGAGTTGGAGTAGACGGACTTCCGGAGCGCGTTGAAGAGCACCGGAAGAACATACGGCGGTGGGAGAAGGACCACCGGAGCTTTTGCACGGGATTTGTCGCCTGCCCTTGATGGCGAAATGTTAAACGTTGTCGTTTTAGAGGATTCGCCGATATCTGATCTCACACTTGACCGGGCCGGTCTAGAGTGGACTAATCGGTTCGATCATTTTAAACTTCTTTCCTAAAGTTTAATACCGAAAATGGAAAAGAAAAAGTTCCCGGTTTTCTGTTCAGTGCAGCACTTTATAAAAATTTAATGTTTTGACTAAAATTGAAATATTTTTGACTAGAATCTACATAAACCATTATTGCATACAATAACTTTTGTACAAATCAATAAACATTGATTGAAGATTTAAGGAGATGATTAGAAGAAATCTTCTACAAATCTCATCTTGTTCTTTTTACTAGATACATTTTTTACTTTGTGATCATTGTTTGATGCAAGAACTGGTTTGTATTCTCTTCCTTTTCTTTGGAATGTTGTTTTTTTTCTTTCTCTTTTAGAATGTCTCTCTTAGTCTGATTGTTCCTACGCAGAAATCGGCGAGCTCACAAGTTGTTTCTCATATTTATTTACAATCCGGAGATATATATTCTAGTTTGATCATGTCGGTCGTGGAAAATGCTGATGTGAAAGTGGACTCTTCTGGTGAGAATCTACACAAAAGCATTGTTTCACCACCTCAAACGAAGCCGCCATGTCCTGATGATCATAACTCCAAATCCAATTCCTCTGTTAAGACATCCCAAACCAGTGAAGTGGATCTCAAGATTGAGATAAGTCATTTGGATGAGAAGTTTTCTAAGTTAAATCCGATGGCTATGGAATTTGTGCCTCCTTCACTGGCTTATCCCTCTGGATTATGGTTTACTAACAATTTCGCAGTGCAAGCTCTTTATCCTGCTCATGGGGTATAAATAATCCTATACATATTCTTTGAATTATGTTTTCTACATATGTGATGTTTTGTGTTGGATTTGTTAAGTTTCATGACATATCTGCTCAACGTTTGACCAAGATGCTTTTGACTCTTTTTGCAAATACATACTTTTCATTTTTATATGCCTGGCTGTTGAGGAATTTTATCATTTCGGTTTTAGGTATGAAATATAATATTTTTGTTTTACCTTTTCCTAGATTGATGATAAAATGAGGTGGATAAAAGTTCAAATCTTTGTGCTTATTTTATTGGATCATCGGTTGAAAATGCCTGCATTGTGTTGGAATCAACGTAGAGAATATTGGTGGAAAGTTCTAAGCTTTGGAATTATATTCTGTTCTGTTCCATCATCTATAACTGTTGAACAAAGTGTTTTTGTAAGTTTTTGTTGTTGTGCTTTTTCTTAAACTTACTGTTTGTCGATAAGAGATCTGTTAGTATATGTAATACATTAAACAACAATTCAAGAAAATGAATGCATTTTTCATTTGAATTGTCCGTTTCTTGAGGTAAATTAGTTTGCATTAACTAAGTACAAATTTCTTCTTGTCATATTAGAGTGGCCTGTTAGGATTAGCTTTTACACAACGTGTTTAAAAATGTGATCGTAGTAATTCGTTTTACCGCTTGCTCTCTAAGTCTTGTCCTTCAACACAGAGAAGGAGCTTTCGCCAAGGGAAACGCTGGATTAACAAAAAAACAAGCTCGACTCAGAGTGAAGATGCAATCAGGAGAACTGTATACGTCTCAGACATCGATCAACAAGTATAAAACGAGAAATACTATCTCATTAAGCACTTTCTCATAAAAATTCTAATACATGTTTATAGTCAAAGCCTTCTTTATTCTTTTTGTAGGTAACTGAGGAGCAGCTTGCTGGTCTCTTTCTTTCTTGTGGCCAGGTATTTTAATGACCTTAATTAACTTGTTTGTTTTAATATCTTCAAACTAAATTCTCATGCGTTTTCTTGACATTTTTTGGGGTCTAAAGGTTGTTGATTGCCGTATATGCGGTGACCAGAAATCTATTCTCCGTTTCGCCTTTATTGAGTTCACTCATGAAGGTACCATTCTAAGCAAACTTGTCTTATGAGTTGGAAATGTTCTTGTTGTGTTTATTAATCAGTGAAAATGATGTTTCAGAGGGAGCTATGTCTGCTTTAAGGTTATCGGGTACTGCTTTTGGTTCTCATCCTATTAAGGTTCTTCTTTCCAAAACAGCTATTGCTCCTGTTAACCCGAATTTCCTTCCAACGGTAAGTTGAGATTATCATCTCTAAATCTTTTATTAAGTCTTGGTTAGTTTCTTATATTGATGTCAACTTGGAATCTTTTAGATAATTCTGAATCAAACTAATTTTTGCATAATGTTGTTTTCTTTCTTGCAGTCTGAGGATGAGCGCGAGAAGTGTGTAAAGACTGTTTACTGTACGAACATTGACAAGAAGGTAACTTCTGCTATGCTCGGTTCTTGTTTGCATCAGACTACTCAAACATTGGAGATATTTAATTTTTTTTTACTGTTCTTTACGTTTTTCTTTTTAATTACAGGTCACTCAGATGGAGTTGGAAAATTTCTTTAAATCCGTTTGTGGGGAGGTGCTTGATTGTTTATACTTTTTGAAATGTTGTGATAAGTTTTTCCATTTGACATTATCTTTGTTTTCTTTCAGGTTCAACATCTGAGGCTACTTGGAGACGATCACCACCGAACCCGCATTGCTTTTGTTGAATTTACGCTGGTGATTCTCTTTGCCTATTTCCCGTATATGAATTTTCATTATAGTGTTTGTTCCTGGTTATGACAATATTTATATCGTGATCGGATAGTTTTAATCCTATATAGTAGAACTGCAAATTTGCATTGAAAGAAACAAGGACTCGCTTTAGAAGTTACATTATGTGATAAAGGTTTCGAGTACTTTTTTCCAATATTCTTGTGCCCGCAAGATATAGGTTTGATCCATTTATTTCACTCGTTAGAACAAAAGAAATGTTGACAATTTCATGAACTTGATACTGAAGTTTAGAATACTTCTTTTAAAAGTTTCTATCTTTATTCGTTTTACTTATGTTGAAGTGGTACTCATTCTCGGACTATATATTTGATCGGCATAAATATGATACACAAACTGAATTAATGTGCATGGTCCACTAAATATTGAATACATGTTTGGCCTGATGAGACAAGTAATTGACACTAATCAACTTTATGTACAAACAATAAAGTGGGAAATTGATTACATTTGCGTGTTTAATTCAGGCGGAAAGTGCAATTCTTGCTCTTAATTGCAGTGGTGTTGTCTTGGGCGGGCTCCCAGTAAGGTACGTTTACAACATTTTTCCTTTATGTGCTGATTTGTTAACTGCTACCATTGTCAGTTGACATTATGTGAAAATAAAAAGATTCATACATGAGGAAAAAAGTTGAGCTTGGTTCCTTTAGTACCTATTGCTTTGATTCAATTCGAGAATATGCATGGTTTTGTTTATTGTGTGTACCTTTTTACCTTTTTAAGGGAAGGCATTGGTTATTTGCAAAGAGATGCATGGTTCGTTAGAAATCTGATTAACCGTTTGTGTTTTTCAGTTTTGAGCTATTTTAACTGTATAGGTAGAAGTTGTAGAAATTTAGGTGTTCTTTAAGGTAAATAAAACTCATCAATGTGACTGTGAGATTAATATATGTTTTTTTTTCCTATATGTGTGAAGGGTAAGCCCGTCAAAGACGCCAGTGAGGCCACACAGCTCCGATTTAAACTTAAGTTAATCGCATTCCGATCAAAGAGATACTTTGAGGCGTTTTCTGGACATATCAACATCAGTTTCTTTTGTTCGCTAGCTGCCCGGTATCTTTAGACCCTCAGTAACTATGCTTATATTTTCCTTCTTCTAGTAGAGTCGGAACCAAACTTATCGGTTTTGTTCTTTCTTTGATTTGGAAACCTCTCTTTGGTTATTTCTTTATGGATTTCTAAGACCCTATTGGAAAAACTTATTTCTTTTTCTCTGTCTGAATCTCCATGCATTTATGGATTTTTAGGACCCTTTGCTTTGTGAAAGAATATTTTTTTTCTGTGTCATTTACTTCTATTAGATCAAACGACAATGAAGAGGATATACCAGGTAAAACAAAACTGTCTAGTAGCAATTACTAACTAAAAAGGCCCCATAGTTTGATACTATTGTACATTCATTAAACTCGATCTACATTTCCTTATTCAAGTTTAGGAAATATGGTGCCTACTATCAATATTTAAAATCGAAAATGTTGGTTGGGAAAATGTTGGTTCATGATAGTAGACACTCCTTTCCACAATTATAAATATGATGCACACAATACTTGTTAGGTTCTTTTGGTGTTGCAAATTTGCAATTTAAGCTGTTTTTTGCCATCACAATTACATGGTTTGGTATAAACTGAAAAAAAAATGTAAATCAAATTAAAAGATAGACCAGTCTATTAAACTAAACTGAATGAATTGGTATGGTCTGTTTGAATCTAGCACCATTGAACAAAGGTACACACCCGAACTACCCAAGTGTGAAACCACCCCCACTGAAATCAGGCACACAGTACATTTGGAAGTTTTTGGTTGACAACGAATAAATATCTTTGTTAAAAATAGAAATCATATGGTAAAAGCAGAAATGGTCTATTTGACCAAGTCCGGTGTAACTGCAAGACCAATTTATTTTCAGATTGGGACATTAACCTGTCATATATAGAAATAAACGTATTCAAACGTTGAAAAGTTTTTAAGAAGAAACCAAACGTATACAAACGGAAAATGACAAATGTCAACTGCTCAGACCATTGTCGGTTAACCGGTCAAAGATAGTTGGAGGAGACTATTTACGTTTACGAAAAGTTACGAGGTCACAAGAGCTGACGCCGCGTGGTTTATTACTTGCGTCACAAGGGAGATTCATTCACAACCAGATCACTTATCTCGACCATACAGTTAAAATTATGTTGTCGTTCTGTGATGGTAGTAAATCCGGTATATAGATCTTCTGGTTTAACTATGAATTAGCCCCTTTGGTTAAGGTTAAACCAGTTGAACAGGCGACAATAATCGTCTTGCCTGCATTTTTATGTTACTTTTTTGGATCCCAAAACAATTTGACCAACCAATATACCTCCATATGCTTCACTGGTTTGGACCAGACCAATGTTTAATGAAATTCACTAATCAGTTTGTATTAAGGATGTTTTATTACAGACGTTAATAATTGCCTTTTGTTGTCTTTTTTTCCACTTGGCGGTGGAGGAGTAGTAGGTAAACCGTATTAACTCGTATTCGCGTTTCTCTGACATATCGCTGTGAGTCTGTGACAGATCAGAATCACCGTCTCCATCTTTTCTGTTTGTTTTATTAAAAAAAAAATTGGAATATTTATTAGGTAGTCAAGAAAATCTTTTAAGGTATAAGGTATAATCTTTTGTAAGAAAATTAGTCAAGCTAGTGTTAAAAGAACAGGTTGATTAGCGTTTACAACTGCAACCGAACGCGTTAACAAACTCTTGCATCCATTAAAAATTGACAAAACTAAAAGTATATATTTAACTAACAGTATCAAACACTTGCTAGACTTTTAAGACATGTGTCATTGGTACCAAATAATTGAATCAGTATTAAATCATGTACTTAGTAATAATCATTATCTAGTTATCAATGTATGTACTTTCATAACTGATATATAATTGAATACCTCTTATAAAGTTGAAGTAAATTGAGATAATTACCATTTCATAACTTAAGACAAAAATACTGAAAGTAAAGAGCAATCCCTTCATGTCGCAACAACAATAGAAAGAACAACCTTTTCATATACGAGAAGAAAAGAACAGGACTTTGTAGTATTTCTCACTATTTGCAAATAAAGAAAGAAAAACTACTGAAAATGCAAAAACCTCAGCAATTTGTTTTGTAAAAAAATCAATAAAGAAGAAGTTCTTCTCTTAAAATTGGTAAATAAGTTCTTTTCTACCCTGTTTTCGTAAAATTGTTAATTTTCAAAATTTAAGTTGAATACAAAAAATAGATTACGTGACTTTTTCTGAAAATTTTATTTTATTTCTATCGTCGTTACTTTCAACAGTGAAAATGATTTGACGTGTACAGTCTACATGAGAAAGTCATTAAATGAAATTAACAGAGAATTAAAAGTGATTAATGCCACTACGCGCTCTTGGTTGTTGTAGTGGTCATAAGAAACGCCTCCTCTTTGCTTCCTTTAAGTCATGTCCTTTTTTTAATTCTCGTTTCTTTTTTGAAAAAATTGATCTTCTTTTTGTTTTTTGTTTTGGCTTTGATTTAACTCCTTATTATTTTTTTTTTATATCGAGCTTACTATTCAACTTCGGCTCCTCACCGTCCGATGCTCTGACTCTGACCGATCACTCAATTGAGCTCCATATCCAACGGCCATGGGTCATTGTTACAGCCGGAACATCTCCGCCGTCGAGGATGACGAGATCCCCGTCGAAACCGGCGAGCTCCCGAATCCTCCGTCGCAACCGACGGAAAACCACCGGCATGCCTCGATTCCTCAGTCTCCGCTCGCGTCCGGTGCTCCCGAAGTCAACTCCTACTCCATCAGCCCATTTCAAAGCCCGTTGCCGGCGGGAGTAGCTCCATCACCGGCGAGAACCCCGGGAAGGAAGTTCAAATGGCCGTTTCCTCCGCCGTCGCCTGCCAAACCCATTATGGCTGCTCTGAGACGGAGACGAGCCGCTCCGCCGCAGCCTCGCGACGAGCCGATCCCGGAGGACAGCGAAGACGTGGAACACGGAGGAGACGGCGGCGGAGAGGAGAGGCTGGATAAGAATTTCGGGTTCGGGAAGAACTTGGAAGGGAAGTACGAGCTCGGGAAGGAGGTGGGGAGAGGGCATTTCGGTCATACTTGTTGGGCAAAGGCGAAGAAAGGGAAGATGAAGGGACAAACGGTGGCCGTCAAAATCATCTCTAAAGCTAAGGTGTGTAATTATGACAATGTTGATAGCAAAATCCAACATTTTCGGAATTTTGAAATTTGTTGTCACTGTTCACCATAGAATCAGGACTTCAGAATCTCTAAAGATTTAGTCTTAGATTCTCCAATTAATGTAACGTAGAGTGATAAAGCTAGGTTCTTTAGCTAGTTCTGAGACCATTGGTTTGGATATTGTATAGAAATGTTGAATTGGATTTGTGGCGTTTTTGTTTTTCGTTTTGCAAGATGACATCGGCTCTATCGATTGAAGATGTTCGTCGAGAAGTGAAGTTGCTGAAAGCTTTATCTGGGCATAGGCATATGGTTAAGTTCTACGATGCCTACGAGGACGCTGATAACGTCTTTGTTGTTATGGAGTAAGTAGTTAACTCTAGATGGTTCATTCTTAAGAAAAAGGTTACATTTTTAAGCAAAAGGTTACATTTTTTTTCAAAAATCAGAATGATATCCAATCTTCCCTTCCAACATGGTTTTCAGGTTATGTGAAGGTGGAGAGCTATTGGACAGAATTTTGGCGAGGTAAATCAAGATTGAACCTTTCTTAGTCTTTCTTTTGTATTCTTGCTTACATTTTGGCCTACTCAGGCTAAGTTAACTTTGCACTGAATATGTGTTCGACCTTGTATTGTTGTGTTGCAGAGGTGGTCGATACCCTGAAGTTGATGCCAAACGTATTCTTGTGCAGATTTTGTCTGCAACTGCATTTTTTCACCTTCAAGGTGTTGTGCACCGTGATCTCAAGCCGGAGGTACACAATGTGCCTCTATATTTCAATCAATGCCACTTACTCCCTCTTTCTTTAGCTAATTATGGTTGCTTAAACAAATGTGTATCCAGAATTTTCTCTTTACCAGCAGAAATGAGGATGCAATACTCAAGGTCATTGATTTTGGCTTGTCTGATTTCATTAGATACGGTAAGTTCCTCTGTCTTATTACATGATTTTGCATAACAATGTCTCAGTGATAAGTTAACTTTTCTATGATAATGTCGTCTCAATGATTCAACATATTAATGTCTCAGTGATGAGCCTGGCTTTGAGATTAAAGTTTTCTGATGAGTTTACCTTTGATGTATGCAGATCAGCGACTCAATGATGTTGTGGGAAGTGCGTACTACGTTGCGCCTGAAGTACTCCATAGGTCTTACAGCACTGAAGCAGATATGTGGAGCATCGGTGTCATAAGTTACATTCTTCTCTGTGGGAGCAGACCTTTCTATGGAAGAACTGAATCTGCAATATTCCGCTGTGTGCTAAGAGCAAACCCTAATTTTGAGGATATGCCCTGGCCTTCAATATCTCCTACTGCCAAAGACTTCGTGAAAAGGCTTCTCAACAAGGACCATAGGAAACGAATGACAGCTGCTCAAGCTCTCGGTAAGCTCTTTTTTACGTGGTTTAGATCTTGAAATGGAAACAAGAATATGGCTTTAAGAACAACAAGGGGTTTCTGTGCTTTCCATTAGCGGTGATATCATATGATCTTTGTTTGCAGCTCATCCGTGGTTACGTGATGAAAACCCCGGTTTGCTTCTTGATTTTTCGGTCTACAAGTTGGTCAAGTCCTATATTCGTGCAACGCCTTTCAGAAGATCAGCACTTAAGGTAATCTTTTGATACCCTCATGTTATTATCAAGTGCATGGATCGTTTCTCCTTCTACTTAAACATAGCTGATCTACTCGTGTTAATAATCTGATTATCTTTATATAATTTGAATAGGCTCTCTCCAAAGCTATACCCGATGAGGAACTTGTGTTCCTTAAAGCACAGTTCATGCTCCTGGACCCTAAAGATGGAGGCCTATCTCTTAACAGCTTCACAACGGTCAGTGAGTCTTCCCTGATTTAGCTATAGCATTTTGACTCGGTCTTTGAATTGTGAACATTAAATAGTTTCCTAATGCAAGAAAACTATCAAAATTAAAACCCTCGAGTGTAATTGCAGGCTTTGACAAGATATGCTACTGATGCTATGATGGAATCAAGGCTTCCTGACATTTTGAACATGGTAACACATCTCTTGCTATAAACATTTTTTCTTTGCGTTTGAAGTTTATGGAAGGAACAGTTATGAATGTATGATATTGAACTCTGCCATTTTTATCTTCTTTTTGTTTTGAAGATGCAACCACTGGCGCAAAAGAAACTTGACTTTGAAGAGTTTTGTGCTGCTGCGGTTAGTGTTTACCAACTGGAAGCTCTTGAAGAATGGGAACAGATTGCAACTTCAGCATTTGAGCACTTTGAACAAGAAGGAAACCGAACCATTTCCGTCCAAGAACTCGCCGGGGTATGGTCCTAATTTAAGCTTCTATGAGATCGTGAGCAAGGACCATATCTTTCCTAAGATTAATAACATTTTGCATTGTGGCTTGATTTTGAAACAGGAGATGAGTTTGGGACCAAATGCGTATCCTCTGCTCAAGGATTGGATCAGGAGTTCGGATGGAAAGCTGAGTTTCTTGGGATACGCTAAGTTCTTGCATGGTGTGACCGTACGAAGCTCGAGCTCAAGACCTAGGTGACACCTCATGACAAAAGTCTTCTAACGTGTGAATCAAGGAGTCTCAAGAAACATTAAAAAACAACGTAGTCAGCAGAGACCTTGGATTCGAAGATACAAAGTGGAAGTGGAAGGCAGGTAGTTACTTCCTTTGTAAATGATTCTTTGAGCATTTTGTTCGTAGAGGAACCAAAAAACCAAAACAAACAAAAAAGAGTAAACATATTATATATTTATAGAAGAATCGGAGATGTGTTGTTCTGCTTCGGTTTTATCTCCGGCTTCCGGTTTTTGGTTAAACATTTATGGAGTGTCCAGGACAGTAAAAAAGATGGTGGTAACTAAAAACAAAAAATGACAGTACAAGTATTATTTCGATGGGTAACACACGATGCATATAACTCAAAAGGTTACACATATGATGCAAATGTCAAAAAAGAAAAAAAAAAAAAAAAAAAAAAAAAATCACGATAAGAAACTATAGTGTGAAGATGAAGTTTGTTGTTTTGTGATTGTGTGTATTTACAGAGATTGAAAGTACTAAATTATATCCTTTTCTCATTCAATGGTCAAAATCACAAATGTTTTTCCAAGCACTAGAGAAAAAGAGATCTCACCAACCAATGAGATTCTAGATATTTAGAAGATCATACACTATCGTTGCAACGTATATCGATTAATTAGCGATAATTGTTGCATGTCGTCGTAACTAAAACGTTGCTATATTAGAGCTACATTTAATTTTCTCCCCACATGTAGGAGTGTCACCAATAATGCGGAGTTTGAAAGAGGAAATGATTTACATGGAAAAGAATGGTAGATGAAATTGAAGGTTAGGTCAAGTTTACCATTTCAAGTCTCATGTTGTAACCACTATTTCTTTAACATTTTAGCTACACTCGTTTTACATGTGTGTGAGAGAGACAGCTACATAATTCAAAAAATTATTTCAGAATAAAGCTTGGGGGCATAAATTCTATTGCATAAAGCTACAAAAGTGAGTAAGAGAAAGGGAACGTACAATAATAGTGTTTGCCACATGTCCTCATCACTGACCCTTAGTGACTAGCTCCTTTACACACTCGGTCTTTATAAGAACTAACAAGCCTAAATACTCGTAACACCACCATCAAGATTCAGCAATGGCAACTACGCGTAGGAAGATGATTGTCTTTCCGAGCAAGAACGAACTGTCGGAGGCAATGGCTAAGTACACAGCCAACCTCTCCGCCAAGTTCTGTAAACAGAAAGGCCTTTTCACCGTTGTTCTTTCCGGAGGTGACCTCATCGATTGGCTTAGGTCTCTAAATTTTTATTCCCTGATCTCACTCTCATATATATATTTGAATTCGTTATTCTCTTCTTTTTTTGGCTCTAACTAATCAATCAATTAATTTAATTGTTGTAGCAAGTTGGTGCAACCTCCTTACATTGATTCAGTCGAATGGTCAAAGTGGCACGTCTTTTGGGTCGACGAGAGGGTTTGTTCATGGGAAGATCCTGACAGCAACTACAAACTCGCCATGGATAGTTTTCTCTCCAAGGTTTTTTTTTAATTATATTTCTGATTAATTATCTCATAATAATCCTTAATATTAAATAAGTGGTATCACAGCATATATATTATAACGATTTAATTTGATCTCTACATACGTGCTTAATATTGCATGAATTTTTGATCAATGTATAATCACCTTTTAGGTACCGATTCCACACAAGAACATCTACGCAATCGACAAAAACTCAGCCACCGATGGTGATGCCGAGCACTGTGCGGTGCTCTACGAGGAGTGCCTGAAGAATCTGGTGAAGGAAAACATAATTCCAATATCTCCAAAGACCGGATATCCTCAGTTCGATCTACAGCTTCTAGGGATGGGTCCTGATGGCCACATGGCATCTCTCTTCCCTGGACATCCTCAGATCAACGTGAAGGACAAATGGGTCACTCACATTACCGATTCTCCAAAACCGCCACCAAAGAGAATCACATTCACTTTACCAGTCATCAACTCGGCTTTGTACAACCTTATGGCCGTTTGTGACAAGGAACAGGCTCATGTTGTCTCTGAGATCATGAAGGAAAACAAACCCTTACCTTCTGCTCGTCTTAGTGCCCAAGTTGAAAATGTTTGGTATCTTGACCAAGCAGCTGCTTCCATGCTCTAGAGAGCCAAACACATTAGTAGTAATGATGTGTGTTTTAAAATAAAAATAATGTCTCTAAGTGCTTGTGAGACCGAGTCTGTGCGTTTGCTTGCTTGTGTGTTTTAAAATAACCGGCTAGTGCATTCTGTGTATGCCCCCGTATCAATTGTATTGAATCCCGATTTGTTGTGTTTATCTAGTTGTGTTAGTCCCATGCTGTGAATCTGTGACTATAATGATGATATTAGGCAAAATAATTATGGGTATCTTAGGAGAGTGGGTAGAAGATTTCTAAAGAATTTTTTTAACTATATTATGTTAAGTACATTATGTAGGTAACACAGTTAATCGCCTAAATTAACAAAGCCATAATTTTCCAGATAATTTTTAAGATTTTTGAAAAATATTAATAAGTAACTGATTGCGAGAATCTGGCATAACACATGTGTTCACATGATGATGGCAGGCCATGAAACTATTCTACTCAGTATTTTGTGTTATATAATAAGACTAGGTCATTTTCATTAAACAAAAACACCTGGGATTTATGAATATACATACTTTTTAATCCCGTTTGTAGGATCCGTCGAAAATGCCGCATCATGTTCAGGCAAGTCAAGTGTAGAGTGGAGACAAAACAAATAATTATCATTTGATTTCCCTCGTGGATATTTAACAATCCATCAAAATGTCTTTGACCAAGTTAAAATACAAGAGTATATCATTTGTACTCTTAAATAATAGGACTATCTTCTTACTTGATATGTATTAAAATGACGAACTCTTTGTTAAATTCTAGTGTTATTAAATTTTGTGAGTTTTTACCTTTTTAAGTATTTTAATTAAAATCAGAGCAACTTACCTAATTCATCAAAAGTCATCAAAGAAATTAATAAAAATCAAATCATTTCAAACCTTCCCAGAGATTGAGTACACCCTCAAACAGATTGTGCATAATTAAATATGGTAGAGTAAGAAGTTGAAGATCGATTATTTTTAAATTAGTGAGGAAAGTGTGAAGAAGGCCTTGATGCGCTTTGCCTATATAAGAATAGTCAAGAGTCGTAGCATTATCTCATCCTCAACATTCAAAACCTTATACTCCTTTGAATATTATTAAGTCTCATCATATTCTCTTATATCAATAAATCATATGGCATCTGCTTCAGCCGTAAAGAAGATCAGGAAGAAGAAGGTGTTTCCCACCGATGATGATGTAGCTGAGGCTTTGGCCGAATACACTTTCAATCTCTCCAAAAAGTTCTACGAGGAGAGAGACTATTTCACCGTCGTGATCTCCGGTGGCGACCTCACCTTTTGGCTCCGGTATGTACGCAAAAAAACTTTGAAACAATATTCCTAATTTGTTTACTCTAATTTTCTTTAAAAGAGTAAAATATGATGTAATTAAGTTTTGCAGTAAATTGTTGGATACCAAGTACGATGATAAGATCGAATGGTCAAAGTGGCACATCTTTTGGGTTGACGAGAGAGTTGTTCCATTGGACGATGAAGATAGCAATTACAAACAGGCCTTGGATCGTTTTCTCTCCCATACCAAGGTAACATTTCACGATGATCTCAAACTCCATATCTTATTTTCTCACATCATATAAACAAAGTCAAGTCGTATGACATATCCATATATAATTAATATCATGTAGGTTTCGATTCCGATTGCCAACATCTATACCATTGACCAAGACTGTGCAGCACTTGGTGATGCCAAGGGAGCCGCAATTCTCTACGAGGAGTGCATAAAAAAACTGGTGAACCAAAACATCATCCGGACATACAAGTCTTCAGGCTTCCCACAGTTCGATCTCCAGCTCCTAGGAATGGGTCCAGATGGTCACATGGCTTCCTTGTTCCCGGGACGTTATCAGATCAATGAGAAGGCAAGTTTGGTGACTTATATCACCAACTCCACTACAAAACCGCCACCGAAGAGAATCACTTTCACTTTACCGGTCATTAATTGTGCTTCCTACAACCTCATGGCCGTCTGTGGTGAGGCTCAGACAGATGCTGTTGCAAAGGTTTTTAAAAATGATTTCACCTTGCCTTCAGCTAGGCTCACAGCTGATACGGAAGCCATCTGGTATCTCGACCAAGCTGCTGCTTCCGAGCTCCCAATAGGACTTTAATTTGTGGTTTAGTTCTCTTCTTATTGTATCTTATATTTTTTGTTTAATTTCCTTTTACGTTTTCATAATAAAGGCTGTGTTTCTAAATAATTCTAATGCAAGATCGAGTTGGTTCGGTTTATTCTTGCAAACCAGCTACGTACGTTAAGTTTGTCTAATGAGTGTCATGTGTACGTAAGGGTAAAAGCGTCCAGAAGAAACGATGGGCTGAGATCATGGATGGGCCGAGATAAAAATGGGCAAAAGGTGACATGTAGAGGAATAATCTTAGTTTATGGGCCGTGAGCCCTAATTTACGTTAAAGAGTCAGATATAAAAAGCTGGGTAAGGGTTAGGAGTGAACCTCTCTGCACGCCTCCTCACTCATCATCATCGTTTAATTCCTCGCAAGTCTCTAGATCTCTGTGGTAAGTAAGTTTCTCCCTTTCCCCAACTGTCTCTTAGTTTCTTTTCGGAGGTTTGCGTATGGATATCAGATCTGATAGGAAAACGTTTATCTGTTTTAGAAATTTGACCTAGATTTTGTTCGGGATATAATTTTTGATTGGAAGTGTAAACCCTAATTTTGTGGCCTGGCATTGACCGACAATCCTTTGACTGTTTGAGGTTCTTGTGATGTGGATTTGGAATTGAAATTGCTAAGGATTGAAATTTATGTCCTGCTCTTGTTTTTCAAAAGAAACAGAACAGTAGTAATTCCTATTTGTTGTTTTTTTTTTGTTTTTTGGACTAGCATACTTGTGGAGATGGAGATGGAGAACCCTTTCAAGAAGATGAGTGTCCTTCCTAATGTAAATGATTTTGCCGATGCCATAGTTTCTCGCATTCAGCATGAGGCATTGATCGAGACTGTTCTCCCCAAGAGTTATACGATTAACGATCTCCGTCGGATCTACAAGCGCACTGTTTTGTCCGTGGCGTGTAGCTTTTCTGATAAGCTCAATGGCGTCGCGAGAGAGTTTAAACAAAATCATCCCTCGATTGAGCGTCGTTTCGAAATGCCCTACGGTAGCTACATGGTCGCTGTATTCCAACTCATGTATGCAGCTCGAGCGGTTACCAGTACCGCCAATGGTTTTATGCGGCAAATGATCAACGAGGATTGTGACTCACTGTGCAAGTTCAAGTGCCTGCTACTGTCTTCTCTTGGGCGTATGTTTGCTCTTGCAGAGAAAGCCATGCCTAGTTTGGCTTTTCTCGATTGTGTGAGGCAGTACATGGCAAGCCGTACAGAGAGCAATTCGCAAGATTATGATGATTCTGATGCGGCGGCGAAGAAGTACATGCTGTACTTGCTTCAGGAAGGCTGCAAATTCCCTCTGACTGTTGATGTTCCTAATGTTGCCAACCCTGCTGATCCCAATGTTATGAGTTGGCTTGAGGACTTTAAACGTCAACATTGCTCAAGGCTGGAAGATGATCAACCTCACTGTGCAAAGCTTCCCCACAATCCCAAGGAAAAGGCCCTGGCTCGCTGCACGAAAGCCTTGTTGTCTTGAGAGCTCTCTCTCTCTCTTTTCTGCTCTGTCCTTGTTATGTTTGTTTGCGGATCTCATGTCGTGGCGTGGACCTTGCTTGTTGTGTCTTCTTTCTTTTGTCTTTTATGGTAAAACTTGTGAGAACGCATCTTGATTTATTATATTATTATTACGTGGTTCAAAACTTACATCCGGTCCTATATGCAAACTAACAATTGTTACTGTGAATCAATAAACATATACCCTTTTATTGCTAACTCGTGACATCTGAAATTTCACGAGTGATATCTGAAAAATCTATACAGATTTAGTAAATTAGAGTGACTAAGGCCCTGTACGTTTGTACAGTTGGATGATTCAGCCAGATGAAGCAGTTGGATGTTGTTCGTTTTTTTGTTACTCTCATCCGGATGATACAGTCAGATGATTCAGTCTAGGCCTGCGATTTATAACCGAACCGAACCGAGTTTTGGTTAGTTCGGTTATGGTTCTTTTACATGAAGCAAACCGATCGGCAAGATTATTATTTGTGTTCGGTTCTCGGTTTGTTCGGTTCGGTTCAAGTGAACCGAACGGTTAACCGAAAAACACAAAACCCTAACTATATTACATGACCGCCACTTCATTTTTTGTGGATCTAAGATTCATTTTATATTCCCTTCCTCTTCTTCCCTTCTTCCGATTTTCTTCTTCTTCGATTCCTCTTTTTCCTCTTTTTCTTTCTTCTTTTCCTCTTCTCCTTCGATTCTTCTCTCTTCTTTTCCTCTTCTTCTTCGATTTTCTCTCCTTTGATTCTTCTTCTTCTCTTCTTTTCCTCTTTCATTACTTTTCTTCTTAATCTCAAAATGATAAGAGGACTGTAAATTTGTCGGTGATAGATTGCTAGGGCTTTGAATCTAGTGACAACTAACCTTGCGATCTATACTGGTCGTGAAGTCTCGCCAGATTTGGAATTGTTCCAATTTTGATTTTTTCTGTTTTAATTAATAAACCAAATCGAACTGATTTAACCAAAGTGAATTAAATTTAAATCAAATTTAATTAAAAATAGAAAAGTTCGGTTCACTTCGATATGATTTAAAATTTCTGAAATAACCGACTACCGAACCGAACCGGAATTTATTTCGGTTAATTTCGGTAAGATTTTCAGATTCTAAAATAACCGAGAAACCGAAATAACTGGCCGGTTCAGTTCGGTTAAACCGAAGTCGCAGGCCTAGTTCAGTCAGATGATTATCTTGTTTGTTTCTTCACTCATATAGATCATTCAGTTGTTTGTAATAAATAATGACCAAAATACCCTTATTTTAATTTGAGAAAAAAAAAACACAACTTTATAAACTATAATCCAATGTTTTCACATATTAGATTATTGTAATCCCAACAATCAAAAAACTTATAATCATTCTAAAAAAAAAACACAACAAATTGTAGTTTCGTGGTTTTAACAGAAAACGAGATTTCACAGTTTTGGTCGAAGATACGATTTCACGCGGTTTTAAGCGAAAAAAAACAATTTTGCGGTATCAACAAAAATGTGATTTCTCGGTTTAAGCGAAAAACACGGTTTTGTGATTTCAGCAGAAAAATATGAATTTACGGTTTAAGCTGTGATTTTGAAGTTTTGAACGGAAAACTGTGATTTTCCCAGTTTCGAACGGAAAACACAATTTCATGAAAATTGCGGTATCAACAAAAACGTAATTTCGCAATTTTGCGGTTTCGCCAGAAAAAAACGCAATTTCAAGGTTTTGGCAGATAAATGTGATTTTGCGATTTTTTGGGAAAAAAATGATTTTACGATTTTAGCGGCATGCGGAAAATCGTAATTTTGCGGTTTAGACGGGAAAACACAATTCCGAGATTTCGGCGGAAAAAGTTATTTCGCGGTTTTGGTAGGAAAAGCGTTATTTTTGGTTTCGCAGGAAAATGTTATTTCGCGGTTTTGGCGGGAAAATCGTTATTTTTAATTTTGCGGAAAATGTTATTTTGCAGTTTTGACGGAAAACACACAATTTTGTGATTTCGGCAGAAAAACGTTATTTCACTGTTTTGGCGGGAAAATTGTTATTTTGCGGGTTCGACGAGAAAACACAATTTTGCGATTTCGGCGGAAAAATGTTATTTCACGGTTTTCTCGGGAAAACACAATTTTGCGATTTTGGCGGGAAAATGTTAATTCGCGTTTTGGCGGGAAAATTGTTATTTTTGCTTTTGCGGAAAAATGTTATTTTGCGGTTTTGGAGGTAAATCACAATTTTGCGATTTTTGCGGAAAAACGTTATTTTTGCTTTTGAACGGAAAACATAATTTTACGGGTCAGACGAGAAAATATAATTTTGCGAATAATTTTGATTTCGTAGTTTTGATAAAAAAAAATGATTTTGATGTTTTGGATATATTTAGAAAGAATTTTTGTTTAAATATATTTTGAAGGATATATTTGTCATTTGTATATTTGGAATGAAGATGGCTCAGCCAGATGCTCAATTCAGATCAGCTGAATGGATCAGCTGAATATTGAAATTTTAGCCTAAATTTTTTAAATCTCAGATGATCCATCTAGATGGATCAGCTGAATAATGCTCATTTTTTGTATTAAACGAATATCATCCAACTGCTCCATCCAGATGGATCAGCTAGATGAGCAAACGAACAGGGCCTAACTAGAAGGAAATAAACCTGAAAGAGCTGCAATCTTTTCCTCCTCATTTTCCAGTGGGAATATTTCACCAAATTGTAGCGTAGGTGAGTATCATTTGTCTTTTTCACCAACTATTTACCATTCATTTTAGAGAAGTAAGTAAACAATTCCAGGGGTATGATCATTATTATCTAGCTCACACGATTTATATGTGTAATCTATTATATAGATGATCACTGGTATTACTTTAGACCGTTAGCTGATACGATGTGAACCCGGCAAACAAAGAGATGAGCCCGTGTCTAGGCTCTAGCCGTGTGAATATAACCGTTGATAATCACATGACTGATGTACTAAACTGACGTGGCGGGGTGAGTCAATCCGCAAAAACACTATTTTTCATCAAAACCGTAAAATCACATTTTTCTGTCAAAAACATAAAATCGCTGTTTTACGCCAAACCGTAAAATTACAGTTTTTGCACAAAACCATAAATCACATTTTCCCACAAACACCGTAAAATCTCATGTTTCCCGCCAAAACCATAAAATCTCTTGTTTTCCTGCCAAAATCGTAAAATCTCTTGTTTTCCCGCAATTTTACATTTTGGCGGAAAAACATGATTTTACAGTTTTGGCAAAAAAAAATGTGATTTTACGTTTTGGCAAAAAAAAAAGTGATATTACGTATTTTGGCAGAAAAACCTGATTTTAGACGGAAAAACGTGATTTTACGGTTTTGGTGGAAAGTCATTTATTTTACGGTTTTGACGGAAATACGTGATTCTAAGGTTTTAGTGGAAAGACATAAGTTTATGGTTTTTGACGTATTTGTACGTAAAATTTTGTTTTTCCACAAAAACTGTAAAATATGGATTTTCATTTGATAGATTTTGCTTTGCATTTAGATTTTTTTAACAAATTTACAAAAGAACAACTTTACGGTTTACATCCAAGTGCAATTTCTAAATGCAAAAAACTATTTTGAAAATCACGTGTTTTTTTTTGTTAAACCATAAAATCACAGTTTTCCGTCAAAACTGTAAAATCATGTTTTCCGCCAAAATTGCAAAATTCCACCAAAACCATAAAAATAATGATTTTTCTTTAATCCGTAAAAACACGTTTTTCCGTCAAAAACGTAAAATTGTGGCTTTCCGTAATAATGATAAGAAACCGCAATTTTACGATTTCGGCGTGAAAACATGATTTTTCAGTTTTGGAGGGACAATGCGATTTTACAGTTTTGGTAGAAAAACGTTATTTTTTGTTTTTGGCAGAAAGCCGTGATTTTACGTTTTTTGGCGGAAATACATGATTTTACGATTATAACGGAAAGATATGGTTTTACAGTTTTGACGAAAAGACGTGATTTTACAATTTTGGCGGAAAATCGGTTTTCATCAAAATCGTAAAATTATGTTTTTTCATCAATACTGTAATTTCTGAATATTTATTTGATAGATTTTATATTTAGATTTTTTAACAAATTCATAAAAGAACAACTTTATATCCAAATGCAATTTCTATTTCAAAAATGTACAGCATCTAAATGCTTCTGCTTTTGAATCCAATATCCAAATGCACAAACGAACATGCCTTTAATCTTTAGAACTAATACAGAATTTGTGATATCTGAAATTTTTGTAATAAGAAAATATTTTAGTAGAAAAGGCTTAATAGATTTTCCCAATTTTCATGACCTAAATCTCATCAAATCCCACGAAATTTTCTAACACAACTCTAGAAATTCAATTCATCATCCATCCAGACTTGGACCACATATTGATAAAAAGACAGAGTCAAATGATACTAAAGATCCCAAAAGATAAAATAAAAAACAAGCAACAGAGTGATATGATATTAGAGAGCCAAAAGAAAACTCTCAACTCTCAACTCTCAACTCTCAACTCTCGTCCAGATACGACTGCAATAGCTCCCTCACTTCAACACTGACGGCTTCGCTGATTGCCTCCTGCATAATCCATTAATATTTAATATTTAGACTAAAAGACAACTGAGTTGAGCCAACTAAGTTGCTGTCTCAACTTTAATATTTAATATTTAGACTAAAAACAACTAAGTTGAGCCATTATATGAGTTTATTGTATTTTACCTTGATAATCTCAGGACTGCTAAGTGGAGCTAAAAGCTTTATCAATTTGAGTGGTATCTGAGGGTCCCAGTCAAGAACAAGATCGACCGCCTTATGCAGCGCTGTTTCCTTCGATGGGCCACGTACACGTACATTCACATTAACGTCATTTTTGATAAGAACCTGTGATGATAATCAATAACAAAATAGGTTAACTTTTTTGTGGTGATGATTTATAAACCAAATAACTAAACAGAGAGGTAACTTACTTTCACTACTTTCACACAAGTTGATAGCCGGCTAAGTACAGCATACATCAACGGAGTCAGGCCGTCATTGTCTGTCGCATCCTTATTTGCACCGTTGACTACGAGAAGCCGAACACATTCTGAGTGCCCATCCCGACAAGCTAAATGCAAAGCAGTGACTCCATCTCCTCCAGTAGTAGTAAGCTCCTTGTCTGCACCACGTTGGAGAAGATACGTCACAGTATCTACATCACCAACTTCGCATGCAGAATGCAGAGGCGTATACCCGTCGCCTGACCGACTATCCACAGATACTCCACCCTCAAGGAAAATCTTGATACAAGGCAAGCTTGGTCCAGTGCAAGCGAAATGCAGAGCAGTACTGCCACCACAAATCAGAGCATCTCTCTCTGCTCCAGCTTCCAGCAGATGCACAACACACTCTGGCTTGTCTCCAGAACATGCAGCAGCGAGAGGAGAGACGCCCAACCAGTCCCTAGCTTCGAGATCTGCTCCATGAGCAGTGAGGAGGCGGACATAAGGCATCGGTCTATGAGCATCCATCGCACGGTGCAAACAAGTATATTGTTCCTTGTCGCTCTTGTACTTCACATCTGCTCCAGCTGTCAAGAGGAACTACACCAAAGCAAAGAAGAAGAAAAACATAGAAATCAGTTAAAAGACAAAGAAACTCTTAATGTTGATGTGTTTGCAAAGCTACCAAGGACCTAAAGCTAGGAGATATCCAAGGCACACAATGTAGAGCTATATCCAAATCACAGGAAAGTTTATAACGCAAAACAACAAGAAGAAAACGCAGGAGCAGTTTCTGGAACAAGTCCAGGTAATGTGACAGAGGCTGTCTCTGCTACAAGTCCAACAAGAGTCCAAATTTTTCTGCTCCAAACGATTCACCTCGGGGAGAATCACCTGGAGCAATTAGCTCAGTTCCAGGGAGGGGAACGCGTGAGAGAAACATGAGCCAACACGGTTTGAGGATGCTGAGCAACAGAAGATTTGGAGAGAAGCAATGATGAGGAAGATTGGATCAATAGAAAAGAATCAAACCTGGGAACTTAGAGTCAAATGGGTATACAAAAACCTAAGCTGAACGGAGATGGAAAGGTAGAGAGAAGTGTGTACAAAGGGAGGCTAGTGGCCAAAGGCTATGGTGTTGCCTATCTAAAGGAGGTTTCACTATCTAAGGGAGTTGTCAAGCTTTGCCACTGTTACAAGGAAAACCAAATTGCAGACACTGAGGTTGGAGCAGGTTATAAGGCTACGCAGCATGGATTTAGCTTAAAATGAGGGACTGTTAGTTGTTCAAATCGCAGGGTAAAGAGAAACTACCAAGGAGATAAACGAGAAATTGTATTCAGATCACAACAGAGAAACTAATCGAAGGCAGTAGAGTTATTTTCAAAATTCAAATATCTAAACCTGGGAACTTAGAGTCAAATGGGTCTACAAAAACCTAAGCTGAACGGAGATGGAAAGGTAGAGAGAAGTACAAACCTCGAAACATGCGAAGTGACCGCAGGAGCGAGGGCAGCCGCTTCTCCACGTACAGATGGTGGAGTAGAGTGCTTTTCCGAGTATCTTACGCCGTTGTGTCAGAGCAGTGGTTCCACGTACGGCCGGGAGGCCATCGAAGGCCGTTTGCAGTGCCTCTAGATCACCGGTATCTGCTGCATCCAAAAGCTGCTCCATGAAGACGGAGAAAGGAAGGAAGCAGATGCAGAAACGGGAGAGATCGAGTGAGACGGTCTAAGAGAGACGGGAGAGAACAATGTGATTTTAGGGTTACAATCGCGAGCTGGGAATGGAGAATAATGTAATTTCAATTTTGTTTACTATCGAAATGGAGATAACAAAATGGACTTCAATGGTTATCAAAATGGACTTCAATTGTAGTTATCAAAATGGACTATCAAAATGGACTTTATTTGCAGGATTTTACTATCGGGTGGGTAAAATCTTTGGTCGGACAACTTCAATTGTAGGGTTATCAAAATGGACTTCAATTTTAGGGTTAACAATTGTAGGGTTAACAATTTCAATTTCAATTTTAGGGTTATCAAAATGGACTTCAACCTCAATTTCAAAATGTTATCAATTGTTTTTTTTCAATTTCAATTTTAGGGTTAACTTGGCGATCTGTTCTTTTTTTTTTCTATCAAAATGGAGAGAGTAACTGGGCATTTTATCAAAATTAAGCTAAAAAAATTGGACTAGAGTATTACCCTGAAACAGATCACAAGCCATGGATCGGTCTTGATGCTTGATCCAAAATCAGAGAGACAATTATCTCCCATCTGGCTCTATATATATGTATGTATAATACTCTTAATCCCAAAAGCTCAACTGAGAACACAAATCGGATTAAGAGTATTATACACAGACATGAGAACCTCTCAATTACGGCATAGAATTTCCTCTTTTTCTTCATGAATGTTGGTTGGTTTTGGATTGGCTTCCCTTTTGAAAGAATCTGATATAGGATTATTCTCTATCAGAATCTCAATGAATGAAACATGGTGTTCTTGTAGAAAAGCAAAGAAAATGGGGAGGGAGGGGGAGGCTAAGCGCAGCTGCGATGATAAGATAAAAGAGAGAGAAAGAGAAGATTAGCGTTAACCTAACTTAAAACTCACCCCTTATACTATATAGATTAAGAAGATTAAATAAAAACAAAGCCCATCTTAATAGAATCTCTTAATCTTTAACTCGAATGTGTGGTGGCATCGCGCCCATTATCATCATAACTTGACAAAAACACATTAATATCTTTGCCACACACGTGTCCTAACACGTGTTGTGTTTTTATGCTTTTGTTAAGAGAAATGAAACGTTCGACTCTATGAAATGAATTAATGATTTTGCAATAAAATATCTGCGAAGGCTGACATGAGGCGATCACAATCCACGATCACAACCGTAAAAAATATGTTTTCCATCAAAAACGTAAAATTATAAATTTTCAATTATAATTAAAAACCGTAATTTTATGTTTTTGGCGAGAAAAAATGATTTTGGAAATTTCCATTTCATTCCTGTTCTGTCCCAAAATTTAAATAAAACATATATAGGATAACTATTTTGATTCTCATATTCCCGTCTCATTTTCGTTTCTAAAAAATCTCATCCCAATTTCCCGTTTGTTTATCCCAAAAAATGTGTTTTTACAGTTTTGGCGAAAAACCAGTTTTCACCAAAATAGTATAATTGTATTTTTTCATCAATATTATAAATTTTAAATTTTTATCGGATAGATTTTGCATTTAGATTTTTTAAGAAATTCACAAAAGAATAATTTTATATTTAAATGCAATTTTTAAATGCAAAAACTATTTTGAAAACAAACAACATCTAAATGCTGGCATTTGAAAATATAAATGCAATATCCGAATGCACAAACGAATATGCCCTTAATCTCTAGAATTAATACAGAATTTGGGATATCTGAAATTTTTGTAATAAGAAAACATTTTAGTAGAAAGCTTAATAGATTTTCCCAATTTTCATGACCTAAATCTCATCAAATACCACGAAATTTTCTAACATAAAAGCAGCAATAGAAATTCACCTTTTTCCATCCATGCAGACTTGGACCACGCATTGATTGAGCGGCTTAGTGAAGCCTGGTGAGCTCTTCAACTTTCTTACGCAGCTCTGCCACTGGAACATCCATGCATGTAGATATCTCATCCATCTTGTCCCTGCTCAGATTCAGGAACGATTCGATCAAGTCTCCATCCAAGAAATTCCTAGCTTGCGCTGTTCTGTGATTGTTATCAAACGACCTCCATAGCTCATGGCTTAATCCGCCAACTCCTTTAATCACTTTCCTCAAAGTTGATTGAAATTTCTCCATCAAAATATACTGTTCTTCAGGCAGCGAGGCAATCACGCCAATCATTCCACCGACCGTACCAAAGATAACAGTTGGGATCTCTGAATCCGGCTGTCTCATTACGAGAGATCCATGGCGGAATCTGCTCACTAACTCCCCAAGGTGATACTCCCCAACTACCTCTAGCTTTGAAAATCCTCTACCTTCATCGACCTTCTTCAGTGTAAACAGATTGAATCTGTTCTCAGCACCAAGATATATATCGCCATCCAGTATCTCAGTCGCTGACGTGGAATTCGGATTGAGTTCCCATTCCGAACCCTGTCCCACAATTACACCTTCCTCGTGCTTTTAGTAACAGAGCAAAACAGATAAATCAAAGAAACCAGTCATGAATCAGTTTCATATACAAATTTTAACTTCATATACAAGTTTCATTTCAGAAACAAGTTTTATTTATACCTTGTACTTCAGCAAGCAGACCGATGGCCCTTCACCACCAAAAAAGATAAAGTCTCCACGGGTCTGAACACATGGTAATCTCGCACCTCCATCATATCTACATTCAGCCTCTAATATAAGATCCGGCAGTATCCACTCCTGTAGTTGAATACTGATTTTAATTGCTGCAAGAAGCTTGCCATGAAATGCATGGAGGGAATGTACAGCTCCTTCAGTTTTTTTCTCATAAATGAGATTCAGTTTCATATCTTTAACTAGATATACTAGTATTCTTCCCTGATTTCACAAAACACCAAAGTTCAAAGACAAATTAGAAAGCAGATATTTTGACTTGGGGATAGTTATATGCCTCCGGTGAGAGAAGAAGATACCTTAGTTGGAAAAGCTTCGTCCGGATCACCATACTTGGTTCCAACGCAGTAATAGAAGTTTTCATCACCGGTGAACGAGCAGCTTAGTATGGAGCAACCTTGTTCAGAGGCTTCCAAGGGATGAGTTGACAGAATATCGAAAGTTTTGTCAGCTACGAGACGGACAAAATGGCTTTCAGATTTTCCGTGTTTTTCTACACTGCAGATACCAAGTGTACCTGTCTGCTTCTGATGGCAAATACAAAGAGGTTGCTGTTCAAGAGAAATGGTACGGACTTGAACCTTCTGAATATCATCAATGGTGCCTATCGTAACTTCATCATCACTGGCAAATGCGAAACTGCTCATAAGAGAGAAGAGAGAATCATATTTCATTTCACAGCCTTTAACTTCAGCCTAGAACTTGGAACGGAAAGCCAAAACCAACAAATGGCGAATATTTGGTTTACCTGTTGGGAAAATCAGCAGATCTGAAAGGACACATGTGACTAACTTCTGTAAAATTGACATTGCTGTATAACAGTTTCTCGTTGCTGCTAGAGATGACGGTTGGTGTATCTGATGCAGCAAAGACCTGTGTGGCGCTTTTAGATGAGAATGCACGCAGAGTTATAGGCCCAGTCCCGAGAGATACTTTTTCTCCGTCTTTCAGTTTCCCGGTACGTGTATCCAACTGGAAGTTAAAAAGATGGCCATCTTCAAGAGCACAGAGCAGGTAAGATATCTGCAACATAACATTGTTAGGTTCTACAGTAAAATTTAGCTCGGTTGTAGTAGGGCTTGTCTGAAGTGAGGTTCAATGGAATCATACCCCTTCGAATGCGCAGAGAAGAACAGACTGGGGAGTTATCTTTCCTCCCAGTAGCTCTGTCGTAAGAAGAGTCAGTTTCGGCAGCGAGAAAACCCTCACACTGATCTCTGTGCACGTCCCAACGGCAGCTAGCTGACTGTATTTAGGATCGTCATCAACGATTAGATTTATATCGAGGCAAGAAACCTCGTCCTCCAAATCGGCATGTTCCTTTTCCGCCAGTTTCCCATCTCCAATGTCTAGATAAACCAAACGGCCACCTCCAGTCGCCAAGAGAACCTACCAAAATCAAAAATCCTTAATTCGAAAACTGTGGCTACATACAATACTATCAAAACAAATCCAGAATGAAAAGAAAAACCTGGCTCGCATTTGCGGTTGCAACATTAACTGTGGATCCAACTGGGGCGTGCCACTCGTCCCGCAATTCTCCACTTGTAAAGCTGACAAGTCTAACAGAATTTGGAGTAACCTGATCCACAAGGCAGCAGTTAATCCATGTTCACGAAAAGAGAGGACAGTCCACACAACTATTTCATACAGGAAACTAATCTATAACAGCTATCCATTACATTGATTGTATTTTGAAAATCCTTAAGTGCTAGAAAAACCTTACCTGTACAAGTTGACTGTACATAGCAGAATGGCAAGATAAAGTCTGCACTTGAGACAAGAGGCCCTTAATCTCCGTTCCTTGTAATTTACCCTCAGGATTCATGGCATATACACGAGTTTCACTGACAAAGCTAACTACGAGGAATGTGTCGAAGGATTCATCAACTGAAGTCTTCAACGACCACATTTCCTTGATACCTTGAAGTTTCATATAAACCTGTGTAATACAGCAGAGTGTTAAGATCGAAACCAGATGAGAAAAATTGTACATAGAGGACATCGAGTTTTGTGACAGAAAACAAACCTGTTCATCAATTCCTATTCCTTTTTGGACTACGCCGAGAAAACCATCCTTAAATTCTCCAGAACAGGTCACAACCTGACATTGCCCCTGTTTCTCTAGGTCGACTGCACAGAAGTCAACCATAGGTCCCAAGTTGGTATACCTTTTCAAGACTTTTAAGAATGAACCTTCTGCATCAGGATGTAGATTCGTCATGACTAGCTGCAATTAGAAACCCAAACATGGAAAAACTCAGATGGTTGATTTCACTTTTCCTAGAAACCAGAGAGAAAAAAAGGATGGTGTTTTTCTTTGAATTTCTGTCTTTGCTGTGAGCTGATGAAGAATAAACAGAGTCTCACCAAATTAACAATTGGACGCAAAATGGACAAGTATCAATTTACATTCTAGAAGAACAGACTGAGAGAACTGTGTAAGTGAGACCATAATCATTCTTAGCACACCTGTGAATCGCCATGGCTTGATCCCACAAAGAAAACATTGTTATCAAGGTATGATATAGAAGATGCAATAGACGTTTCACCCAAATGCACAAGTCTGAGGTTAGTGGGCGTGGCCCTGCATATACAGATAAAGTCAGCATATCCATAAAATAAATAAGTTCAGTAGAGCTTTCAATTGTATAGCATTTGGAAGGATGTAACAACAAGTACACATGCACACTCACGTGTCGTTTTCACGTTCTATAATAAGTAGACTTAACAGTCCGGCAATGTCCCACAGATGATACGTAGAGCCATCAGTTGTCCCATATCCTAGAAAGGCTGACTGAACACGAAAAATGAAGGTCACACATTCAAAGAAGAAAACAAAAAAGGGGTACGCATGGAGAGCTCAAGCAAATGATAGTAAAAGTAGTTGAAATTATGAAGAGCTTACCTGACTGATTTCTAATCTTTTGAGTACCTTAGCGTCAAAATCAAAATACGCTATCTCGAATTCACCAATTATAAGGACAGCACCAAGAGTTTGTGGTACAGGAATTAGTAGGTGAGCACCATTGTCGATAGCTGTCAGTGACCATGGACCCTCGACAAACTGCTGATCTTCTAGAATGATTTCATATGTCTTGATATAACGAGCATCATCATTCATTAAGCATTCCTACGAAACCAAGCATTAGTTAGCCCGTCTGGATAAAGTTCTAGATTGCTTCACGGACAACAGAAAAGATCTGTTAACGCAACTACCATTCAAATAAAGATAGTAAAGCTACTCTGTTAAAACTTCATCGAATACAGATATAACAAACTGCCAAAGGCACTCTGTTGAGACTTGAAAATAAAGAACAAGGTTCACACATGCCAATGAAAAACTCTATAGCACATCCATGTTGTAGGATATTTCCATACCTGGTAAAGTACTGCAATTGTGGGATTTTCATATCCAAACAGAAACTTGATATCGAGAATAATCGGTTCCTCCAGGCTGAAATTTAGGCACCACAGTCAAATATATCGAGAGAAGTAAGTCGAGTGGGGATTTGCGAGTAGAGTAGAATCTGAAGCATAAAAGGAGAGTAGAATTTAAGCTTTGGAGGCTCCAAAATTAAACATGCTGACAAAAAAAGATCATTACTATTTCGAAAAAGGATCCTTGAGATGTCCCTCATCATCAAATGGAATAACCTGACAGAAGAATCAAAGAAACAGAAGACATCATCATACAGTGTATGAACAAAAAAGGATCAGTAGAAGTTGGGTAACATGATACACTTCAGCAAACAAGCCCATATGTCGATTTCTCACAGAAGACAACATTTTACCTCGAAAAATGAATCACGCATATGGAGTCCAATGATTTGACAATCTGGATCAATTATACTAATCTACAAAATCCAGTGTTAAACCAGAAGTCAGCTACAAGCCAACAAAAAACACTTGACCACAACACATATAGTAATGAAGAAAAAAGAAAATCTAAGCTCTCTGGTATACAAAGTTCAAGAAGACGACATTCAATACCTCACGGCAGTCTGGTGGTCGGCCTTTAAGAGCAGAAACATCCTTCATTGCTCTGGAAAACGTAATAGCATCATAATGAACAAGCAAAGATTACAGCATGAAAACAGTGTCATATTCTTCTGATATATACCTTGTAATGAGCTCTTGAGATTTGGCGTCGAATTGAAGAACAATTATTTGGTGTTTTTTAGTTGTAATGACCAAATTGCAACTATCATGGTCCCCAGGATAAGATTTCTGCAAAGTCTGGATGCTTCCGTAGATTGGAATATCCATCATAAGCGAGATGGAATCTCCAGTAATCCGATGAATCTCTAATCGATTCCCTTTGCTGAAAAAAAAAAAAAAAAAAAAAAAGGAGACGAGGTTCAAACAATTTGCAGTGTCAAAGTCCCCCAAATCGAGAGCGGTCAACATGATCGAAATCGAGAACGACTTTCCTCCGTCAAATTTGTTTGCAAACAGAACACAGTGAAAGAAATTGGAGCCGTGATGCTTTCTAGAAAAACCTAATTCCCAAATCAACAGGCTAAAATTGATAAGAGAGAGAGAGAAAGAGGAGGGAGGAGATTACGCTAAAATGAGATTGCGATCGTCAGGACTGGTGAAATTTCCGACGCATGAATGTGAGACACTGCTGGGATTGTGAGTCGTCGCGACGTAATTCCACGAGCTCATCTTCGTCATCGTCACCAGAATTTGGAGCTTCAATGTCTACTTCGCGAGGATTCTCTGGAGAAGCTACTGGGTTTCTCCGACGAGCTTTTAGAATTTTAAACGAAGGAGGGAGAGAGGGAAGCAATGAAAACAAAAGGAGGCCAAAAGCGAAGAAAGACGGTTGTTTCGTCTAATTTTTGTTTTTTTTAATAGAAAAATACGACCGTAATTACGACTTTCGAGAACAACTTTTACAACGTTGAGTCTCTCTAGTCGAGTCTCCTGATGAATCAAAGACGGAGGATAAAATCCAAAAAGAAAACACGCTTTTCTTTATCCCCGATAAAATGCAAAAATAAAAACAAATTACAATAACTAATAATCATGTTGAAATTATGCTCCTATGTCTTTAAATATATCGTATTAGGCAAGAGAGCCAGCTGCCTTTTCTATTTTAAAACTTAAAAACAAAAAACAAAAAATCTGTTTAAATCTTTCTCATCCATACCGAAATGCAATTGTTACTAACTGAGCCATATAAAATCATTACAACGGCTATAAATTAACTGAATTCAAAATCTCTAGCTCCCAAATAAACCTCTTGTCATTAATTAAAATAAATTACTTGTCACGATTCTTTTATATGCTTGTTTTAATTTCCAGTATGATCATGTTATCCTTTCCTGTTTATTAAAATCGTGGAATATAAGCTTCATTCGTATGAAATAAGTTTGTGTAGATATAAATGTAGATTTTTATCCAAAAAAAAATATAAATGTAGATCTATTAAGTTATCTGTGTGAGTAAAGATGCCAATAAACTACAGTATAAGTTCGGCATCTCAGGAAGATCCAACGGCCTACAAGGCTATAGAATTATAATCAACGGCTGCGAGAAAGCACAAGTCTGGAGATGGCGAGAGGAGTGACGTGGCTAGTTAATAGTGGATGAGAATATATTCCCTAAAGGGCCCCCAGATACGTGGATGGTTTTCTCACTCTCAGTAATCGCATAAACGTAGCCTTATTATTACAGACCGATTAACTAAATTTTGAATTTTTTTTAAGTACACATTCACTTCAAATTTACTAACAGTTACGCTCAATAGTGCCTTTTTGAGTTTCTTCTCCTTGGTAGTCTTAGTTTCGTCTAATATCATACACATTCCCTTTCTAAGTTCTTTTTGTCTAATATCATACCATACATTCGCTCGCTACTCGTTTAGTCGTCGGCTTTCTCCCCAAAAATATGTCAAAGTTTTTCATGCGGTATGATTTACCAACAACCATTTCATGAAAAAAAAAAAGAAAGAACAAAAATATCCTAAAACACATTGAACAAAATAATCATACTGGAAAGCACTAGTCTACTTAAGTTCATTTGTATAACGTTGATGTGCGTTGAGCTATTGGGAATATATTTCATCGAATTACATCTTTCTTCATTCACATAGTCAGTATCTTAATGACATCATGCAAATGACATTCTTTTATAACTTGAATTCTAAAATTAAAACTCAAACTATATAGTATCAATGGCGCCATTTGTTTAGAAACCGATTAATAAAACCAATCTCTAACATTATAGATAAAAGAAAGCAAGATTCAATTTTGTTAGATTTCGTAAATAAATTAACAAGGATAAGATGGAGAGTTCAAATCCGCTTATTCCAACATAGATCTCAAAATAAATGCTTAATTAATGAGCAGAAGAAAATAAAACAATACCATGATTACAAAATCAAGTAGGATTATTAAATAAGAATTTGACTAGCTATTATGAATAACTATCTCTTTAATCAAGATATCACGTAAAACTTAATTCCCTCTTAGTCTAGAACCCTCCAAAACCACTGAATGGATGATTTGGATCAAAGCTTTTGAACGGGGACGGAGAGTTTGATGTAGAGTGAGAAGCCGAGCCAGCATCGCGAGAAGCAAGAAAATCGTAGTTGGCATTAGTTCCTAGCAGTGCCGTGCCTACGTTACAGATTTTGAAGCATTTGCTTACATAAAGTTTCATTAGTAATCAAGTTTTTCTAGCATTTTGTCCAATAATTTAGTTTTTAGTAATAAAGTAAATTTCAACTCTTTTGTTATTTGGCTGTCTTATCCATGAAACATAACTAATTAAAATTATTGATTATAAAAAGTCTCGTTAACCATTTTGTGAGAAAAAATGAAAATTATGTTTCATAATAACGTTTAGTTTATTAGTTTGGATTTATTATTTTCATTATGTGACAATCATATTTATTATTACACAATATCTTTTTATGGGCATTTTTAAAATATTTGCTTATGGAAGCGGTTAAGGTTGGCACGGCCCTGGTTCCTAGATCACTGTAACTCGTAGATCCGAAGAATTCATTGTTGTGATCTACTAGTGGAAGCATATAGGCGTTGTTACTCTCTACATTTGGGGAAGAGGACAAAGGATAGTGAAGGGTTTGATGCAAAGGTGCTTGATGATTGTAGCTGTGATGACCAGTGTCTAGACTTTCTTTCACGATCTCAAGATTCTCGTGTTCTTGCGTCTGTCTCGGTTCAAGAATCTGTACCGGAATGGTTGAACCGACATTTGCGGCTTGGGAGCAAGAATGTATACCTCGGTAAATAATCTCAAAGAGCATCGGATTTTCGTCACATCTCTGGACTTGTTTGGTTGCTTCACATCCTTGAGATTTTCTGTACGTGCATCTGTAGTATCCTCTGTACCAACAAAAAAAGTTGATTTTTTTTATTCTTTGTTGTTCCTCGTATGATTTTAAGACTATAATAAATGTTTGTTACTTGTGTTTGTGTAGTACTATGTTCCTGTCACAATTGTTTAAAATCAAGCTTTTCCTGATTTATTATGTGTTGTAGTTTTAATTACGAGACTAACCTCGGAAATTTGGCTCCGAGGATGTCCTTCTGGCCGTACTTTCTCCAACAGTTTTGTGATGAAATTGGCTTGACCGTTCTTGTGTGATCCACCGAAACATTATTTGTATCAAAATTACGTGTTAAGGACGCACATCTTCATACTAAATTGATGTTTAGCCACCTTTCTCATCTACTAAACTAAAACAAAATTATTACCGCCACTCGGAGTCTCGGATCTATAGAAATTTCACCGTGGGCTTCAATATTTATATATGTCATGAAGATTTAGATTTTATTAACAAAATCGATCTTTCTTTTATAACATTCTTTTATAACTGGAATTCCAAAATTAAATCTCAAACTATATAGTATCCATCCCGAAGCTCAGAAACTCAAATTATAACTGGTTTTGAGAGGCAATCACTCCAATCACTCCACCAACTCTACACAAATCACTAAACTGCATATATATCTTGTAGAATGAATTTTGTTAAATCAAATCACTTTCATATGCTAATTGGTTTCGGAATGATTACTCAAAATGGGAAAATGTATACTATTTTGCGGGTTTAATAACTAAAACTATAATCATATTCTGAATTGGTTACCTGAACTTTTCTAATAAACTGAGAGCCCGAGTGGAATTATACATGGATCACAAAAATTAATAAAATATTCTAAAATAAGAAAAAATCAGACGTTCGTAGCCTGGTGGTAATGGACCCACGGCTATGGTATCCACTATCAGGATTCGACGCCTGGCCACTGGGAATTTTACATACGGGCTACAGCGTCCCAGACCACCAGTTCCATGAGCCCTTCAATGGACGTTTAAAAATCTTTAGTCGCAGACTTCGGTCCAGTAGACTAGTCGGCCAACAATTGTGGTCTAGATACTGAATTAGCAAAAAAAACCCCACGAACATTAATCACGCGACTCTTCTTATTGGAGCATCGTTTTGTTCAAGATGAGCAAAAGAGAGAGGTTAGAAAACCTTGTGTATTAAATTGTTGTTAGTACCGAATCCCTTGCAGTTGGTTTAGATGTACCGGTACGATATGACGTCTCCACTTGTCTTGTACTCCATAAAGTCAAAGTTTACTTGCTTCTTCTATAAAGAAGCTCTCACTTTTTTTCATGGCATCTTCTTGTTTCCTTCGCTCGATTCTCTTCTCTTCTCCCACAAACCTCTCATCGCCTCGTTCGAATTCTCTCTCCGTTTTCTTCCCGAAGAATCTCACGTGTTCTTTTCCTACTTCCGCGTCTCGATTCGAGTCGTTCTCGGTTTCGTCGATCGGAAGTGGATCTAGCAGGAGATTAGCTGATAGTCGGAAAAAGATCTCGGAGGTTAGGAGCATGGCTACGACGGCAGCGGAAATAGGGAAGGATGAGAAGAAGAGAGTAGAGGTTTTTGACACAGAAGAGAATTTAGCGATTGATCTAGCTAAATTCACAGCGGATCTCTCCGATAAGTTTTGCAAGGAGAGAGGCGCTTTCACCGTCGTTGTCTCCGGCGGCTCCCTAATCAAATCGCTCCGGTGAGTATTCACTTTCTTAGATTTTCGATTCGAAGCCACAGGACTTTGAATTTCAGATTGGGCATTTGAAAAATTACTAGCAAAACGCGATTTTCGGATTGCAAAGTCCCGATTTTTATTTCAATGTCGTTGTGAAATCTCAATTGCGTTCTAAAGTATCATCTACGAATTTGGAACTTTTAGTTAGGTTTTGCTTTTGATATCCGATTGAATTGGAAAAAATCCTTTTTTTCTTCTTTTTGTGTTGTATCAAACGGAATCAAGAACATAGCTTTCACATTTGACTTACCTTTTTTCTCATAATCTGTCTTCTACTGGAAATACTTTCAAATTTCAGGAAATTAGTTGAATCTCCTTACGTTGACTCAATCGACTGGTCAAGGTGGCATTTCTTCTGGGTCGACGAGAGAGTTGTTCCCAAGCACCATGACGACAGCAACTACAAACTCGCTTATGATAGTTTTCTCTCCAAGGTATTTGCACTATCTTTCACCTCCATTGTTGCCCTCATTAGCTACACTCTAACTGTTTCTCTTTTCAGGTTCCAATCCCGCCTGGAAACGTATACGCCATCAACGAATCTCTCTCGGCCGAGGCAGCAGCGGATGATTACGAGACCTGCCTCAAACATTTAGTCAAGACCAGTACCCTCCGTGTATCTGAATCAACAGGCTTTCCCAAATTTGATCTCATGCTTCTTGGTATGGGCCCTGATGGCCATGTGGCGTCACTGTTCCCTGGACATAGTCTCTGCAACGAGAGCAAGAAATGGGTAACTTCCATCACCGACTCTCCTAAACCGCCGTCTGAAAGAATCACGTTCACTTTCCCGCTCATCAACTCCTCTGCGCATGTAGCTCTAGTCGTGTGCGGTTCTGGGAAAGCCGAAGCGGTGGAGGCAGCGTTGAAGAAGACTGGGAACGTTCCTGCTGGTTCTGTTTCTGCTGAAGACGAGCTGGTTTGGTTTCTTGATAAACCAGCCTGTTCCAAGCTCTAAACCGGTGCTATGCTGCTTCGGTTCTGACTAGTCTGGTTTACTTTTTTTGGTTGTTAAGGTCCGGTTATCTCCCATTTATGTTATTGGGAGAGTGTTTGTAATAAAAGCCTACTTGGCATGGAAATATTGAAAGTGGCAAAGCAATCAAATAATGATTTCTCTGATAATGCTTGTTGTGAGACATTGTTTACTTCGTGGCTGAGAGATTTGAGAGTTATATATAACAAGATGTATAGTTGAGTGATGAGATATTATTCTAACTTTGAACATTGTATCAAATTACAGAATTAGCAACAAGTGGCAGAAAAAGAATAGTTGTTGAATGAGATCTAAATGTGTAAAAAGAAATGTATATAAGAAAGACTTGTAGTTGGAAACATATATGGTGGTAGATCAACCTAATTATCATCATCAAGTCTATGTACATTTATGAGAGATGTAACCAACAATACTTTTCCATAATCATTTTCTTGTTTGCTTCACATTCTTTTACATATATGGTTTATTTTTATATTTCGCAAACCAAATATCTTCAATTATTTAATTTTGTTGGATTTTGAAGGAGGCCATTGTAGAAAATTTTATAAAATCTATTGACTTGACTGTGAAAATAAATAAGAGAAAAAGGAAAAAAGAAATCTCAGGTTTTGCGCTACGTGGAGATCAATCATAAGACTAAAACAAACTTTGAAGAAAGCCAAATAAATAGGCTTGAAGACTCCTTCTTCTACTCGGAATTGACTTCCCATTCTAGATTCTAGAGAGAGAGAGAGGAGCAAAATACAAATCCCAACTTTCTTCAGAGAAGCGGAAGCTAGTTTAACGACGCGGCGAAGACGGAGGTGGTCTTATGTTTTTATCGCCGGAGTTGTGGAGAAAATCGGTTGGCGATTCGAACGGAGATTGCACAAGTTTGGACTTGATTTAGCTTTAAATTGGGGGAGGAAGATAGAAGGAGAGAGAGGAGCCTGAGACCTGAGTTCGATGAAAGCTCTTCGAAGGATTCAAACGAGGTCTTCGTTTCGAAATCCATCGTCGCCATTATTCTCGTCTCCGTCGTCGTCCTCTCCTTGGACTCATCATTTGCGTTCTGCCCTCGTCCTTGTCTCTTCTTCCTCTCCAGCTTCTTGTTCTTCTTCCGATCCGTGAGTCTATCTCTCTCTTGAATCGATTGAGCATTCGTTTTTGTGATTCCTGCGATTATGTTAATACTTTTCGTAATGGAATCAATTCACAACTTTTCGATGATTAATAGAACTTCACTTTTGCAATGAGTATAAATTATTAGTAAATTGTCGTCTTTATAACTGAGATCAATGATTGGATTTGTATTATTAGGCTGACCTTTTTGGGTCATGACTTTATTGGTCTCTGTAAAGGTTCCTGGAAAATTTTGGATTTTTCTCTTCTTCTGTGAGGTCCAAAAGTGCAGTGATGTTCTATCATGATGTCTTGTTTATGCTGCATTTTTTTTTCTGAAACAGTTTTGATGTTTTCTGTGCAGGCATCGACTTAAATCACCATGGTCCCGGAGAAGACGGAAAAAGCCGCTCACACTTCGCCGGTGGAGAAGATTTTTCAGCCCTGAGGGTAGGCTTAGGAATGGGGGAGTTAATTTGCTGAAGAAAGTCCGGAGTAGAGTGAGTCTCAAAGCTTCTTCATAGCACTTGTGAAGTTGTTAGTGTGATTTACAATATGTTTTGAAATATTCATTTTTGCTTGTAAATTTCCTTGCAGGGCATTGATCCTAGCATTCGGTCTGAGGTCTGGCCATTCCTTCTTGGAGTGTAAGTATACATTCAATCTCTATATTAGTTGCAATAATGCACTTATGGTAGTTTGATTTGTTATAATGAAATCTCTACCTTGTTGCTTGTGATTTGTTGATATAAAGAACATAGTCTGGTTATAAGGTTGTATTAGTGTATGGTTTAGGTTGAGAATGTTGATTGTTATGAAGCATCATCGCACTTATGTCTACTTATACACTCACAGAACCATAATGTTCTTGCTTCGTAGTCCTCACCCTTTGCTTCTTCTTTACAAACAGGTGCGATTTCAATAGTTCCAAAGAAGAGAGAGGTGTTACAAGAACTTGGAGAAGGTGAGAAACTGATGATTGAATCACACAGCTCGAGAATCTTTTCATTTTTTTTTTGTATTCATCTGTGACCTGATTTTTACTAAACCATACAAATGCAGAAAAGCGTATGAGAGACTACGCAGGCAATGCAAAAGGCTTCAAAGCCAAAACAGTGGGACTTTTAAGTTAAACAAGATCAATAAAACTACTCAAGATGAGCATAACAGCTGGTCTCTTGCGCAAGACGCTGACAGTTCGTGCTCTGATGATGGTCTCAGCGCCCACGAGTCTATCTCTTGCGACAAAGACAACACAGAAGAGTACATGAGTGACGTCTCATGTACTGGTGGTTCAAGACGCCTGAACTCTGAGTCCTCTGACTCAGATTCTTCAGATGATAATGATTCTGTTCATATGATTCCTTCTTCTGAAGAGAAAGATGAAAACAGCACTTCTTCTCCATCCAGCTTATCTATCTCCCGTACCAAAGAGGATTTCGTGACATGGCAGCGTATTATCCGTCTAGACGCTGTGCGAGCCGATACAGAGTGGACTCCATATTCACCATCCCAAGCTATGGTATCAGAGGAAAGGGCACGTCGTGCTGCTGAAGCAGTTGTGTTAAAGGACTACAGTCACTTGGAACCTTCCAAAATCTTTCACGCCGCACGGCTTGTTGCTGTTCTTGAAGCCTACGCCTTACATGACCCTGAAATCGGCTACTGCCAAGGAATGAGCGATCTTCTCTCACCTATACTCTCAGTCATACAAGATGACTACGAGGCGTTCTGGTGTTTCGTCGGGTTCATGAAGAAAGCTCGTCAGAATTTCAGCCTCGACGAGGTTGGGATCACGAGGCAGCTCAACATAGTCTCGAAGATTATCAAATCCAAAGACTCGCAGCTCTACAAGCACCTTGAGAAAGTCAAGGCCGAAGACTGTTTCTTCGTCTACAGAATGGTGCTTGTGATGTTCAGAAGAGAGCTTACTCTAGAGCAAACGCTGTATCTATGGGAAGTGATTTGGGCAGACCAAGCTGCAATAAGAGCTGGGATTGGGAAATCTTCCTGGAGGGGACGGATAAAGCAGAGAGCTCCTCCCACAGAGGATTTGTTGCTGTATGCCATAGCTGCTTCCGTGTTGCAAAAGAGGAAACTCATCATTGAGAAGTACAATAGCATGGAGGAGATTTTGGGGGAGTGTCACAGTATGGTTGGGAAACTAGACGTGAGGAAGCTCTTAGACGATGCTCATGACCTTATTGTTTCCCTCCACACCAAGATTGAACATATGGTCACGTAATGACCTTTTTTTTTGTGTGCCGGGGAAGAGAATCTCCCGCCGGTAAAAGAATAAACTAACTCTGTTTTTTGTTCATTCCTATTTCAAAATTATTAATACCATTCATCCATCATACCATAGAAGACATTTGTATATTGTGGGTTAATCCCTCTTTTAACTGTCTACTCCTAACTTAACCACATCTTTAGTATACATGTTCCGGCGACGAGTTTGGTTTATTGAGCTGCCGTGAAGTTCATACACATAGGCGGTCGAACTTTAGCCAGAGCGAGCAGTGAAGAAGGCAGAATCCAGAGACCATCTCCGCATATCAGACCTGATGCAACCGCTGGAACCATAAACTCTGCCTTCTTACTGTTCACCTTCCTCCAAACGAACACCACAAAGCTCCCAACACACATATCTATCGCAAACGAACCACCAACCAAGAACGGCACAGCCATTGCCATCGGGAGTGGGATCCACTTCCCTAGCTTCTTCGGCAAGAAATCCCTCCCCAGGTTGGCTACAACCGCAAACGCAAAGAACCCGTAGCAAAGCTCGAGGCAATGCTGAGGGAGAGCGGAGAGACCTTGAACGCCGATGATGGCCATGTTTCGATAAATGATAGCGTAAGGAGCCTTGTACTCTCCGTTAGGGTTTCCAACATCAAACGCCTTGTAGAAGAGGAAGAAAGTGAGCGGCGCGACCACACAACCTATCGCTGTCCCGATGGCTTGTGCAACAAGCATGGAACGAGGCGAGGTTAGCGTTAGATGTCCTGTCTTGAAATCGTGCATCAAGTCGGCAGAGACAGAGACGATTGATTTGATGAGACCACAAGCGACCATTCCCGCCACCACTCCGTCGCTTTCCCCAGCCAACGCCGCCATCACGAAGAGCGCCGCTTTGCCGTAGTTGTAAGCCATGTTCATGTCGGTTAACCCGGCACCGTAGGCGTTACAGAAGCTGAGAGACGGCGCGAGGAGGTAGGCTACGAGGACGAAGTACCATTTCAGCTGAGGGAACATGAGAGGGATTGCAATGATGGAGACGACGGATAAGAATATGTATCCCACACAAGCCATCCACAGAGGAATGCTCTCTCGAATGAATACTTCGTTCTCACGTTTCATGTTATCGGATTCTTTTGTGCCATCTCCTGGAACTTCTTCCACTGAAAATGTATCCAGTCCGTTATAATTTGACATATTTTTTTATAACAAATTCAGAAACAGAGATTTTTTGAAGATGACAACTTACATGTGCTGATACTGTTGGTTTTGGAGAGTCTAGAGTGAAAGCTTCTTCCAGTGAAAATGAGAATTTTGAGAAAGTTATAAAGCCCATCTCCTAAGATCAATGCAATGCATATAAACACCTGACAACAACAAGAATGTAAACTTATCGTATCGTTTTGCTTTAACTTGTGAGATACACAAAAAAAAAGAGAGTAGAAAATATCAGACCTTGTAGCCATTTAAGCTCTTCATGCTACCATCTTGCAATGTTGCAGAATACCATTGGCCTTTAAGGCCGGCTATGAGAGGCCACATAATTCCCCAGGAGAGTATTGCACCGAAGAGCAACGAAAGATTCACCAAATGTGAACAGATCATCCCAGCTCCAACATATGTCATACTAAAGTCGAAGAAAAATCTGCATCACATCCCCAAAGAGATAAAACATGTTTAAACTCAAGTGGAAAAATAAATAAAAAAGGTAGAGAAGGTTTTAAGAAACAGAAAAAACTCACGATTTTTTCCAAGCGTGTAACCCAAACGTTGGGAACTGAGAAAAACCACATAACTCACCACCTCCATAGAACCATCCAAAGAATGCCCAGAAGAAACTCAACCCAAACGATTTTGTAAACCCTCGAATCTGTTTCCTGTACCAAAGCATAAAGTCGTCCATAAATATCCAATTCAAAATCAATGAACATGTGAGAAAAATAAATAAATAAACAAGATTCAAAAAGACATAACAACATACTTGGCTGTCTTGTCTCCTTTGCTAGTGTGAAATCCATTAATAAGAACAGCAGTTGCAGTTCCACTAGGATACGTCAGCTTATAGTCCACAATCATAACCTGTGTTTAAAGATGATTCAAATTCATCAGCCACTGAATCAAATCATATTTTGATAATCCCTTCTTATAAAATGATTCTTAATTCACTACCTTTCGAAGAGGTACTAAAACGACAAGTCCGATGAAGCTAGCAACAAAGAGGAATGACGTCATCCACCCAACACCAGGCTCTTTGATACCACGTGGATTGTTTCCTTGTGTGTTCACTCCCGTCTGCTCGTAAGTCCTTCTGTTTAATCCCAACAAATACGACGCAAATCCACCTGTCATCATCCAAACTCCATCGATTAATTTTTGGTTATTGTTATTATTGTTTTGTTTATGGATAATTAATTTACCTGCGAGAGAGATGCTGTAGCATGCAACGGCACAAGTCTGAGCGATGGTGTTCTCTTGCCGTGTGAACGGAGCAGTGACGATTCCTGCTTTCTGGAGAACTTTGGTCCATGATTTGAGGAAGACGAAGGCCAGAAGAGCTGACGAGATGTTCAGATTCGGGACGAGTCCCGTCGTTAGATTCAGCTTCAAGCAGATCACACTGTAGACGATTCCGATCAGCAAACTCGCGACGATCGATCGAACAGTGATCTGTTTCCTCCACGGCGGCGGTTTTCTCCAATCGTTGGGCTCGTCGTCGTCTCCGCGGAATTGGTTGTGCTCTCTCTCATCACTCCTCTCGTTCTCCATTTCGAGCTTCGGAATTTAAGAAAAAATCGATTTGGTTGCTTCCTCTGCACTCCAGATTCGTAAACAGAGGTTTCGATACAGAGAATCGAGGAAAATAGGCGAATCAAGACGAAACGAAAGGGGGAAAAGGATTTCGCGTAAGATCTAAGAAGAAGGAGGAGAAGAGAGAATCGCATATTAGCGAAAGTGGAATTGAGAAATGAGTTTTATAGAAAATGAAATGAATGAAGAGAGAGGGAGGGAGAGAGGGAGAGAGAAAGTGTACTGCAAAGAAAGAAGTACAAATTAGGGTTTGGAAGTTATGAGAGTACAAGAAATTTTCGAGATTCAAAGTTTGCGAAACCAAAAATGGAAGGAGTACACGCGTTTCCAGATAAAAAGCCAGAGCGGGAGAGATAATATGGTTGTTCGTCCGTTTCACCAAACCTTAACTATTTCATTTAATATTATTACAGTGATATTTATCTTGTCGGCAATATAATAATAATAATTTATTTTATAATATGGTTTTGAGAGAGATTTGTTTGTAGTACAAAGTTGATAAGAAAAATGGAGTCCCTTGAAAGTGTGGCGAGCATTGTTTGTTGTAACAACTCCCACAAAGGGAAAGAGCACTGAATTTTTGAAAGTGGGTCGTACTGCATCTTTGACTTTCAGTTACCACCTCCCTCCACCTGATTTGTTCCCATTTTTCTGTGTTGTCAGCTTCTTTTTTTTCTTTCTAAGATATTGAAGAAAATTCAGGTTTTGGCTTTTTAAAGCTTATACACTGAAATTGGATTTTGAAACTATCTACAAATTGTGTGACACTTGCTTTGAATTTACACTACACCCCCAGTAAATAAATAAATAAAACCATTAGTTCAAAAAGGGACCAAACCAAAAGTACTCGAACCGACTTAATGTTCAGGCCTATTGAAAAGTACAAATATTCTATGTGCATATGTCTATCAAATTCTTTTCCACATGACGTAATGGCATTTGCATTTGGAGACAAACTGTTGTACTTGTTGTACCTCACAAGTCACAAGCATGAGCATATCTTTAGTACACATCGGTTAATAAGAATGCCACATTGTAAAGAAAAAGGAATATTAAAAGTCAGCTGAATTCTGCAAATGTCTAAAATGTACAATTTTCTAAGTTTATTGTTTCGTTGGAAAACAAATACCTAAAATAAAGAAAAGCTTTAGAGGGAAAAAAATGATATTTTCTTATTATTGTTGAATAAAATCGAGGATTTCTGTTACAAAAATCTATTGTTTCTTAGTTAAGGAGGAGCAAGGATGTGGGCTGCAATGGAGGCTATCTTGGTCATCAACCTCGCCCAATAGCTGACCCCGATAATCGGAGTCCGGCGAAAGAAGTCAGTCCTCTTAACACAGACTTCAATATACGCAAGTGCTTGACTCTGCTCTGCCTTCATCGCCACGTAATCGCCTCTCGAGAAGGATTGATCGGCGCTCTGAAGCCGAGACACCACGGCTTTGTACGCGATCTTGCAAGCTAAGAAAACGGCTTTGTCCCGAGAATCTGTTGCATTTGGGAGAAGATAGTCTTGGATTTGACCGAGCGTTTCGCCAGCAAAGGTTAATGCTCTCTTTGTCATGACGTTCGTTATGGTCGCGATGTCTGCATGAGGCGAGGATAGCTGAGACGTGACCATCATCTCACAGGCTTTGAAGTCGACTGTTTGTCTACAGATTCTATCGATCATAGACTTTGTCTCTGGGTCCAGGTCCCCCATTACGATCGAAGAGGCAAGAAAATGTGAAATCAAGATCATCACAAGAGTAGTGATCATCATATTCCTATTCATATTCATTTAGAAATTGTCTTCGATGATATATGCTTACGAATACAAACACAAGCGTATTAGTTTATACTAAGATGGCTCTACGTTTTTTTAGTGTCACTTAATGTATATGGATATATTACCCCAATGACAACGTTTAAAAACTTAATATTTATTTCTATATCAAACAAAAAGTTTGCACAACTGATTTCTTACTAGAAGACTTGAGTTGATTATCCTAGTGGTAATAATCAGTTAAAACTATTACAACATTACATCACATATAATATTTTCTTACAAAGTTACAACATATCGGGGGGCTCAATTTGGCGTAATATGATTTGCTTAGGGTCAAACGATGAACGAACGTTTATAAAGCAAAACAACAAGAGTAATGCAATGATGTAAGATACTCACTAATCAAAATATAGATACTGTTACAAAAGTTTCTAATCAGTGATCAACTACAATATCAATGGTACATTTTATTACCTAGAAACATTGGAAGTGAGCGCAGATGGAGGTCGGTCCACTTACACTCGGGACGGTTACAGATGGTGGTGAAGAGAGCTTTTCCAAATATAGAACTTCATCGTTCAGAGCAGCTCCATTTACCACGTGGAGGCTATCGTGGTTGTTGATTTATCTTAGATATTCGTAATACAATGTGACAATCTCGATGAAGATAGCTCATTTTGGTAATATATATATATATATGAAATGATTTGCTTTGAATTCATCTAAGAACGAACTTTAAAAATAAATAAATTTTGTGTTGACCCTGTTAATTGTAAAAAGAAATTAAGATCTACTATCAATTTTTTTTTAAAGTTGGTGATAATGTGGCAGTTTACATGGAAATAGCTCATTTTGGCATAACATGATTTTCTTTGAATTCATCAATTTGATATGAACGAATTTAGAATACTAAAATTGAGTTGACCACATTTTGAGCATCTAAAGAACAAATTTGAAGTTTGAAATAGATTCTAAAATAGTTTAAGCAATAGGCGTGGCACTTTAGATTTATTGGATTCTTGAAGTAAGCTAGATACAAAAAAAAAAGAGAGTACTACATGTGTTGATTCTAAAATAATTTAACTAATAGGCGTGGCACTCTAGATTAAAAAAAAAAAACAATTACTACATGAACAATCATAAACATGTGTTATTATTCTATAGAAATGGCTTAAACATATCTTACTATGAATTTTGTTTTTCTCTACAAAATTCAGCAACAAATGTTTATCATCAGATAATTCAAGAGTTATAGTAAATCCATTATACAGAGAATCAACAGAAAGAAAGAAAAACTTAAAATACAGTGGTCTTCCAATACTTGAAAAACAATTATTCAGTGTTACAGTATTTAAATAAATCTATCATATCTTTCAAAAGTAAAATTAGTAAATCTATTATACAGAGAGTCAACAGAATAAAAAACAAACTTTAGAACACAGTGGTCTTAGAATACTTGAAGAAGAACTCTTCATTGTGACAGTAATCAAATAAAACTGTATAGACCTGAATCAACAGCTTTGGGAACCTGCTTGAGAAGTACCTATCAAACCCTTCAGGTACACTCCCAAGAAGTTCCTGTAACTCTCCAGGAAGCTCTCTATAGTGATTCATCTTGTTCCTTATGACTCGCAACAAATCTCGGATGCTGTCAAACCTGTACCGCCTGTAACGTCCGATGTTGTCTAGGAATATGCTATCCAGTTTCTCATCCCAACGTCCGTTTAGAGTAACCGCTGATGTGCTCTCAAGCGCGGCCAAGAGCTGTGACCCTTCTTCTCTGTTTTCCAACTCCACCCTGTCGCTCGCATCTCGGAGGAAAGACAGTCTCATGTCCGAGTTCCAGAACAATGGATGGTGCAGGACTTGTTGTGCTCCAGGTCTCAAATTTGGATCAGGGTGAAGGAGACCAGAGAGAAGATGAACAGCTTCAGGAAGAGACTCGATCAAGAAGAGATCTTTACGGTCGTTCAAAATGTTTATGTCCCTCTCGAAGTTGTCTCCGTAAGGATGTTTGCCTGCAGTCATACAGAAGAAGAGAACACACCCTAAACTAAAGAGATCAACAGCTCTTGTTTGTCTTTCGTTGCGGAGTTGCTCAGGTGCTTGCCACCCAGAACTTCCAGAACCTATCATTAACAGCAACAACAGTTATATACAAGAAGAAGAAACTATCATTTTCCCTCTGTTTACATTACTTCCAAGATCTTACCAGTTGAGTTTCTAGTCAAGGCACTTGTGTCAGCAGGCAAGCGCTTGCTTATACCCATATCTGATAGCTTTGCACATAGAGATGAGTCTTTAACAATCAACACATTTTGAGGCTTTAGATCTCGGTGTACGATTCCAATATCATGCAAGTGAACTAGACCAGCAACTACATCCCTGTAACACAAAACATACAGATATCAGAAAGATGTATGCAAGCTTTTTGAATTCAACTTTCAAAAAAGATGAGAAGAAAACTAAACAAACCTCATTAGCTTCAACAAAACAGGAGAAGGATGTCCATTTTCTTTCCATAATTCAACTCCTTTGTCAAAGGTTGGGTTTATCTGAATCGAATGTATACTACTTGAAGCCGTTGGATTGTCAAGCAGTCCAGAGGATTCATGTATGAGATCGCCTAAGCTACAAGCGCACCGTTCCAGTGAAATATAGATGAAATGCTCGTCCTGGTCAACCCCATACCAACGGACAATATTCGCATGTTTGTCCGAAGCCATGAGATTCAAAATCTCCTTCTGAGCCACATCATGATGTGTTTGCACTAGACGCTTGACCGCTACAAGACGACCTTCATAGGATCCTTCAAGGACAACAGTTCCATTGCTCCCTTTAGCAATCTCCTTGTTGGAGACAAACAGTTTACCAACTCTGTATCCTTCTATTGAACTATTACCAATACCAGAGAGGGTCGCAAGTAGCTTCTTCTCGTTCTCTTTATTCCCTCCAGATGCAAACCCGTTCTCCTTCTTCTGAGCCACCTTTATAGTCCCATTTTTCTTGGACTTCTTCTTCTTAGATACCACTACAGGCACTTCAGATTCCTTAATCCGCCAGCTCTGTCTTAATCGGCGAAAGAGAAGGCCACAAACAGAGAGTATACTAACAAAAATGCCGAATAGCACGACAACCAAATCAGAAAACTTGCTAGCAAAGCCCGTCTGCGTAGTGCTTCCGTCAATAATCTCAGTGATCTGAGATATCACCGTCTCAGGCAGAGGAAGTGAGAGGACTTCTTGAGACTCTCTATTGCTCGGAAGTGCCAAAGGAATTCCATTTCCAGGAGCCAACTGATTCAGCTTCCTATCTTGAATCGGAAGGTACAACGCTCCATCTAGAAAACCAAGCCTTGGAAACAGTTTCTCAAAGTAATTACGTAACCGAATCACAGGAACACTTCTCGTAGAGGGCAACTTGAAACTGTTCTCTCCTTGAGAAGCTGTAATAGTACCGATGAGTTGTACACTCTCATGGTGTTGTAGTTTAGCATCCATCTCAGAATAAGAAACACTCCACAAAACATCTCCGAACTTTGATATGCATTGGACTTTATAATCTTTCCTCTCAATGGAGACCAGGTCAGGAAGATCCTCTGATTCTTTGAAACCGGATCCAAGGAGTATCGGAGCTTCTTTAGACAAAACAATGGCCTTTTCTTTATCATCTTGAACGAATGAATCAGTGTAGAGGTCGTCCACTCTGTACCTCTTAACCAATTTCCCAGTCTTCCAATCCAAGAGAAACACAGACGTGTCTTTTTTACCTAAAACGATCCTATCCGTCATTGAGAACGGCAATCTTCCAATGAACTCTAAAGCATCCACGATCTTAAGAAAATGATTTCAAGATCATATCAGAGACAGTCTTAGTATCAATAAACCAGAAAATGAAAAAGAATTTTCAAGTGATACCTCATTTATGCGTTTTCCTTTACGCATAGAGGAATTGTATAGACGCCAATCCTTATCGCAGTCCATGTAAAAGTCATCACCAAGCACCGGAGCATCATCGTTGGTGTAGTGATAATGAGGAGCCTTGTAGGATGAATAAATCGGCTCATTGGTGTGGAATGTCCAGTCCACCTTTTGTGAGGTAATATTTACCAATGATATCGTTCCCTCTACTGTAGAAAGCAACACATGGCTTGATTCTCTGAAGAAAAATCACAATCATTAGCTTGTTAAAACAGGGAAATTGCCACATTCAAGAGCAGAAACCTAAAACACTAGACTTGTAATAAAGGTGTCAACGTTTAGATGGAATCGTTATTAATAAAACCCAAAACATGGACCAGATCAAATTAGATGTTGACATTCCCACATAAATTAGATTCAATGCCCCATCATCGTTTATAAAGCTTCTAATAGAAATTCAAATCAGAGAGAAGAGAATGAAGTCAAAACGAAGCTCATGATCGATCAATTAAACCGAATCGGAGGGGAAAATCGGAAGATCACTAACCGAGCGGGATGGGAGATTTGATTGGAGATAGATTTCTCTGAAAACTTGGAGATTTCAGATCCCTTGAAACTGTGAGCCAATGGAGATACGAGAAGGAACACAATCAAATCAAGTAGTGCGGATCCTCTCATCGCTCTAAAACCATGAAATTTGCTCCTTCTGAATATATAACACAATCGAATTTCAGCTGCACGTTGAGGGGGTTAAGGGTTTATGGAGATCTCATCTAAGAAACGGAGAAGAATCGAAATTTCGAAAACGGAAGAAACTGATCTCTTTTGGGGTTTCGTAAAATTGCTGTCGGAAATGAAAATGTCGACGACTCTGTAATCATTATCTCCTTGAAGCTCTCGATATGGATAAATCAATAACAGACGTTGACCGGCTGGTTTAAGATTTTGTTTTGGTTCTCGGTTTATTCCGGTTTTGTTTGGCAGTTCCCATTTTCCCAATTAGGAGCTTCTCCGCTACAGTGACATCAATTTTTTGCTTCTTCTTTCGTTTCTCTCTCTGTGTGAAGAAGCTCTGAGGTAGAAGAAGCAAATAGCAACAATGGAGGTTTTCTACTACTTGGTGTTCGGAGTCATGGCAGCCGTCGTGGCGGTTCTGGAGCTGAGCAAGACGAATAAGGATCGGATCAATACTTCATCTGCCTTCAATTCCTTCAAGAACAATTACCTCCTCATTTTCTCTCTTATGATGGGTAAATTTTCCCCTCCATTTTCGCAGCTTCGTCGTTGGATTAACACGTAATTTGATCGCGGTTGCTGTTTCTGGATTTGATCTAAGTTTGTTTCTCCTTCGCTTTCTGGAATTGGAAGAGTGTCGAGATGTTATCACTTTGTTTTAGTCTTTGGTGTGCTAGATCGAATCGAAAATCTTAGCTTTTCCACAAATCTGGTAAACTTTTCTGGAAATGTATCAGTTCAATAAGATGACACTATCTTAGATTGGAGATTTCAGCTGGAGTTGAAGGAATAGTGATTGTTTCATGATAGATATGTTGTAGCTCTTGCACAGATCTGAAATCATTTTGCTGATACATATATGTTGGTGCAGCTGGAGACTGGCTCCAAGGTCCTTATGTGTATTATCTTTACAGTACTTATGGATTCGGGAAAGGAGATATTGGGCAGCTGTTCATTGCTGGTTTTGGTTCGTCGATGTTGTTTGGAACCATTGTTGGATCTCTGGCTGATAAACAGTGAGAGCTTTTTCTCTTTTAAGTTTTAATGTTTGTGTGATCAGATGAGATCTCTGTTGTAGAGAAATTAATATCTTTGTGTGATTGGATTCAGGGGACGAAAGAGAGCATGTGTGACATACTGCATAACTTACATTCTGAGCTGTGTCACCAAGCATTCTCCACAGTACAGAGTTTTGATGGTTGGCCGTATCCTGGGTGGGGTTTCTACGTCTCTACTGTTTTCAGCGTTCGAGTCGTGGCTCATTGCTGAGCACAACAAGGTTAGTCTTAGCTTTACCTTATTTTATATAAAAAATCTGAGGATTAGCTCTCATTATTCTGAACAATGATGCAGAGGAACTTTGAGCAACAATGGCTGTCACTGACATTCTCTAAGGCTGTTTTTCTTGGGAATGGTCTGGTGGCTATACTCTCTGGATTGTTTGGTAATCTTCTTGTTGACACTTTTTCACTTGGTCCTGTTGCACCGTTTGATGCGGCTGGGTGCTTTCTTGCAATTGGAATGGCCATCATATTGGCTACATGGTCTGAGAATTACGGAGATCCATCTGACAGTAAAGATTTGCTCACACAGTTCAAGGTTGCTTCCATAGCAATTGCTTCAGGCAAGTTCAAGCTCAATCTTGCATTAGATTTCCATTGACCTTTCCCATCATTACTAACATAGTCTATCTTGATGTCTCAGATGAAAAAATTGCGTTGCTTGGAGCAATCCAATCTCTGTTTGAAGGGTCAATGTACACATTTGTATTCCTCTGGACACCAGCTCTCAGCCCAAACGACGAAGAGATCCCACATGGCTTCATATTCGCAACTTTCATGCTGGCTTCCATGCTAGGAAGCTCCTTGGCTGCTCGTCTCATGGCTCGCTCAACTCCTAGAGTTGAAAGCTACATGCAAGTCGTCTTCGTAGTCTCAGCTGCTTCTCTTCTATTCCCAATCATAACAAGCGTACGTACTGATTCAGTTTCCTTTAAAGTATCTTCAGTGTTGAACTCTTTTCTCACGAACATGGCCGCTTCTTAAAATAAAACAGCTCTTAGTAACCCCGTCAAAGGTGAAGACCGAAGGAATGTCCCTCACTGGTTGCATTCAGCTTCTTGGATTCTGTGTTTTCGAGGCGTGCGTTGGAATCTTCTGGCCTTCAATCATGAAGATGAGATCACAGTACATTCCTGAAGAAGCGAGAAGTACCATCATGAACTTCTTCCGTATTCCACTCAACATTTTCGTCTGCGTCGTCTTGTACAACGTAAAGAGAAGATTTCCAATGAAATAAGCTAAAAGTAATCAAATTTTGGAAAACTCACTAACCATTTCGTTGTGATTATTTTCAACAGGTAAACGCGTTCCCCATCACAATTATGTTTGGGATGTGCTCTATCTTCCTCTTTGTAGCTTCAATATTACAACGGAGGCTTATGGTTATCTCTGACAAGCCAAGTACGTGACTAAATCTCCCCCAACTCTTCTCTTTTTCATTTTCTCGTTTGATTTTTTTTTTTTGCTTCTTCTTTTTGTTGTAGAAGCAGAGGATTGGATTCCCATGAAGGATCGAAACTCAGAAACAGAGCCACTCAATCTCTAATCATTCATTCATTATTACCTTTCCCACCTGAAACGCCAAAGTCAGTCAATGGAAGAAAAATAACAATGCTTATGCTAGAACAACAATCATGTTTGATTGAGAATGCTTATTATGTGACTGGGTGAATTCTCATCATCCATTCTCCTTTTTGATATAGTTTCTTGTAGATGAATTGTTACCATACATTCTCCTTTCGGCTATTTAGTTATGTTCCTAATCAATATATAAAGTTCAGTGGAATGTTTTATCTGCCTTTACAGTACTAGAAGTTATGTAACTGGATTGGTGGAAATGTTCAAATAGCTGTTGAATGCAAAGACTCAGTAGAGAACACAACGTAACCTCCATTTAGAATTTCATGTATGTAAAAAAAAACGTTGGACACGAAGTAAAACAGACTATAAATGTATTAAAACGCATAAACAGATTTACCCTCGCCTAATTGCTCCTTTTTGTTCTTATCATCTGCTGTTTGTACAACTAGAAAGAGACGCTAACGCAGATCGTATAACTTCCTTTGAATTGCGCCTTAAGCTTGAGACTGTATTCTTCAACGTTTCAAGTTCTTTGCTCTCACAAAACGGATCCTCCAAAGACTCAAGCTGCTTCTCCAAGTATCTCCTCAGACTTGCCTCTGCCACATTAATCAGACTAAGAGATGGGTTACTGTGCATGAACTTCGTCACCAGAAACCCGGCTAATATCTGCTGGTCAGCCTTCACAAGCCCCGACACAAAGCACGGGAACATGAGTTCCCCAAAACATGATACAAACCGTCTCCCGGAACTTCTGTTGCCTTCTTTGTTGTCTGCTTGTGTTCTCTGCTCCTCTTGGAACTCCCGAGATAGCTTTCCAATCAGATAACAGAGGAAGGAGAAGACTGAGCCGTAGGAAGAATTAGAAATGATCGTGGAGAGACTCCCAGAATATATAACCAGAAGCAGAACTTCGTGGTGGCTCTGACTCGATAACTCCGGAATGCCTTCTTGCTTCAGCTGTTCTTCAACAACATTGAGGCACTGAGATCTAATCCGTTCGTAGGGCAACAAAAGAGAAATCTTTAGTGCAAGAAATGGATCGGTCCTGGCTAAGATCTCTGTCAGGCTTTCTGCTTCAGATTCTTCAAGCAGGACCTCTTCAGGTTTCTGAAGCGATCCATCTATAAGCCGTAGAACGTTTTCGGGCATGCACAACGCATTGTACTTTTTGAAAAGATCCAGCCAGCACGAGTGTAAGGGATGTGGTGAGACTACGTGTTCCTTTTTCTCTCTCTCGACGGGTTCTGATTCCTGAAGTGTTTCCCATCCATCATTCCAATCATCATCTCCCCAATCGTTTCCTTGCTCAGTAGCCTCATTAGACGGTAAAAGTTCCGCTTTCTTAGCTTCAAACAGCTCTTCCCATCCTTCTAAAATCGCCAGAAGAGCTTCAGCTTGTGAAGCTGAAGAAACAGCAGCAGAGAGTTTGGAGAAGCAGGAAACAGATGTCTCAACACTGGATAGATCCTCAGGGGATATCTCTAAGCCTGGAGAGATGGACGCCACAGCGATCTGAGACGATTTAAGTGCGACCAGAGTGTTTGTGAGCCTGCTAGAGCCATCAGCCTGGTCAGGCAACGACTGGTTAAGTGTGGCTTCACTCTTCTGCATAGATGATAGTAATTCAGCCGAGCCGTCCCATGGCGTTATGTTTGATTGTAGCTCAGACGATGAGCCCTTGATATTTTTCCCTGAGATGAACTGCATCAGCTCTAAGGAGTAGACACGAACCTGACTTGGCAACTCCAGGTTCTCAGAGAATATTACGAGTTTTTCCCACACCACAAGCCTAACACGTTTCAGTTCTTCCAGGTTACCTTCCAAGCTACTGAGAGAAGATAGCAACCGATAAAGATTATGTGTTTCGTGAGCCCCAGATACCAAATCCTGTAATATCGGTTCAAGTACGCTCAAATAAAGATGTGGAAGATCCTCCAAATCTGATGGATACCGAGAGGATAAATCTGAGAAGACATCAGAAATGGGCCCAAACCCGCAACCAGAGAAGACCATGGCTCTGCAGAAGTTAAAAATCTCAGTGGCGCAATCACCGGCCAATCCAGACCTAAGGTAGACAAGTATTGCAGCCCAAGCTTGACTTGGAGAGAGACTGTCGTCCATTACTAGTCTTATGAGAACAGTAAGGCAGCTGTTGATGCATTCAGTGCTTAAGATCAGATTCTCCACGAGACTTGGACTAGATGATTTTACTTCCTGCATCTCATCGGCTAATCTTATCCAAAAGTTAATCAGCAAGATAAGGCACTCTTGCCATGTAGAACTATCAGGGATGTGCATGTGGGAACCATTTGGCGGTAGAACTAACGTGAAATGCCGTCTCAGGATTTCCAAAGCCTGTATGGGTTCCAAGATCCTGATATACGCTCTAGAGTGGTCATAGGTCTGCTCAAGTTGACTGAGGAAGCCCTGGAAACTCTCTGCACTTCCTAAATCAAGATCTCTTCTACTTTCCAATGTAGCTAACAAATTCATAATATATCGTTTGTAGACATCCTGCCAGGAAATGAGACCCTTAGGCGAATTCTCCATGAAGAAGCCAGTGAGAGTTTCTACCATTTTGGCCAAAGCTTCCAAGTTCATCTCATTGATGTGCGCATGAACTTCATTGTTGAAGCTGTCAAAGTTCAAACCCCCCGATCCGGCGATATTTTTGAAATCCAAATCTGTGATAAACGAAACTCTACTGCATTCTTGCTGAAGGATGTTATACAAATTTGATGGTTGAACCTGTTGCACCAACGATGAATCTTCCGTGCTTTCTTCCAAACGGCAATAGCATTCAGAAAGGATGCCGTATATGTACGCAAGGCGTTGTTTGTTATAACCACTAACTGCTGGGTACACAACTGTGCTTATGGTTCGTATCGTGTCTGAATAAAAGGCAAGTATTTCTTCCTTGACTTGTAAAATTTCAGCCGTGATGTCCTCATTCGTCCAAACCTCAGAGCGAAGGATAGAGCTTAAATACCTTAGTATCACCTGGTGAGAAGACAAAGAAAGATCTATAGTAAATGCAGTTGAGGAAAAATTAAACTTTCACGAGTTATTATGTATAATTCCTACCTCTGACTGCTGCAAGCCATATGTATCAGCTATGATCAGTACATCCTTCAAAATCAGCTTCTTCTCCGATTTAACAGATTCAATAAGTGAGAAAACTGCATCCTTAATGTAGTCAACATCATGGGACAAAAACCTTTCAGTATCAACCCCGGGGATGATTCTCTCCAGGATTCTAGAACGGTCAGCTACATGCATTTTCTCCTCTAACTTATGTTTCCATTCCTTCCAAAAATTTGACTGAAGTTTGTCGATCCTGCTCATATCATCTGAACCAAAAGGAAAAAAAACAAAAAAATCAGGATAACAATCATTACTGATATATAAAATGCACCAAGAGGTCAACAAGGGCCCAAAAACAAGTATTTTGAGAGAATAATAATAGACCAAGAAAAAGTTACCGGAGAGACTTTCTGTCTGCTTTCTCTCGAAGTTCTTCCGTAGCAGTTCCCTCCTCTGGTTGGGAGCCGTGCATTCTACTCCAGAGTCATGTAGCAAACTATATATCATCCCTAGACTCATGATACTTCGAATTTCTTGGTAGTTCCCCCTTATTCTCAACTGCTTTTCTATAACTTCTACTGCATTAGATGCATCTACTAGATTCAACAGAAAGGAGCATCCTATAATGTCTTCCTCTTTTGTTACTGGATGTTCAATGATTGAGTCTGTAATCATGGCTATCAGTTCGTCTTTTGGTGCAAAACCATTCTTTGCCAGCCAAGAAAGAATGGTAACAAGAGCAGTTGCTTTTATGCTGACAAACTGCTTTCCAGGAATTGAATCAAGAACTAGGCTTTTATCCAATTTCCTATTTCTTCCCAGCTTAAGCAACCAAGGAAGATGCGAAGCAGCAAATGAGAAAAGCTTCCCATTTTCCTTTAGAAGAGATTCCAAGTTCACGCTATTATCAACCGGCAAGTCCTTAGCAACAATAGAAAGTGTATCTTTTACTCTATCCAAATCTAGCCGTTGATCAAAGCTTCGGCCATCAAGAAACTGAGGGTGATCTCTCAGACAAGAAACACCATCCATCTTGTGAAACTCCGGAGAATCAGAATCTGATAACATTCCCAGAGCCTCGCATTGGCCTTGCAGGTCAAGATCTTTCCATGCGTGCAATAGCTCACTGATTGATTCATCATCGCAGTGACCCAAAGCAAAGCCAAGCAACTGCTTTCGAGAACTTACATCCATGTGCTCAAGTGCAGGACCTCTTGCTATTGCAGCACCTAAATCCCAAATGGGACCATGCCCCTTTTTGGTTAGAACAAGGCACAAATCAAAAGCCAGTTGCAGATCGCCTGCAACTGCAGCTTCTCTAGCAATAGCTTCCTCAACTGATGATATATCTTCTGAAGAATTTAACCCAAGAAGTTTAGCAACCTCAATAAGTTCTTCAACATGTAGATAAGCCCCAGGATGCCCTGTGATTGCCATCTTAATAATCTCCATTGGGTCTTTTACTTGTTTGAACTGAACTGGTAAGAGAGTAACCCCAAGATCTGGAAGCCTAACAGTAACTGCATCAATGATATCGGCCTCAGCTTTAACAGTCCGGCTACTAGAAAATATATTCAGGCACTCCCTTGCTCTCCATATCTGAAATATATTTTGCAAAAATGAGGATGAAAAAAAAATCGAAGCACAAAGAGTATAAATGCCAACACTAAACTTTATGAAGAAAAACAAAAACAAAAAACTCTAGATCACACAAATGAAGAAACACCACTTACTTCTTCAGAAGCAAGGCTCGGAGCAGAGAAGAAGTATTCCTTTGCTGCATTAATGACAAGACTCTCTGCTTTGTCTGATGGTAGAACAACTGAGCCTGTACCCTTGAGATAATTTCTAGCCAGAGAAAATTTCCCTGCCTTCAGAAGTCCTCTACAGAACTCTGTCAGCACGAACTCAAGATCAAGGAAAGGAAAGGCTTTCTCTTGCAACTGTCGCAGATCGCGCCACATGCATGCCCAGTCATTATCAGATCTTCCAGGTTGACGACGAACAAATTTCGAAAGCATGAGTCGAAGGATCTGTTTAACCCCTTTTTCATCCAAATGAACCTCAAGAAAATAATTAATTGGTTTAGGGACCTGTGGAGCAAAAAAGGGTAGCATTATAACTTGTTCAGAGGAAAAGAACCAAACGAGTGCACAAAAGTCTATACTTAAGTAAGTTCATTTCAAATATATACATTTTTTTTTTGCTAAAAGACACCACCAATTTAAGTTAAAAATGCAGACACATTTTCAAACCTGATAAAGTTCCAAAAGCCTCCCTGCTTCTATATGACCTTCCGCCAGTCTCAGTCTTTTTTGAATGTCTTCACCATTAATATCTGCATTTTGCATGGAAGTAAGTTATGTTTAGCAATGACTAAATTAGAACATCTGATTATTTAGTTATGTAAGCTTAGAGTTGGGAACTAACCATGTATCGTCGGTAGCTTTGATAGCATGGTTGCCATGACATTCCACTTATCTGTAACTTTGCACAAATACAGACATTGCAGAGCACAATCAACAACTTCAGCCTCATCCTTAAAGAAACAAACAGTATATAAGTCCATACACCCTTCCTCGATAACTTTTGAGCATAAATCCATATCACTGTTTGCCGCAATCTCCTTCAGCCATTTAACAAGAAAGGACTCCTCATTACGGTTGCTCGTCCCCGAATACCTTTTCTGCATAAATGGAACTGCCTTCTCATGCAATCTTCTAACCACAGTTTCCACTTTAACCCCTTCAAGCAGTATTTTAAATTTCTCATAATCAGATAATCGCTCCCACCCAACAAGGCTCAAACTGAAGCAGATTTCGCCACCAAACTCGTCAGAATATATTATCTGGTGCAAGTATGATAGGTCCTCATGGAACTGTTCCAACTCAGATATGCCTCTTCGACATGCAATATCAATCAAGCAAATGCAGTTGTCTAGCAGCCCAGTGGAAGAATCAATTTCTCTTGCTCTATTCTTGTACCACGCAGCAAGTTCTTCTGATGATGGCCAGTAATACCCCAAACACCTCCGGACAATTGGTTCAGTTTGAATCTGTGAATCATTCTTGCTACTCTCAGGCAATTTATTAATAAATCTAACCATCTTGTCACATTCAACCCAGTCTTCTTCCCTCACTGCCATACTGTTGGGAGGAGATTTTCCAGGAAGAAGATGTGCATATGTTTCAATGGGAACTGTTTCAGGAATAGCTGCCAAAATTTGCAGCATAAAAGATGCAAGTGAATAAGGATGCCGTTTAAAAAGCAGGTTTAAGGCCCCTATCCTCCCGCTCTCAGCAAGTGCTACTGCGGCCTGATTTATAGGACTGCTCCGAAATTTTCTGTAATCCTGCAATGAATATCTGTGGGAGACAATGTCATTAACTACTACAAGAGCTGGTAATTCTGAAATGCATAACTTTACGAGTAGTAACTGAATCCAGAAAACAGTAAAATTCTAGAATCGACGTTACAAAGTAATGGACATTCGTTCTGTATCACATTAACCATAGAACAAAAAAAGATCCTAGATATGGAAGACCTAACTAGTTCTATATGGCATACCAGCTTGGGCTATCTACAGAAAGGAAAAGAAGATAGCAAGTGTGAAGATATATACCTGCCCATGCTTATCCCCAAGTATGTGTCGAGTCTTTCACTAAACTGCAATAGACGAAGCCTAGCCATTCGGAATTCCCAAAGTTGTTTGGATTCTTGATCTTCAGATTCAGAAAATACATAGCGGTTAGTTAGATGAAGTCCATGCCCAAGTAAAGCCTTCATGGAATCTTCTGTTGACCCAATTCTATCTAAGCATTCAGAGAGCACAAAAGCTTTATCTTTTATCTTTGATAGAATCATGTTCACATCATTTAACCCTTCTTCTGAGTTCAACCATCTTGACTTGAACACTTCATCTCTGTCCAGACCATGACTATCAGCAAAATCCAAGGCCTCCTGATAGTGGCAGTTCTCAACTAAGATGTTATACATTTCAGGAATTGTTTTCTCAGTGAAAGATATTAGCCTCCATAACATACCACGGCCACTAGTATGCTGCGATTCTCTGGGGTCCCTGTCAACCTTGGCCAGAGCTGATTTTTCTTCCTGCATCGAACTTTCTAAAAGAAAAATGTGTCCTTCAAACTTCCTAACTCTTTCCACCACCGGCATAGAGTAAACGGTGGCATCCTCTTGAAATATAACACAACTACGGACGTCAAATATACTAATGTTACCACTCCTCTTCAAAATTGTAAGGGCATGATCAGACCACCATGTAAAGTCAACGACATTTTTTACACTTTCTAGTGAATTATCTGGCTTCCGTGAATCAGAACTGTCTTCAGAAGAACAACATGAAAGTGTCAATTTTGCTTTATCCAACTGGAACAGATGCAGGCACCCATTGCTATCAAGACTCGCAACATGTGACCCTTGCGGTGAGATCAAAACCTTTGGATACGCCAACTGAGAATCTTTTTTTTCACAATACACGCCTTCGAACTTTGTGGTGGACAACAGTTCCAGACCTGAACTCTGACACTTACGCCAAAGTGAAATACACGATGAACCTGACAGTAAATAAATAAATAAAATTTAATTATCCTACAATATTATTAGCTTTAAATTTCAAATACAATAAACTGTACAAAACCTACCAGAACTCCCTGCCGATGATATGCCTGCACCACTACCAACGATGAGTAGAAAAGAAAGATCCGGAAGGTAGTCAAAGCAAAAAACATGGTTGGGGAACTGCTTTCTCAAAGCTGGGACGCTAGTTGAAGCATGCTTCGAGACGACAGAAGCACTTGGCTCCCTACTGATCTCGACATGATGAATAAGCCCATCTGATGTAAGTACACTGAATGAACACCTGCAGGGAAAATGTCATTAGGATTGACCACCAGTCACAATTTCATATCACCGGTAGGATCCCACTAAATCTTAATCAATAACATAAAGGGACAAAAGGAAACGTACAAGCATGATGTTTGCGAACGATCGTCATCCTCCATCAGTCCTAATACTGATGAAGAAACCTTCAAATTTCTTTTTGTGACTTGACTTATTTCTTCACCATTAGCTTTGACGAAAAAGAGGGTCTCGGTATCATCCACAAGACCAAGAACATCATGATTTTCGGACCATATTCCAGAAGTAAAGGATCCTGATACGCTGGCTGATGCAGGGAACAGAAGTTAGAAGACTGTAGTGAGAGCATGGAAAGGACCATGAGTTAAGAAAACAGAAATACAGAAAACTGGTATAGTGAGAAGAGCATCTTTTTATGGAAATGAACGGAAGAAGATACTGGGACAGTCTACGGTTTCACAAGAAGATGATTCCACATACCAAATTTGATGGAAAGCAAATGCATTTTGTAAAGTATTACGAAAGTTTGATATCACAGTAAATCAAGTGCAGTATTTTTGAAAGCAAAGGAAGATAGCCAAGTAATAACTTACAAGTAAAACTGCCACAAGGTTTCCCGTAATCATCATCCTTCCGTAAGATTGTAACGTGATTCCCCGAAGTGACAGCCACAAACTCTCCTCTTGGTGAAATAAACAATGACACCGGTTTATTACTTTTCCTCGGATTCCAATATTCACTCCACTTTTCCTTGAGTTGACCAACACCTTTAGGTACCACAAGAGAATAGAGATGAAAAAGCCTGTATCAACCAATGTGCTGTATAATGCTAATTCAAAGAAAGAGATACACACGAACACAAACCCTAAAATCTCTCAAAACAAAATCTTCAAATTCACAAGATCTCTGAGTTTGTGTATGGACTTTGCTAAAAGGATAAACCTTGTAAAGCATGTCAACTATTGGTGCCACTAAAAATCTTAATGCGTAGACCCTTCTCTACATTAGAGGACTATACTCATCATTTTCTGGAAAACTAACAAAACTCTAGAATGATCATCTGCAACTGACCTCTAATGGAGACAAGGGAGCGAAGGCCTCCTTTGGAATCAGTTCCATCTGCCTGAGCTTGGAGAGCAGATCAAAACGCAATGTAAGCTATAAAGACGAAGAAAACAGCGGATAATTAGCTCAATAAGCATGAATTTTGTGTGAACCTGAGGAAGAGGAGGATATCTAGGAACATAAGGCAACGAAGCATGATGACGTATCTCGTACAAAACTTTTCGTGCAGGACTTTCCATGATCAATCAATCGCCTAAATCGATCGGCAAGCCAATTTCGAAGTCGCAAATGAGCTCAACCTCTTCCACAGGCGGAGGCGAATCACGATGCTGCTTGACTAGAGAATCAAAGCCAAATCTATATGCCGTGAATCGATCGAATCTGAAGTTGTAATTTCACTTGAAAAACTTGACTCGAGACATTTCGAGGTTTTAATTGATCGGATTCGGAGAGACGGAAACTTCCGACTACCGTTTTGTCTCTGAATCGCTGAGAAACTATCAATTTGACAGCCGACTCCCCCGAAATATCAGTAATCTCCTTTTAACCACAAAGTTTCTAATTGTTCAATAAAAACCTTGACAAAGTAATTCGGTACGTGAAGATGAATTGGAAGATTTTGATTGGCTTAGGCCAACGAATTCAATACAAAACCGGTCTTGTTATTTTAGGGTTACGCAAAACTGACGTCGAAATGATATAGTTTTGGAAATGGTTTTTAGCAGCTTATTGTTTCTTTCGTGGTGACAAAAGTTTTGGAGATGCTTCGGCTATATGCTGTTTAGAACAAGTTATACTCATGGTGTGTGCAAACTAACACAAGTTACAAACACATTTTATTTGCTTTGCTTAGAGTCACATGACCAAAAACATTTGAGTAAACCGGGATCACGAGAGAGAGTGACCTGAAACACTTGAGCAACAAGAAAATATAAAACTGAATCACTCACTCACTCATTCACTCATTCACTCAACTTGCATACTTCCATGAACTTCTGAACAGCGTTATGATACTGAGTTCCCTGCAACCACACACTAAACCAATTAAGCATTACAGAGGAGCAGATCCAGATGTTGTTAATACCAACGAGAGGATGCAAAATGGCAAAAAGATGGGTATGTGAGTGTTACCTCCCAGTAGAGCTGATGGCAGTTCATGCACTGCCAAAACTCCAGATTTTTGTTAAACAAGCAGTTTGGTATTCTTTGAAAGCCCTTTGCTGCTTCAATAGCTTCTTCAATCGACAGTGGTTTCTGAATGAAGCTCCCGTTGCATTTCGTGCATCTTGACATCAGCTGGTTTCCGCTGATCTTTAACTTGAATGTCTCTATCACCTGTTCACCTTATTTGTTTTAGTGGTTGCACAATGAGTGGAGTATGTTATTTGACTAATAAATCCAGTAAACCAAATCGTGCCCCATGACAGATCTTGCTCAATTTTGTTTGTACCTCAAGTAGCTGCTCATTTTTAAGAAGACTCTTGACTCGATATATTTGATTCTTCGCCAAATCCTGGTGTCTCAACAATTTTGTATCTCTTGTTAAGAGAACTCTCTTCTCTTTGTGTGCTTGATCAAGCAACTCCCTGGCATTTGAGTCAACAAATCCACAGAAAAATTAGGGAAGCCTAAAAAATGTCACAGAAATATTATCATAGCAGCTTTGGAAAAACATACCTTGAATCTGGCTTCTTTGACTGTGGAACTGCAGCATCGATCCCCACACAGCGTAGATGTTTCGCCAAACCTTCAACCTAAAAAAAGTTGTTTTATAAGAAAACTGTTTTGTGAAAAAAAAATCTAAGATCAGTAACTTAATAAGCTCAAGATCAACTTACCATCACATCCAAAAGAAATTTAGGGAAGCCATCGCCGCCTAAAGATGAATCCCACGGTGGTGGACCTTGCCAGTCCACAGAACCGACCAAATGTTTATCCGTGTTCACAGTCCTCGAGGAGGCACGTCTTCTTGTTTTCTTCCTGGAGTTCTTTGGTAGAAGATCAGACTCCTTCAACAAGATCCTTTCTCCATACTTCCTGACAATCTTCAACAGATTCTCATCCATCGGCATTGTGTTCAGCGTCGTTTTCCTAGAAACCACGCCGTTGGCAATGTTCTGACCGTTTTCCGTCATTGCTCTGATTACATCCGTAGCCTTGCACAGTTTGATCGTGACAATCTTGCTGGCACAATCCGGTACAGCAAGAATTTCTTTCAAGCCAACATTAATCTCTCTAGAATCTGCCACTGTGATTCCTTCAACAAGATTTGCCTTGAACACATCGAATAGCTGGAGCAAGCAGTGAGCATCTGTGGCAGCGTATAGTTTCTGTTCTTCTGTAAGAGGACGATGTGACCAATCACTACATTGAAGCTCCTAAAGAATAAAAACTTGTTAAAAAGCCTCATGAATCGTACGTTTCTCTACCTACTCTTATTCCGATTCCTCCGGAGTTGAGATTTTACAAAAGATCATTCAATTTCACCATAAAGAAAGTTACTTTTAAGGAATCATTTTGACAAACCTTTGAGAGAGAAAGGTCAAGCATCTCCTTGCATATAGCAGACAAGCTCTTGATATCCTTTGGCGCTTTTCTCCCAAACCGCTTATATTGCAGATGATTGTATACGCTTGTGATATCCAAGTATTGTTTCACCTTTTCACATTATGAAAAAAAACACAAATTAAATACTATGCAAAACACAAGTATTTAATCCAAACTCTCAATGAAGTAACAGAGCTAAAATATTAAATCTTGGATAGTGATTCGATTTCACCTACATTGAATGCACTCAAAACTAACAGAAACCAATCATTATATATACACACACATTCACTAAAAACTAAAACCAATTTGGAAAGTTTGAGAATTTCCGAGCAATCACCTCGTGGAATCCAGACTCACATCCATGTTGAGTGAATGTGGAAGACAAGTAAACCAAATCCTGCTTAAACCGGAACCCCAATTTCAGCACATCCGGAGACACGAACATATCGTTGAGAAGCTCCCACACGGAAGCGAGATGAATCGAAGTCAAGTCAATAAGGAAAACATCGGAGACGTCATCATCGCCATCCGCGGCGTGACCGAGCCGGCAAGCGACTTGGAGGAGAGTGACAGTCGGAAACGACGACGGATTGGAGCGTTGCGGCTTCCATTCGGCGTCCAAGGCAATGACCGTCGAACGAGTGAGAGACCATTTCAGGCGAGTGAACTCGGCCGAGTCGGTGGACGAAACCAGATTGATCTTCAGATTGCTTTCCATCTTCCAACGGAGAAATTGAAATTACAGTTTCCGGAGTCTCCGGTTGGTTTTAGCCTTTAAGGTTATGTCGATTTTGGTTCGTCCAACAATCCTCAGAACCGGTTTAAACCGGAATGTAAATCGGAAAACGCAACAGTGGGCGCCAAATTAATTAATGTTTCGTTTTCCCCGCGAAAATTCTCAGAACCGGAGCGTGAATGCTTATAGCTGCCTCCTCGGCTACATCCCACATTTATACTCTCTCAAATCTCACTCTCTCTCTGCTAAGCGAAGAGCTCGACGATGGTGGTTTTGCGGCGAAGAAGAACCCAGGCGTCGAACCCTAGATCCGAGCTTCCGAAACCCACGGCGGATGATTCCGATTCCGATTCCGATTCGGATTTGGAGACGGTATGCGAAGAATGCAGCTCCGGGAAACAACCGGCGAAGCTGCTACTTTGCGACAAATGCGACAAAGGGTTTCATCTTTTCTGTCTCAGACCAATCCTCGTTTCAGTTCCCAAAGGCTCTTGGTTCTGCCCTTCATGCTCCAAACACCAGATCCCCAAATGTAAGCTTTGTCAAAAAAAAAAATCTCACATTTCTCAAATCGAAAATCCTCCTCCTTTTTGTTGGGCCATGCCCATTGTTGAGCTGTAGGTTTTATTGTTCTGGGTTTCGTGATCTCTTCCTTTGAATCGCCGTTTGATTATTGAATTGCTATTGCGAATTTGACTCAGATTTCAGTATATGCTTGGTGAATGAATCTTACTTAAGACTACTTGGATTCGGATTATTCTGTTGTTGGGTAGATCTAAAGACATGAAATTGATTATCGGTGAAATTGAAGAAGAAAAAGTTATGTGATACATTTGATAAAAATGATGTCTTTTGCTGAGTCTATATCTGAGATGTATGAAATGTCAGTCTCTAATTAGCTAACCAAAGTTTGTAAAAATTGCAGCTTTCCCTCTTGTTCAGACTAAAATCATAGACTTCTTCCGGATTAAGCGGTCTCCAGATTCATCTCACATCTCATGTTCTTCAGGTAAACTACAACACACCTTTGTAATCTTGCAGATTGGGAATTCAAAATTCACAATAACTTCTTGTGTTGTGTTGGGAAATCTTATTCAAAGAGTAAAATTTTTTACAGATAACATTGGGAAGAAAAGGAAAAGGACCAGCTTGGTGATGTCAAAGAAGAAGAGAAAGCTTCTTCCTTACAACCCAACCGATGATCCTCAAAGGAGACTTGAGCAAATGGCATCTCTCGCCACTGCGTTGAAAGCCTCCAAAACCGAGTTCAGCAACAAGCTCACTTATGTATCTGGCAAGGCTCCAAGATCTGCAAACAAAGCTGTACTTGAGAAAGGAGGCATGCAGGTAACTAAAATTTAAAGCTTACATGAATCGCTCTCGTCCTTCAGTTACATTCTGTGCAAAGAAAAAAACACCATTTGATAGGTTTGAGGATTAGTTGCAATCACTGATTATTGGTCTTTCTGATAGTATATGACTTTGGATTCAATTTCATACAGGTTCTATCTAAAGAAGGCGTAGAGAGCTTAGCCTTGTGCAAGAACATGATGGATCGTGGTGAATGCCCGCCTCTTATGGTCGTTTTCGATCCTTTTGAAGGGTACTTAGCCTTAACTTCTTCTTATACCTTTAAAATTCACAAAGAGAGTAGGTCAGAAGAAACAAAAAATGCAGTTCACAATCTTGAGTTATATTGAAGAAGATGTTTTAAACCTGAAACAGATTCACAGTAGAAGCGGACAGGTGCATAAAAGACTTGACCATAATCACAGAGTACGTTGGAGATGTTGATTATCTGAGCAACAGAGAAGATAACTATGATGGAGACAGCATGATGACTCTCCTCCATGCCTCTGATCCTTTGCAATGCCTTGTTATTTGCCCTGACAAACGCAGTAACATTGCTCGCTTCGTCAGCGGCATCAACAATCACACCCCGTGAGTTTCTCTTCCCTTCTATTTAGGTCCCTTGTATGGTATTTGCTTGACCTCATTTGTGTTTTGGTGATATTTTGTGAAATGCAGAGAAGGGAGAAAGAAGCAGAACCTGAAGTGTGTGAGGTTCAACATCAACGGAGAAGCTAGGGTTCTTCTCGTAGCTAATAGAAACATATCTAAAGGGGAGAGGTTGTATTATGATTACAACGGATATGAACATGAATATCCGACTGAACATTTTGTATAACCCTAAAGATTATATGCGAAGAAAAAGGAAATGGTTCAAACACCTAAGATCAGACTGTACTTTTTTCAAAGACTTTGAGAGTTAGCAAGATCAATGTACCACCCAAACGGCTCTAAATGCGACTCATATTGTACGCTTACACAAACACAATCAAGTTCTTTGCTTATAGATTCAATGATGTGACTAAAGTCATGCTCCACCCGGCCAACGGTTATATGTGACAGTTTTTCTATAATTTTTTTTTCATTTTAGACACGTTCTTGTCCATTTGAGCTTGGCTCAGTTACTGTATTATTTACGTAGGTTCTCGTGAGGGCGTAACGATATTTTCAGCATGAAATGTATAATTTGACTTTAGTTGAGTGTATGCTACAAAACATGCATATAACAATAATAGGCCTGCTAGACAGGTTCGATCCATAACATAATCTAGAGAAATCATGATTAGGACATCTAATTTAAGGGACCTTTTTCATCTCTTTATATTTTCTCCAACAATGCCTGTTATATTTCGATCAAAATGTTGTTTAGTTTGGATTACAATTATAGTGGGATGATGTTTGGAGGAAAAGAAAAATAAGAGTGTGTGTCCAGTTTCAAACTTCACATTCTTTACTATATTGTAATAAATAAATAATCCCACAAAAATATAGCCAATAGATCTAAAAGCAATGTTGAAAATTTTGTAATGAGAACCACAATTCTATAATAAAATACTTTCTTTTCTTACAAATGATTTCTGAAGTTGGTTTGTTATGTTAGGTCTTAATGTAATTTATTTTCTTCTATTACTACTATTTGCGATTTTAGATAATACGCCAAATCCGTACAATTTTTTAATGTTATTACTTTTTTATCTTCAGTTTCTCGCACAATTCGCTCAATGTTTCCTCTCTCTACACTTCTCTCACTTTTTTTTTGAATTACCAAAAACAAACATTTGTGGTTTTGGAGTACCGTTTATATGGGGAACCAAATATTGTCTCCTGATTGTGTGAGCTACATTGAACAACTATAACTTGATGATGATATTGCGTTTTTGAGGAGGTGTACCTTATGTACCACCGACGGTATTTGTGAGGTTCACTAATAACAACAAAGTCTTTATGGGGATTCTGGTTGAACTTGTGGAGTCTGTAGAAGATTTTGGAGGTTATATAGAAGCTGGTGATGAGGGATTAACAAGTCGTGAAATACAGAAGATTGTTGTGTGGTTGATGTAAAGTTCGGCAATATGGATAGGCAGGGAACCCAGGTAATCTCCTTGTTCAAATGGTAAACGGCATACCTTCACTGGTCTCTATTGACTATGAGATGTGTTTTCCCGGTCAAACATTGAGGTACAATCTTTCTAGTTTCCAAGTCTTGTTGGTTGCCTATGGATGGAAATGACATTGTGGATCAGCCTTTCAGTCAAGAATGTATTGATTATGTGGAAGGTTTTGATTCCCAAAGTTGATATTGCATTTCTTAATCTGTGTGTGGATGGGAGTCTGAGCGAGATGTTCTTGAGCAAATGAATGTGTTGACCAGTTTTGGTAATTTTGATGTTCTCGAGGATTCATGGCCTATCACATGAGGAGAGTTGCATCTTGTAAATGCAATAACATGGAATTTAACTTGCACATTATTGTGGAGGCCGTGTATGGGATGAAAATTTTATGAAAAATATACACCTTATATTATATGACTCGATTATTCATAACATTTCCCGTTTATGGTTCTTTTAAAAAACTTTGAGAAACAACAATAAAATGCCGAAAGATTCATTGTTCAGAAACATAAGATTATTATAAAACACGAATCATGTAGCCAATAGTATTTAAATGTGCCGTGTATGCTTTATCATTTCTCATACTATCACCACCATGTTCAAGGACAAATCAAGAAGGATAACTATTCTTTATTCAAATTTATTTTCGGCTTGTCTCATATTAATACTTTCTACGTGGTTAACATGGTTTAGGTTGAAGATGCCACTGGAATATTTGTTTCTTTCTGCTTCAAATTTCTCTGCTTGACAGATCATTAAAAACTATCTAATTTGTTTATTTCAAGGACGAGAGTATTGTGTCTTGCTTTAATTCAAAGTATTATCGGTGATGATATGATCAATGAGTCCATTAGTGACTAAAATATTTTTAATTGTTTTCATAACAAAAAAAAGACGCAAAAACATAACCATCATTACACGCATAGTAATATTAGTAAGAAAGCTCTCATAGACACCCCAACTGGATCAACCTCTACATGATACGACAAGCCTTAACCTCGGATTCTTCTGTCTTACTCTCGTTGAACGATTGCCCCACCATCTGGTCCGTGACATGGTTCGTGACATCCTCTTCCGTCTCCTCTGTCGTAGAGACCTCAGAGGGCCTGAACAAGATAAAAGAGGAGTGAAACTGTGAAAGATATACATAAACAAACAAGGATATGTAGTCCATATCACACGTAAACAAACAAGATTTGAGTTTCCAGCAAGATAAATCCTCTTAATCAAGAAAACTCTTGTTAAATGCAATTTGCTCTTAAAGCCTTAATCAGCTGAGATCACTCACTACTTGCTCTTAAGCTCCATAAACGCAATGAGCTAAAGCTAATAGAACCTTGGATGAGCTAAAGCTGTACCCTAATATGATACAGGAACCCAAACACCACAGCTAAGCAATATCATCATTCATCACAATCCCAATCCATAAACGCAACTATATCTCTGCAACTCTTACTAGTAAAATCTCAATCTCAGAAACACACATTTACTCTTAGTTCCGTGAAATGAAGAAACTTGCATCGATTTGAAATCAACGAGAGAGATCGGGAATCACTTACTTCCCAGACCAGGGCCAGCCGCGAACAACGACTACCTTCTTCGCTTTGAGGCACTTTCTGACGAACTTTCCAGGCTTGACCTCCTCAATCGTGCACTTCGTATCCTCCTCCGTTTTTGGTGGTCCATAACAACAATCCTCCTCCGCCGAGCCGTTGATCGGGAGAAGCGTCGCCGGCCGATGAAGCGTCTCTGGAGAACAAAGCCATGCCTGATTTCTTAGTGTGCGGACTTCTCTTCAAGGGAAACTCGCAGCTCCTGGTTTGTTTGATCGGTAATCAATGGCGATTCGAGAGAGCTGCAGGAATCGGAGTCGGAAGCGAGTGGTTCATTCTTCTGGAAGCGTCGGAAGCAGAAAGGAGATTTCGTCACGTGCTCTTTTCATCTTGCCATCTTGGGCTTTTGTTTCCTTTTAATTCAGGCCCATTGGCTTCATAGTTTCTTTTTCATCTTTATACTTTCCTCCATTAGTGCCTGTTATATCTTGATTAAAATGTTGTTTATTTTGGATTACAATTATAGTGGGATGATGTTTGGAGGGAAAGGAAAATATGAGTGTGTCCAGTTTCAAACTTCACATTCTTAACTGTTGTAAATAATCCCACAAAAATCTAGCCAATAGATCTAAAAGCAATGTTGAAAGTTTTGTAATGAGAACCATATTTCCAAGTGATTCTTTCTACATGGTTTAGGTTGAATATGCCACTGGAAAATTTGTTTCTTTCTGCTTTCCATTTTCTCTACATGACAGATCATCATGAAAAACGATCTTATTTTTACTTGTTTATTTGCTTCATGCAAGGATGAGAGTATTGTTTTGCTTTAATACAACGTATTATCTCACTATTTTTTTTTTTTAAACTATGTCCCCCCTAATTATGATCTGTTGTTCTGTTAAAATTCGCTATGACATTTGGTTTTCATGATGGTAAGCATATCAAACTAGGTTTCACGATGTGCTTTATTCGGAAACCATCAAATACGGCTTAAGAAAAAGATGATGTATTGCTTTCTTTTCCCGTAACTTTTTTTTTTTTCCCCGTAACTTATTTTAATCATTAGCTTTTTGCATTTTTGGATTTTTGAACTTTTGAGTTAATCATGGTTGGTTTTTCTCAGTATAAATTCTTCTTCTTTCTATGACTAAATCTGGAAGCTAATATCAATCTATTATTTTGTCATTTCTTCGATGATCAGAGGCTTATTTAATTATCTAAATTTGTCTTTCAAACTTTTGTGACTGGTCTTATTTAATTATTCTCTCTATTTCGTTTCACTCTCCTGTCCCTTTCTTACGCGGGAAACATGAAATGCATTAGCAGCATGTCATTTGCTCTATTGCCACGGTACCAAGCAAATGTGTCAAGCGTCTGTAAAACTCAACTGTTCATTTTATATGGTATATAAACTCTAGCAACAACAGAAATCAAAAATTGGGATCATAATCATACATATATATGACACTACTATTAAAGCGTATTTGATATTTCTCACTAATTGTACAAGTATAGTATATAAATACTCTAAAATCAAGCCAAGAGAAACTTAATCTATAGTACTAGCTAAACCAAGTGAACCAGAGATAACCGATCTATATACTCTAATAACTACCTCATTTTTTTATGTCTTATACCGATTTACAATAGTGGACAGATTAAACGGTCAACTTTACAAGTTATGTAAACTCAGTGAATCCATTAATAATACGGAGAATTAGAAACTCGATAGTTGAAAACCATTTTCTCGGTTACTCTCCTGGTCGGTATGTTTTGGGTAATTAATGTGAAGAGACCAACACAAAACAAGAATTGTGATGATAAAAAAAATGAGAGAGGTGATTAAAAAAAAAATGGTTTTCGATACTATTTCAGTCAAACACGGTATGTTTCGCGATTTTGAATGTTTCTCGAAATCGGAAATTGATTGACAACCAAACCCGAAGAAATCACTGTCTTAAATGAAGTCCGATAAAGCTACGCTGAGTATAACAAGTAAATGTAACTATGTATTTTGGAAATTGGAAATACCCAGCTATGTTTCTGTCTTGTTCCATATCCAAAATAATCATCTCAACTTGTCAATGTGTACAAATTACATGCCAAAACCGGAAATTCTATCATAAACTGAGACTGAGGAAAGGTAAAAGTTAACAGCTCAACAATTTCACACGTCCATGATTATGTTATATTGGGCTATGAACCCGTTGATATTTTTTCTTGGTAGCCCTAGAAAAAGCCCGAACCTGTGTATACAATTTATACATCTAGAGAGAGAGAGAGAGAGAGAGAGAGAAGATTTGTGCAAACTTCACGCCTCTCCCTTAACTCAGAAAGAGACGAGAAAATCTCCGTTCCGATGACTCAATCTACGCTCGAACGATCCTTGGCTCCGATGACTCAATCTACGCTCAAACGATCCTTGGATTGTCCGGATCCGGATCCGGATTCTCAGCGTGCCAAGGCCCCGCGTTCGACTTTGAATCTGCGGCCAAAAAGCGGATCTCCGTTGCTGATGCTGTCTCTGTTGCGTGCTGTACAATCCAGACGAAGATAGGGTTTACGAGACCACGACGCGTGACTTTTCAGGGTATCGATTCCTGGCAAACTCGGGTAAGTGGTTCCTGGCCGTAGACTCTCATCGAAGCTCGTTATTGTAGATGTGTTTAGCGAGGAGAGGATCGGACTCCCTCCTCTGGAGTCACTCAAGGGTGAGCGTTTTAAGGTTGAGGTAGCAGGAGATAAGAAATTCAATGTTAGTTTAATCGAGGATGCTTCTAGGATTGTTCAAGATGTGGAAGATCTGAGGGGTCTTTTGTGGGTAGACGACAAGAATGGAGACTACGTTGTTGTGTGGCAATTTGAATGACGAGTTTGTAGGGTATTGCAAGAAAGAGATGGTCATTACCGTGAGATTAACACACGGGTCGGTCCTCGCTTGGAGTTACAAGGCCTACGTGATATGGTACTCAAAGGTTACAGCCTTTACGTCCTCACGAAACGTGACTACATTCGACACCTGGATTTGTCTGGAGAAGATGGTTTCAAGGATGTGTCCGAGAACCACAGGTTGCCAAGGTGGGAGCCAAATCGGAGTACTAAGGAGGAGTATGAAAGACTCAGAGCGATTAAGGTCACCTCAAGGAGCGATAGTATTGTTGTGAAAACATCAGGAGAGGTTTTGTATGTCCATAGCAGATCTTACGAGACGTCGACCTTGGAAAGGCCTAGGACGTTCCGAGTGTTCAAGAGGGATCCTAAACAGGTACACCCGAGTACCAACGACGACACGCTTGCTGAGGTAGATTCTCTTGGTGATGAAGCCCTGTTTCTTGATTTGGGTATCACCGTGAAAGTGGCTGCTGGGTATTGAGCCAAACTCCATCTATTTCACGCGTGGTGACCGTATCCGTCACAATAAAGTCTCATGCGTCGACATGTGTGTGTACAATCTTGCAACAAAGACCATCAAACGCTTCCCGTGTCTCTCCAACTTGAAAGTCAAGGATGCTCAGTGGTTCCTCCTCTCTTGATTTGTTGTTTCCTTGTTGCGTTATTTTCGCTTCCTCGTGATGGTTTCTCCCTCGGTGACTTGTTGCTCTGTTCCTTTCTACTGCGTTATATGGTGTTGTTTGTAGAGAGTCAAGGCAAAGACAAAAGGGATCCGCCTCGAATCATCCAGAATCCGCTTTGTTTTCCTCTTTTTTTTCTTTTGGTGTATAATCTTTGACATTGCTAATGTTTATATACATCTTAGACTTGTGTTCCAAATTATTAAGCATTAGTAGAGTTTCTGAAAAAGTATGCCTTTGTGAACGTAAACAAGAATGAACCGGATTTTGGAGCAAAAAGAACACATATGGTATATAAGTTGAGTTGTTGATCCGAAGTCTGCCCGAATCGCCCGGTGGGCGGTGATCAATGACCATAAGAGCTCTCAAAGTACCAGGAGGAATGGGCTGAAACCCAATAACAGAGCCAGAGCCATCTCTCTCTCTCTCTCTGCGTCTGTGATGTAGCCTTTGTCATCACTCATCACCTTCACTCTCCCAGAGGCAACTCAGAGGCACACTAACCTCTATTCTTTGTCAAGTTCTTTTTCTCCCCTCGGAAGTTAGATCTTATAGGATGAAACTTCGTATCCTTCTCAAACTAAATCATCCTACTCACTATGCAAAAATACGTTTTTATTCTAGCATGTTAATAGTGGTTTTATTTATTGTGCTTGATCGTTTCACTAAGGACTAAGGGAGTAGCGATCAAAAGATGTATAGAGGGACACGTCAGCGCGAAAAGGATCTAAAAATATTGTTAAAGGACACGTCAGAGTAGAGCGATAAAAAAATATTTTCAGAAAAGCGCGAAATTAAGGACGAGTAAAATATCACAACCTGTTAATCAACCTCAGGTTCTGCCACGTGGAAATTAGCGAGTTTCCAGTTGGGATGGGTTTTTAAATTTATTTTTCAGTTTGGACCCATTTTATAAAATGCAAAGTACATAGGCCTCATGAAAAATATTTGTTTAAATAAGCTTTATACCAGTCGTAATTATATCTTTAATACGGTTCATAACTAGTCGATTCGACAACTGTCTCAACCACAAAAAGTTAGATATTTGTTCTTCAATCCTTAAGGGTTTTAATTTTCTCAGTTAGTAAATGTACGATAAACTAGTATTTTAGGAGTGATTTACACTTTGGGTGACTTTTGATTTGAGTTTACAGAAAGAGTGACATTTTCTCAGAGGTGCACTTTTTTTTGTCTTGTTGTGAAAGCAGATTCCACTTTTACCCTTAATGGAAATTGGGTGAAAATATGTTACCATTTTTTTGGTTAACGAGAAAGTGGAATACGATTCTTGTTCGCCGGCTGTTGTCATCGGAAAATTTCTATGGTTACCCAACATAATTCGAAGTTCGATTCTCTGACTATATCAATTAAGATATGCGAAAGTAGATGGTGTACAATTATGTAGTGGATAAAACTTCTAAAGAAATTGGGAGTTCATCCAATTGCTCTTGTTCATGAATAGCTTATGTGACTCATGAGATCAATGTTTCCTTCTCCATAGATAAGATTGAAACTCCCTGCAACCTGCTCCACAAAACAGAGAAAGAAGAAACAATCCACACAAAACTATCCACATTTGTAGTGTACAAAAATATATGGACAATTTGAAGCATGGACGAATGTTTAAAACTGAATGAATTCATCCACATGAAGCTATCCAAATTATTTTAGGAGGTGATATACTAGCCATATTCAAAATGAGCAACATAAGAGATGAAGAAGTGTTTATGTATTATGGATAGACATTCCGTGGATTGTATGTGACAACATCGTTTATGGAAAAGTATTTATTAACAAGACCTAATACGATCTCTGCAAAAGATAATGAAACTTCTTTAAGTCTTTTGTAATTGTATTATCATAACATAAAAAAAAAAAAAAAATTAGAAAAAGTAACCTGAGATGATCTCAAGCTTGAGACCAAGAGAGCTAAAGAGTGTTGGAGCCTGTTCGTATTGAGCAATACTGCAATAGACGAAGCAAGTAGAGCAGTTTCTACTTCAGTGATGATCACTTTCTGTAATTTATATGCCACAATGAACAGAAGAAAGGCCAAGGCCTCGAGAGATGATTTTGGAGCTTCAATAGTAATCTTCCCTTCTCATTATAAACAGAGGAGCTTTGCTCTCGAGACCTCTTCTCATTATAAGCTTCAACCAGCTTCAATTGACTGACGCATAACAATATATTAGAAGCACCGGCTTTGAGATCCCCCATTGATTTGCGGAGCTTCTGTCTCTCCAATACATCGAGCTCTCCATGACTATTCTTCTCCATTGAAAGGAGCCGCAGCTGACCCTAGAATTTTCAGACCATAGTCAAAAGCAATTCATCCACATAAACTTGTCCATGGTCTCAAAGCATCCAATTTAAACCATCCACAAGAAACAATTTGTGTCTAAGTGCCTACCAAAAAACTATCCAAGAAGAGACGATGAGAGTTACCATTAGCAGGTCGGAGACGGTGGACCAACACAAAGCCCTGACGTTTTCTTCTCTCAGTGATTAGTGATGAACCCGAGATCCAAAAAGTTCAATCGCTCTCTCTCCTCATCAGATCCGACCAAAGTTGATGTATCAAAACTCCATAGCCTTGAATTCGATGTTTCGTTGTTGTCGAAGAGAACTATTGCCTCAATCAGATTCAAACCCAGAGTGAATGAGGGATGGAAACAGCAGGGAAGGGAGCTACGTGAATTATAAAACTCGACGGAATCGGAAGGTTGAGACTTGACGGAAAAGAGGAGAGGACGATGCAGTAGGAAGGTGAGACTCGCCGGAGTCGGAGAGGCGACAGTTCCCGTGAAAGGATTTTCGTGGAAGGATTTCTATGGAGTTCAGAGAATGTTAAAAAAGAAGTAAAAATTGAAACGAATATGCAGATCGAAGGGAGAAACGGCAAAGAAAGTAGCTTCTTTTAGAGAGAAATGAGAAACAACAACGGAGGAAGAGGTGTTTCCGGCAAGAAGAAAATAGTTCTCCGATGAATTTTTGTCGGAAGAGAAAGGTAAGAATTGTTGAGTAAATGTAAAAAAAAATTAACGCATAAAGATCTCAATGAAAGAGGGCAAGAGTGTAAACTCATATCCTGAAAGTCCACCTCTGATTGAAAGTCACTCTTTCTGTAAAGTATAAGTGAAAAAGTCTCTCTTAAGTGTAATATTCTCAGTATTTTAGCAGTAAAAAGGAAAATAAATAGTCACTTATATATAAGAATACTAATTGCGATAATTTTGTTATAGAATCTTATCTTAAAGTTAAAACAAATTGAATTTGAATGGTAGATGTAAATATAAAGAGGGTATCGGTTCTGACTGGTTAGCATACTTAGGATAAAAACAAAAGCCAAATCCAAAATTTTCTACTCATTTCTTCAGTCGTTGGTGTAAAACATGTGAAAAGTTTTCCATTCGAAAAAGGAGGAGGAGAAATTTTTACTTTTTATAGTTTTAGACCCGTATTTTTCCTTTTCTTATAGTTTTAGACCCGTATCTTTTGCGTAATTGATGTGACAACAAATACATAGCAAGAAATTGTGATGACGTGTCTACTGTGTAGGAGTGCGAAAAACTGCGTGCTCTTTCTTTCCCACCCTCTCTAGTCTATTCCTATTCGTTCTCTCTCTCACTCTGTCGTTTATCGGAACGAACATCTCCATCCAAAGGTAAATGTCTCTTGTAAGCTTTCAGAGAAACAATAAAAAAACGATTTCTTTCACATATTTCGTCTTTTTTCGCGCTAATCTAGAGCCAAAAAGGTTGGATTTTTTTTGTTTTTTTCCCAAATTTTTAATTTTCTGTTCTCTGAAAACTCTGAAGAAACTTGTATTTCAGCTTCAAATGATTAAAAAGTACTCACATTTCTTTTCGGGGTTTCAGAAACATAGTCGCTCAAAGGTTCAATCGTTTGTTCTGAAGAAAGCTTAAGAAAAAAAAAGTTGATTTCTTTTTATTTGTTACATTCTGTTCCACAACTTTTGTTTTCCGCCAAAGTTTAGAGAAAAAAAAATGGATTTTTTCTTTCATAGTTTTGATTTCTGTTCATTTTGGGTTTTATGCTTCATGCTTTAAACTTCTCGCAAGCCACGACTTTAGATGAATCTGCAGAAATTTGTCTTCATCTTTTTCGCCGATATTGGAAACAGTTGTTGAAAATCTGACCTTTCGTCTCTTACCGATATGCTAGAGTAACCACCAAAGGTTCTGACTTTCTGATTAAGGTTCCTTCTTTCTTTTGTCAGGATTATGACTGAGCATTTACTTGGTCTCTCGGAGAAAATTCACTCAGCGAACCTACGGTACTGTTTCTCAGTTCTCACATGTATCTCTCTCTCTGTTGTTGCTGAGTTTATGGGTCTTTCGGATTAGCCACATTTTGAATGTATATTTCTTGATTGACAGCCAAACCGAAGAATTAGTTGTCTTAGGTGTAAAACCGAACAATATACTAGTATATTTCTGTCCTCTTCCATATCCTATATGATCATGTCAATGTCTACACAATATCTTGGTCTTTAGTGCATATAAATGAGACTCTTTTACAATATCTCGGCTTTCTATTCTTTTTTATATAAGCTGATGCATTTGCTATTTGGGTTATTGGCAAAGTTTCAAATTCTGTATCATCATGTTTCCTGTGTCATCTGAAAGTTTAATTTTTACAGATGATGGATGAAGTGTTTCCCGTGCTCTCTGAGATTCCTGTTCAACTTCGTACTCATTTCCAACAGATGATTAGTTGGTTGGATCAAGCCGATGATGTGCTGCCCAGATACGAAATATTTGAGCATATCTATCAGGTTTTGGATGAAGAAGGAACATTAAGATGCTTGTTCAAGGAACCCCAAGATGGAAGTGAGGTTTCAGCAAAGAAAGAAGCGTGTGTCTACCTCTTGGATCATCCCTATAATAATCAGCGGTCAAGGTCAGAAAACATTTACGGTTATGCAGGGGTGTTGCCAACGGTCTTCGTAAGATTCACCAAAGGAAACCGAAACATGATGGGTGTTTTGATAGATTACGTGGAAACGGTGGGTAATGTTGCTGAGTATTCTACACGATATCCTCATGCACCAATATCAGCAGCTCAGATGGAGAAGGTTGCCATGCTTGATTTGCGATTGGGGAATATGGACAGAAATCCGGACAACATGCTGGTGAGACTTGATGATGGTGGCAGCCCTCATGTTATTCCTATTGACCATGAAATGATTTTCGCCAATGAAGTACAGAATTACAACATCGTGAGTCCCCCCCCCCATTGGCTCCAGTTGCATGAGCGAAGTGTAGTGGATGTGAACAAAGAATTCTCTGCTGAGAGTGTGAGTTATCTTGAAAGACTACAGCCAGAGGAAGATATTGAGTTTCTGACAAGGTGTGGATGGGAGCCAGGGATGGTTTTTGGTGAGCGGTTCAAGATCTTCACGGCATTTTTGAAGACTGGAGTTTCTTTGGGAATCACTGTTTATCACCTCGGCCTAATCGCAGCTTACAAGTGTGATGATATGACTTTCAACCTGCAGGATATAGTGGAACATGTGGAGAGAGACGAAGCGTTTGTGGCTAATGTGAACATAGCCATTTGGGATCGGCTTACAGATTACAACGAGGAGTAGAAGAGAGATGTTGAAGAAGGTAAGAGAAAGAGAAGATTGCACTTACTTCGAATATTCACTCCAATAAGATGTCTGTTAAAACAATTTTTTTTTTTTTTTTTATAGTAATTTGCACTTATTTCGAATATTCACCGGTGACAAAATTAAAATTTTGGCCAAATCATTTGCGGATTTATGGCCAGTCATGATTTGATATCTTTAGCAATGATATTTTGAAATGTAAAATTGGAAACCGTTCTAAAACTTAATTTCTTAGCCATTAATGTATAACTCCCATTATTCCATTAAGTATTTCCATTAGCATTAACTCCATAAATCTCGCAATCTGTTTTCAGTTTCCTTTCTATCAAACCATTACGGATTCAATTATTCAAAGGCAATTAATTCGTTTATTTTGGGATAGTGGTTTTTCCTCAACGCAAATGATCATTTGTTTTATAAAGCACAAATCATGTAGCCAATCATATTTAAATGTGCCACGTGGTATGTGGTATGTGGTATGCACTTCATCATTTCTGAGAGTTTGAGACAACCACCACGTTCAAAGACAATCATGTCATATATATAAGTTTCACTCATATGATGATATCACGATTATAAACCATTATATAACTCGCAATCAACTCATATGTTCAGTCTTCTTTATTTGCTCTCGCACTATATCTTCTCTCCATAGTTTCATTTTTTTATTCCCATCACGAGTGTTTCTCTCTAGCGACGTAACAAAGGAATCGAGACAACTTCGTGACTATTATCTATTTATTTAGATTTATTTTCGGTTTTCCTCGTTTTAAGATTTTGTGATTCTTTCTACATGGTTTACTTTAGGTTTTTTTGTGCATGGTTTAGGTTGTAGATGCCTCTGGAGTATTTGCTTACTCCTCCTTCCATTTTCTCTGCTTGACAAATCATGTAAAACTATCTTATTTGTTTATTTGCTTACATGTACAGTACGAGAGAGTATAGTTTTTTTTTGTAAAAAAGATAAATTCAAATTAAAGCAGAAGAAATCAAAGTCTTACAAAGCCATTAACCAGGAATTGAACCAAATACTTAATGGCCCAGTTTTGGAAGCCCAAAATACAAACCAAATCAGAAACTCATTGCGTTAGAATTGAACCAGGAATTGAACCAAATACTTAGAATCAAATCAATTTGTCCTTTCATATGTAATCAAACCTGTAACTAATACGGACTATTACGTAGTAGGGAGTTGATGCCAATTTTTGTTTTATCTTTTTGGTTCAACGAATACTATTTACTTATTTAGTGATCAGTGTATCCCATAGATAAAGGATAATGAAAAAGTGTAAATAGTTAAAGTCTTAAGTAATAGGCTAATATCTACAGCTTTCTTGGCGAGTTATAAAGGATATTGTCCTCGCGTGATTTACACCACTCTTTCTCTAATCGACGTGATGTCATGAGTAAAATACTATCGTTTCTTTTCTTCTTTTTATTTATATTATTTCTTACTGTAATAAGTAATAGAGATTAACCAAAAAATATGAATATACTATCATTTTTTGTTAAATATGAATATACTATCATTTCATGAGATAGTTTTTTGTAAGCTAATTTCAATCTACTATTTCGTCATTTTCTTTGATGGCCAGAGCAGAAAATATTTGTCTTTCAAACTTTTATGACTGGCCATATTTCTCTTTTTCGTTTCACTCTCTTGTCCCTTTGTTACGCGGGAAGTATGAAATACATTAGCATCTGTCATTTGCTATTCTCTTTTGCCAAGGTACTAAGCAAATGGCTTAAGCGTCTGTAAAACCCAACTATTCATTTTATATGATATTTACACTTTAATTAGCAACAACAAAAATAAAAAATTTGGGATCCTAATCATTTCTTCCTTTAGAAAATAATAAACTATGATTGCTAGGCTACATATATAGGACACTACCTTTTTTGTTGATGTCTTATACTGATTTACAATATTGGACAGATTATATAAACGTTCAACTTTACAAATTATATAACTCAGTGATTGCATTAATAATACGGAGTATTTAAAACTCGTTAGTTGCCTAGTTGAGGATTAATATGATGGATGAATGCTCACTAACTACAAAACCTATTAATCCATATTTTACTGGTTGATTAACCTGTTCGAAGCTGCTTGTTCAACAATAAACCAAACCTTACTTCAAGTTGGACCAAAACATGAAGCCTTATTTTTTTACTTTATGCTCCATTTGTCAGAAAATAAAACTAAAAAGAGAAGAAAATAAAAATTGTTGGTGAGGGAAAGAAAGAGAAAGGACCACTCACTAGAGTAGGAACAATGAAAGAAGAGAAGTTCGTAGAATGGTCCAAACGCCTAAGACTAAAGAGTCTGACAGTACCTTCAAAGACTTTGAGAGTTAGCATCAAAACCCTCTCCTTTCTGATTTCTGCAGAGATCACTGTGGGACACATACTCCCTCTTCGGCTCACATTTACATTTTTTCCATTTTTTACCTTCTCCAACAAAATTATTCGATTTACCGGTTTATTGTTTTGATGAAGTCTGATTCGGTCAAGTATATTCCCGTGTAAATTATCGTTTAATTATATTTTTATTTTAACTTATATCTCATTCAATATCTTTTTTTGTGTCAAATTAAATCAAATTTTTAACAAAATGTATTGTTAGTATGGACTATGGAGTTCTGTAGATTTTACGTAAAAGAAAGGGTGGAATTTTTAATGTTTTAAGAGTTTGGTGCCAATAAAAGAGAAATCCGTATTTGCATAATGGTCCCCGAGATAGATATGGTTATTATTTGCCAAAGCCACTCTCACCCCCCCAACATGATTTGTCTCCTTTAGTATTTGGCATTCGTACTACTAAGTAGGACGTCATCACAAAATAAGCAAATAGTAAACTTAACATCAAAACCATTACGCCTTGTAAAGCAATTAGCATCAAACTAATATGCCAACTAATATTATTCGTTTATTCGATCTGAACAGTATTAGTTTTTTTTCACTGCAATTAATCAGCTCTAATGCTAATTTTATGGAGCCCATAGAAAAAGGAGAAAGAAAAAGAGTAAATAATAAAAAGGCTTATTGAATGTTGTTCTCACGTGATTTACGCCACTATTTCTTTCATCGACGTAATGTCATGAGTATGTATCATTTGATTCTGGGTTTTCTTATTCATTTTGAGTTTTTTTAGCCTTTGTTTGGATTATTTGGTTTTTTTCGTGTAATTAGCGAAAATATATTTGTCGTTCAATCTTTCAGGGCTTTAATTTTCTCAAGTTAGAATACGATAAACAATACTACAGTAATAATAAGGAAAATATATTTATTAGAATAAAAGCTGCGTTAATTTTCTTATGTAATTATATCTTAAATTATTCTTCATTTTTGTACTGTTCCCAAACATCTCCATTTTTGTATTAGTTTCTCTACTTTTATTCTCTCGAGTCAACTGTAGTACAACCACATAAGTGAATACAAAATGCTGACATTTGTTGGTTTCAAATTGTAAAGTAGAGCAAGTAAACATGAATTCGTATTTAGGACTTAGGTTATCAGAATTACCAACTATTTTACCGACATCATTATTTCTCTTGTTCCCTTATTAGAAAGACAAATATCATTATCACATTGAAAATTATGTCTATCCGTGCGACTTTGATTATTGAATAATTAATGTCGGGCTGTCTTTTAATTAGGGTTGTTATCGCTAATCAGTGTCTCCCCTTTTGTCCCACGTTTAGTGTTTCTAATTGGGATCATAATCATTTCTTTCTTTAGGAAAGAAAAGGCGCCAATTGCTACATACGACACCACTTTTTTTACGCATTAGCATCAAAAATGTCGGACAAAACTGTCAAACTCTTTGCAAACGTGTATACTGTAGTGTTAAAGACTCATTAGAAACTAATTGTGCTTATATATAAAATAAAGTGCATTGAAAATAATAATGTACTGATCAAATTAAAAAACAACAACGACACACAAGAACAGAATTGTAAGCTCTCAAGCTCTCAAGAACAGAATTGGTTCTCATGTGAGGATGTCACTGAATACTTTAACTGACTTTTTAAAACTTCACTTTGCTGTAACTCACTCTCTCTTTTGTTAATTAGTAGGTGTGTAATTGTCGTTAATTGAGTAATGTGTCCACGGTTGGGAGTTGGCCCCATATGGTTACCGACGTTTACTATTTCTCAACTTTAAATTGACCTTTAAACCGTTTGATCAAAGATACTTGTACGAATTGATCTTTGAATTAAATCGCCAACGTCGGTTTTGTAATCATATTTTAAAAAGCATTATGATTGTGTTTGAAATATAGACAATGCTTAATGGATTTCGGCCAAACAGATAGGAAACTTACTTAGAATAATTGAATATAATTTCACTAACAGTTGACACAATTGACAGTAATTTTGACTATTAAGACTAGAAACAAAAACTTGAGTTAGCTAGATGATAATCAAAGGGAACCACACTTTTCATAAAGTATCGGAACATTATTATGATCCTATATATAATATCAAAAACACTTTATTAAGTCTAGCTAGGGTAACATCTTAGAATCTTAGTTCAAAGTTCAACCAACAAAAAAATCTTGTTTTGCGGTATGTGCATTAGATAACGAACTTCGGAATTCATTTAGAAATCTATTGTTTCGAATACAGTACTCTTTGAATTAAGCTACAACGATAACACCCATTATACATTATTTCTATTGATTAGCAACATTTACAAAGACTTTTAGTTTTGTTTAACTTTATTTCAAATTTAAGTATAGAAAGTCTATAACACCTCTTATATTTGTATATTTAATTTAGTTCTATATCATCATTCAGTTGGCAGCAAAATTAATTTACAAACTTTGGTGTCTCACTTGTTCCGAATTTCCAGTAGAGTTAAAAATTAGGGGAGGAAATGATCTAATAGCTAACGACCCATTCTCATTTGTCACCTAAAGAGTATATTTTGTCTTTTTGATGACCCAAGGAAACTTTTTATAAAAAATAAAATAAATAATAATAACCCGAAGAAACAAAACAACTTTTTTATTAATAGAAAAAGCCAGGAGTAGTTGTGTCGGGCTGAAACGGAGACAATAACTAATTTTACGAAAAATGGTAAAAAAACGGACTAAATCTTATGAGCACGTCTTAATTCTGTTTCGCTTCTAATGTTACCGTTTGTCTCTTACCCAATAGACACGCGCGCGCGCAAACAAGATGTGAAAAATAACCAGTTCAAGTAGTAATTTCCAATGATCGGTAGTTATAGTTAGAATCGATTGTTTAAGCGGTCATTTTGGTATTTATAGTTTGTTTGATATAGTTTAGTGTAGTTTCTCATTCTCCCTAGTTTTCGTTCTTGATAAATTATGTAAGCTTGGAAAAAACGCATGGTTATTAAATATGCAAGCATGAAGCACCTAACCCCACCATGTTAACCTCTTTATATAAAACATTCGATGTTATCCTGACCATACACTAAACACTCGCAAATAGTTCCAGAGATCTAGTATTCCTATGGTGTGTTTAAATACAAAAATAAATTATTCATCTTGTAACTTCAGAATACATATGGAAACCCTTTGGTCAAAATAAAAACTTCATAATACATATAATCAAAGATAAAATTCGTTAGTCATAGACAACGGAAATTACTTATTAATGATATCTAGCTTTGCGGTGTTATAATACTTTCTGTTTTATGGGCACTCGTAATGTGCGATTGTTAGCGTTTAACTTTTATTTAAACTTTTTAGCATTATACATGTCGGATTTCAGCATCTTTCTCTATTTGAGGGTGGTTTCTTTATTCCAAAATTTAGTTCAATTTAGCTTATTGAACATATTAAATACTGTAATATACTCCATGAAAGAAACAGTAAATAAAGTTACTAACTAAAGTTAAGTTCTATAAGTAAGTTTAAAAAAACGAAGAAAGTCCTTCAAATTATTCTGTGATGACATGTGGGCCAATCAGTTTTTTTTTGTTCATGATTTTTCACGTTTACTCTTTTTTCTCTTTAATTATAAAGGACATGCATGATCAGTTTTTTATAATTTGTATTTGTTTATTCATATTATTATTTTTTCTTTCATCAGACAAAAAGGCGTGAAAAGTGTATGTGATTAGTAAAGTGAAGATTAAAATGTCTCACTCTAAAACAATTGCTACACATCCAATAAAATTAGGCCAGATATGTTTAATAACGTTTAGAAGCCAAGTGGCAAGAGAGACACCACTTTCTGGTATGCTACAAGAGAAATCAATCCATTTATAATTATACAACATTCTAAATCATCTATAATCCTGTACTATGCGGATTAAATTATTTACTGTGTTATTAAACCATACTGAGAGTTTAAACATCTTATCATATTCATAAGTTGGCTGGACTATTTTTCAATCTTTTTGCAAGGAAACAGAATCAAAACTCTGATGGAGAAAACTACAAAGATACACTTGACTAAAAATATTTTCGCAACTCTTATACAAATTTACAGTCGTTACCATAACTTACGGAAAGGGATAAGATTTATATTAATAACAAAAAGTGATTTAGGTTTGATGATGAAATATGCTGGAAACATTGATGATAACAGCTCGAGATAGAGATATATGGGAAGCCTAATTAAGGAAGGTTGCGAAAATAAGGTCCAATGAAAGTTTTTGAGGTGGAAGTGTTGTGCGATCGACACAAGTGTACTTGGTGAAGGCGCGTTTGTCACACGGAGAAAAATTACGATTTCATTAATATTTAATGCTAATATGATTATACAATTTGACCTAGAGACACCCCAAAAAAGTAAAAAACCAAATTCCATTATCATTAATATCAAAGTAATCTGTTAACATAATTTATGCTAATGCTAATTTGTTTCCCTTAAAAATGTTAATATAATTTAAGCTAATGCTACTTTGTAATTTGGATGACTTTTCTAAGATAAGAAGTAAATTAAATCTGGTTTGACTCGATTAATAATACACTGTTATTGTAATCTTTAGTATATTATTCCACATTTTCGTCTATCTATAATTCTATATGCTTGGATTGTGGTAGTAGCTGACAAAAAATATAACTAAAAAAATAAAGGGAATAATTAAATAAAATAACTAAAATGACGGTAGGAAGGATAAAATTAGAAAAAGCGATGAATAAAATAATTAATGTGTCTGCACATATTAATAAGAGAAATGAATGTCCTCCCAAATCAGATTCGGACAATCTTCCAAAACTATAATAATTTCTCCTTCTTCTTCATCTGTGCCACAGATTCTCCCTTTTCCTTCAATCTACGCTTCTCTTTTTTTCTTCTTCTTCTTTTTGTCTGACAAAAAGAAAAAGGAAACAAAAAAAATCAAAATCAGCTTGTTTTTTTGTTTATTCCAAAATCCGTAAAACCAGAGAAGAAGAGAGTGAAAAGGAACTTCTTCTAGATGTCTCATGTGTTTCTTCTTCTTCTTCGTCACCAAATAAACCTCCTTCATCGTTGAGCGGAACAAATTATAATCTCCACAGGTCAGAAATTAGCAATTTTTTTTTTTGTTTTTTAAACCCTTTTTCATCGATTTCAAATTTTCTTAACGAAATCTGCATGTCTTGTCCTCTCTCTCTCTCTCTGGTTATTTTTTGTTGATTTTATCAATAAATAGAGCTTCGGTTTCTGTTTTAATGGCGTTGATTTGGAGCTCGATTTTCGATCCAGATTTCGTTTATTTTTTCGTTAGGCTTTTTACCTCTCGATTCTTTACATTTTGATCGGGATCTATGTTGTTCGATTGATTCTAGGTATTTATGTATTTTAAAAAAAATTGAAAATGTTTTTCCGTTTATCAATGTTCTTCTTCCTCTGATTATTTTACTAATTTCTCTTCTTCATTTTGAAAATTTGTCGGTTGCTTTCTCTGCAGGCAGCTTTTAAGAATCCAAAATGCGAGAAGAAATGCAATCCCTAATCGAAGACGAAGAATCCCGATTTTTCGACGCACGCGAAGAGATCGCATCCTGTTCCACTTCAATCGACTACGACGAGCCGCCTCCGTCGTCGTCCATCTCCGTCGATTTCCAGTACGACGTCTGGATCAAAAGCCCAGGAAACGCCGAGGAGCGCCGAGAGAAGTTCTTAAACTGGATGGGAGTCACTGTGAGCCAGACTCATCACGACGAACCTGCTAAATCTGGCAATGTGGATCGTCTCTCAATCTCGGTTACTGAAGCAGCGGTTATGAGTAGGAGGACGAGATCCGACGACGAGTTTACCTCTTGCCGCTGTGACTCTTCTCTGCTTAGCTCAAAGGTAAATGTAGATAGAATCGTGAAGGAGAGTTTGTGTAAGGAGGAGGAAGAGGTTGGGAATTTAAGTAGTCGAATGCTTTTGAGGAATCTGCGTTCTGATGATGAAATTAGCTCTAGCCTTTGTTCTGGATCATCACCTGCTTCGGGTTTAACAGATCGGATTGTGAAACCTAAGTCGCCGAAAGCGATGATCTCCGGATCAGAACATCGCGATGTAGGCGGAATCATGAAGAGAGTTAAGGATAAATGGCTGAGTCGGTTGCACAAAGTGCGTAACAAGGAGAAATCAGGAGATCATGCTAGTGAAGTTTCGGATTTTGGGAGTAGGATTGAGAGAGTTAAGGTCAAGGAGTTTAAAAAAACTGCTAAGGAGCTTTCTGCTCTTTTCAAAGGTCAAGAGATACAAGCTCATGAAGGTGCGATTCTCGCTATGAGATTTAGTCCTGATGGGAGGTATCTTGCGAGTGCTGGTGAAGACGGGGTTTTGCGAGTTTGGAGCATTGTTGAAGACGAAAGATGTGAAGAGCATGACGTTCCCAAGATTGATCCGTCTTGTATATACTTTGAAGTGAGCAAACTCTCTGAGCTGAGACCTGTGGCTGTTGAGAAGGAGGGGGTTACTGGTTCGTTGATGAGTCCAAGGAAGGCAACAGAGTCCGCTTGTGTTATCATTCCGCCAAAGATTTTCCGGGTTCTTGAGAAACCGGTTCACGAGTTTCTCGGTCACAGTGGTGAGATCCTTGACGTCTCATGGTCCAAGAACAATGTGAGTTTGATTTCCTTGGACTCTCCCTTTGATTTTTTACATTAATGCTTTGAGCCGAACTTTAATAGCTTTCTTGAACTAGCTAGACACCTTTTTTAATGCATGTTTAGTTATGATTTTGAGATGTTTAAACACACAAAGAACGTAGATTCAGTCCCTGTATGTGTAATCTTGAACAGAAAAACTAGACCAAGTTGCTCATTCTGTGATATTGGTGGCAGCGTCTGTTGTCAGCTTCAGTAGACAATAGCGTTCGGCTTTGGCAGATTGGCCGTGAGGATTGTCTTGGAGTCTTCTCTCACAGTAACTATGGTAACGCTCTTCTCCTTTCTGCATAACATCATCGTTTGGTATTGCTTTTTCTTTTCTCCCTTGTTAGTCACTAATTGTTTTGCAAATTTGCAGTTACATCTGTTCAATTCAACCCGGTTGATGATGACCATTTCATCAGCGGCTCGATAGACGGGAAAGTTCGTATCTGGTCAACTTCTCAGTGCCAAGTTGTAGATTGGGCCGACGCTAGAGGCATTGTAACCGCAGTTTGTTATCGCCCAGACGGTCAGGTATGTCAAAGAACCAAAAATCATTTTTTTTTTGTTTACTCTGCTCAGACTTTTTCTTCTTTCTAAAACAAGACTACTTTACTCTAATTCAGGCAGGGATTGTTGGAACTTTGACGAGCGAGTGTCGCTTCTACAATGTATCAGGTAATGCTCATAGATTACACACACTCACACATGAAATTTGCTTAGAAACCTGAATTCTTAAACTCTTTCTTCAGGTCACTGTCTTCAGCTAGATGGTCATATATGTCTGCATACCAAAAAGAAGTCGTCAAGTAAACGAATAATCGGCTTTCAGGTACTTTTTTTTCTTTCTTTTCTCAAATCATGCAAATTTGTCATTCATTTCATGATACTCAAACTAGTTTCTTCCACAGTTTGATTCCACGGACCCAAGCAGAGTCATGGTGGCATCGGCAGATTCACAAGTCAGGATCATTAGCGGTCGTAATGTTGTTCATAAATACAAAGGTAATGCTTGCTTCTAAAGTTACATTTATCGAACAAAAAAGATATGCAAGTTCTGAAATGTGTTGATTTATCTTATAGGATCTCGAAATGCCGGGAATCAAATATCGGCATCGTTTACAGCAGACGGGAAACATATAATATCGGCGTGTGACGATTCCTCCGTCTACGTCTGGAACTGCATCGAAGACAATCCCGAACCAGCGTCTCCTGGTTTTTTCTCCTACACGAAACGAGTCAAGATCCGATCATTCGAGAGATTCTCTGCAGACGTCTCAGTCGCTGTCCCGTGGTGCGGTTTCGCACCTGTAATCTCCGGCGGATCCGAGCTATCGCCGTCGCTCTTCTCGTTAGGGCGAGAGTACGTTCTCGATTCTCCCAAGGGATCTGCGACTTGGCCGGAGGAGAAGCTAGCAAGCTCGTTCTCTCCGGTGAAGGCGATCCGTAGATCGCATTATAGATTACTCCGGTCGTCGTGCCGGAGAACGTCCGAGTCTTCTCATCTCTGGGGATTGGTTATAGTCACCGGCGGTTGGGATGGACGGATCCGATTGTTTCACAACTATGGTTTGCCGGTTCCCGTTTGATATCCAACGGCTACGAAACGCTCCTTCAAAATGCCGCCGTATAAACTCCGCTTCCACGTGTGTTCGTGAACCAATCTGATTTTTACACGTCATGAAGTTGTGAGTTTTGTATGTGGCCTAAGTTTGGGCTTAACACGTTGGCCGAAGCTGAAGGTTTGGAATAGCTTCAAAGCTAGGGAATCGGAAAAAAGGGTATTTCAGATTTTTGCTTTTAAATCGTAAAAATTATTATTAGTATATACTTGCCTTTTGTTTTGTAAGTAATAATATAGGGAAATGTAACTGAGGGCCCTTTTCTTCGTGTAAATACCATGGTTTTTCTCTCCATTACAAAGTTTTTTTTGGTACATAATAGACTGGTATTAGAAAATCTTGAATCATAATTTGATTTCCTCACCAGTGTCTCATATAGTCATCTGTTTGACTTTTTAAAGAATATCAAAAAAAAAAAATTGTGTTTGCCTTGTGTTTTTAATTAGAGTGGTTTCTTAAGGTTTTTGAAAAAAATACAGTAAATCTCTCGACAAAGAAAATGTAAATTAGATTTGCTGCCTCGATTCGACCTCCGTCAATCTCCCAAAGACAAAGCAAAGCATATTATGGTGAAGATTGATATAAACCAAACTACTGGAACATTAACCCTCTTTCTCTATCTTGAGGTTTGATTCTTAAACCTTAACCATGAATTGTATATCTCTGTCACGTTCCTCGTTTATTTCTCCAACAGTTAGTATGTTTATGGTTAGAGTTCTTATCATCCTTTTGACAGGTAATAATTTTTCATTTTTATCTTTTGAATTCAAATTTTCCCCCCAATAATATCGGTAGTACTATAAAAGAACAACCAAATAGAGCGTTAGAGAAAAATAAAATTTGAAAAGTCATAAGACACAGCAGCTTTTGTTACACTTGAATACTGAATTGATTTTGAAATTTTGGCAGTATATATACATATGTTCATATTCAAATAATTTGAATCAACGGCATTCATATATTAATGGTTAGGATCAGGAGCTGATGCGAGCATTGGTGTAAACTACGGCACACTCGCCAACGATCTCCCTCCGCCGCGTGAAGTCGCGGAGTTCCTCCTCCATTCCACCGTCATTAACCGCATTCGACTCTTCGACGCAGATCCTCAAATTCTCCGAGCCTTCGCTCACACCGGAATTGCCGTCACCGTCCCCGTCCCCAACGACCAAATCCCACACCTCACCAATCTCTCCTTCGCCAAACGATGGATCTCCGATCACATCCAACCTCACTTCCCGTCAACCAACATCATCCGCATCCTCGTCGGAAACGAAGTTATCTCCACCGCCAATCACCTCCTCATCAGAAATCTAGTCCCGGCGATGCAATCCCTCCACACCGCCCTCGTCTCCGCCTCTCTCCACCGTCGCATCCAGATCACCACGCCGCATTCCTTGGGAATTCTCTCTGATTCCACTCCTCCGTCTTCTGCTAAGTTCCGGCAAGGCTACGACACTCATGTCCTCAAGCCTCTCCTCAGCTTCCTCCGGACTATTGGCTCGCCGTTCGTTGTGAATCCTTACCCGTTCTTCGGCTACTCAAGCGACACGCTCGATTTCGCTCTGTTTAGACCCAATCCAGGCTTATTCGACGAAGATTCGAAGATTCTGTACACAAACATGCTCGACGCTCAGCTTGATTCGGTCTATTCCGCCATGGATCGGCTGGGCTTTTCAGACGTCGAGATCGTGGTAGGCGAAATCGGATGGCCGTCGAACGGAGACAAGGATCAGATCGGCGTTGACATCGCCACCGCAGCTGAGTTTAACAAAAAAGTGGTGGCGCGGGTAAATTCCGGTACCGGAACGCCGTTGATGCCCAATCGGACTTTCGAGACGTATATCTTCGCGCTCTTCAATGAAAATCTCAAATCAGGACCGACGAGCGAACGTAACTTCGGCCTCTTCCGATCCGATTTGACACCGACCTACGACATTGGAATTCTCCGGCCAACGGTAATCGCCGCCGCATTTCGCTGTGTTTTACGAAATCGTGACATGTTTCATATCTCTTCGAATTTGGTTTTTGGAAATTGACAGGTTAGAACATCGAATCCGGAGAGCAATCCGCGATCGCCGGTCAGGGGATCTTCGGAGAAACGGTGGTGCGTCACAAAGCCCGGTGCAGAGACGGTGGCATTACAAAGGAACATAGACTACGTGTGTGGACTGGGATTAGATTGTTGGCCCATTAAGGAAGGTGGGCCTTGTTATTTACCGAATACAGTGGAAGCCCATTCGTCGTACGCCATGAACTTGTTCTACCAGACTATGGGGAAACATGAGTTCGACTGCGATTTCGACAAGACTGGAAAGATAACTGCTTTGGATCCAGTTATTAGTTTATAAACTGGAAAGTATGGTTTATAAACTGAAATAATTTCAGTTATTAGTTTTGTTCGTCTTACCGCTTACGAATCAATCTTACTCAAATTTTGCAGGCTATGGAAATTGTGAATATGAGGCTGATACCTTCGTATGAAAAAAACACACGCATGTATTGTATTCTACGAAATCGGTGGCGTATTATTCAACTTAAATAGTTAAATTTGTACAATGTAATCTGTAGTTTCGAATCAGCAATATCAAGTATTGGGATAATCACTCTTAACAAAATACAGTTATCGAACTTACCGTATCATTATTAGCTGCTTTTAGTTTCTTTTATCTGTGTAGTAATGTTAAATGGGCATGTCAAGATATACTTTTGTAATAAAGTTAGGGGTATTGGTTCTTGGATTTTAATGGATTTATAAAATACATTTTTATTGGATTAATGATTGTCCTTACGTGTTCAATGATTTCAAAATACTAAATGAGCTTGATACTATTGGTTTTATGATCCAAAGTAAAATCTTGGTATGTCAAAATCCATATCTATAGTTTTAAAGATCTACAAATCTTATATGGATTTTGAAGATTTACAAATCATATTACCAAGATAAGAAAATCATCCTATATTAATGCTAATTCTTCATTATAAATTTAATGTTTTCACATATTGTGTTTTTTTGGATATTCTTATTTATAATTAAATATATATTATTTATTTATTTTACTCTAACTAACATATATAAACTAAAGGGGCTATTGGGAGATGAATATGTATAGAGTTTGTCTTTTTAAAAGTTAAAAAAATTTGTTACATTTGTTGAACTTTGTGGAGAGTTTGTATGTTTAGAAAATTTATCAAAATATTTTAGCTATAATGACTTTGAGAATCTAAGGGATATATATAGTACATAGTATTTTGAAAGTTTTGTTTCATGATTTAATTGGTTACAAAATCAATGTCCCAATAACAAAGAGTTTAATGAAATCATAAAATTATTAAAAATCATAACTTTTTGAAAAACTATGGATTTTGTATGGATTTTAAAAAGGGTAAATCATCAAACCAATAACAACAAATTTTAATACGAATTTCAAAATTTATTAACTAATAAGAATACATTTTTAAAATTTAACAACCATATACAGTAGAAACTCTATAAATTAATACTCGATAAATTAATAAATACGATAAATTAATAAAATCTTCCAGTCCCGAGTTGAGCCGGTGTAAAATTTGACACAATTCGATAAGATAATAAGATAATAATGTTTTTGAAACTTCTATGTAAAATATGATCCCAATAATATCATAAATTAATAATCATCATATAAAAAATTATATATATAACTAAAATATCTAACTATTAAAATATGAATTTCTCACACACACCAAAAAATTATGGAAATGAAAAGAAAAATGGAACTTAAAACAATATGGTAAGTATCAAAAAATGAAACAATAAAGTAAGTATAGAAATATCAACAAAATGAAGAAAATATACTATAGATGAAAGTTCTTAATTAATTTGAATGAAAATGTTAAAAAATATAAATATTAAACTTACTTTTTCTGAGTTTATTTTATTTTATCAAAACCTATATATTAATAACTCTATATGAGTTTCTACTGTAGAATCCATCTCCCAATAACTCCCCTAAAAGATCTTATATAATTTTTGAATAGATAAAACAGATGTTAATGTGGTCATTTAAGTACACTCTTGACTCTGACAATTTGACGATAACTTACCATGTTAAATCTTATTCGGAATTTGTCTATTTCGAATCAAAGAACAATTGTAATATTAATCACGGACGTACATGTAATCGCTTTGACCATATGATATAGTAGGAAATTTATCATCGATTGATCATATCCTAAATATACTATTGAATATAGTAGGAAATGTTTTCAATGTTGAATCTGTTAACTTCATAATCAATATTATTGGCAACATATCCTTTTTTTTTTTTTTTTTTTTTTTGTTTTGAACATTATTGGCAACATATCCAATTGAATGAGAACCCACAATGATATTTTCTTGTTTTCCAGAATCTGTATATTATACGTGTAATTATGATCAATCACTTTAGGAATGTATAATCTAGAGCAATCTATTGTTCTCGTATATATGTATCACGCACGCTGCAAAGAAAATGAATAACACAGTATATTCTTTCATAATTCATCTTCTCTCCTCTGTTATCTTTTAGATACATCCGCACAAAGTTATCAAGAGAGACAATAGAGAATCTGACTAAAAGATGAAGTTGGTGATCCTCGTATCATTCTTGCTCTTTCTCCCAATGTTTTCTTCTGGTACAAATCAACTAACAGTCTTCTAACTAATGCATTATTTCAAATATTTACTGATTACATACATTTTATTACTGAAATTTTGATGATGCAAATGTTCATATGCTTCTTATTTTGATTTTCTCAGGACTCGTTGAGAATTCGCATCTCGAGAACGCCCACAACGAGGTATAATATGAACAACCAGAATTTCAAATATATTAATTACATATATGCATCGATACTAAAAATATATGTAATTTTACAAATAAATAACGATCGATGTTCGGTTTTTCATCACTATCCCTTGTATACATTTTCCCACATAATAGTTTACAATAATTTTCCAATCAAAATCAAATACTAATTGAAAATGTGTTGATTTGACAAAGGTTGTGACGAATGGAGGAAGGATCGATCTTGAGATGGACTATGATAAACCGCATTCAAGACCTCCCAAATCATCCGACCAGCCACCAAGAGCACCACCACGTCGTGCTTATAGCAAAGACAAAACCAAACAAAATTAAAGAGTAGATCATGTAATACCTCAGACAAGTTGAATACCAAATATATTATATATCGACAGAAAATAACAAAGTTCCCTAATTTTACTAAACCATCTCTTTTTTTTTCACTATAATTGTTGAGCTTCATATGATTTAGGCAAAAAAGACATTGTTCTACCAAAACTACACCAACAAAGTTGTGAATGCTTTGAATTGACTTGCTAACAACAATAAGGAAGCTGTGAGTGTGAATTACATTCAAACTCTTTTTTCAAATATAATATCAAAATATCAAGTGTAATACTCCTTCAAGAAGCCAGGACCGGGTTTGTAAGGATCAGATTCGATGTAAGCCTCAGGACGATCAAACCCAATATCATTCATACGGTTGCTCAGAACATGAAAGATGGCTTTTTTGCTACCTCCATATTCGTCTCTGTTTCTCTCCACGTACTCTGTTGCTTCAGCTGCTACGCTGTTGACAAACTCAAATCGATTGTCTGCGCTCAAAAGCAGCCTCTCAATGTCCATTGTCATGACTTTCCCAACTTCTTTGATCTTCCTCACTTGTTCTTCCACAAATGGAACTCTTTGCATCTTGTAACGCAACATATCGTCCTTCTTCGTCTGCAGACACAAACCAAAACAAAAAACAGGACAAGACATCGAAACAAATCAATCTCAGATTTTGATCCACTAAACAAATTAAACCCAAAAAAGAAAGAAGGCAAAGCTAAGCTCAGATTTTGATTCCCTAATCAGTCACCAATCATTGTAGAACAAGTTTTGCTTACCAGTGTTCTTCTCCGCCAAATACGGCGTCCATTATCATCCCTTTGAATCCCGCAAGAAATCTGAACAAACCAACCAAAATCAGTCAAATTCTTCCCCTTTTACAGAGATGTAACAGAGAAAAAATCAACCACACAGACCTGAGACTGGAATGTGAAGCTTGAAGCTCGTGAGCTCCCGATTCTCGCATCACCTCCAATCTGAATATACAAAAAAATCGAATTTCAGTTTAGTACGAAACGAAAGTGATCAATCAACATGGGAAATCGAACGATGCGAGTGTCGCCAGATAGATTCCTAGAAAATCATATGAGGGAAAAAAAAGTAGAGATTTTTACACGCAGAATCGAAGAGCAGCTCAAGGAAGCAGCCATGGCTGAGTATTCGGTAAATAGATAGAACCGGAATCTCTCAATAAAGTATACGCTATCCGGTACAGTGTTGTCGGTTCGGTTTAATTATCGCCGGTTCTGTATTGGAGAATAATAATAAACCCGTCAATCACCCCAATAATAATAAACCGAACCGATAAAAACCAACTCAACTCTTCTTTCTCCTTCCGTGTCTTTGTTCTGTTCAATTTTGTGGGTTTTTGTCGGTTCAACTGCTAGTTTAAACCGAACCGACAATCAGAATTTGTCAAAATTTTGTTGAATTTTTTATCTACTCTTTGCTAATGCTTTAATTCCAACGAGTGTGATGATTTTGAAATTTGGAACATATATAAGTCTAGGATATATAAACACTGGCAATGTCATAGTCTCATAATATCAAAGAAACAAAGAAACAAAGCAAAAGCAAAGAAGGAGTCACCGAGGGAGAAACCACTGAGCATCCTTGACGTTTAACTTGGAGAGACCATGGAAGCGTTTGATGTTCTTTGTTCCATGATTGTACACACATATGTCCATGCATGGAACTTTATTGTGATGGATACGGTCACCAAGTGTGAAATATATGGAGTTTGGCTCAACACCAAGGCTATGGTCAGCTTTCACTGTGACACCCAAATCAAGAAACAGAGCTTCATCACCAAGAGAATCTAACTCAACAAGCCTTGTGTCCTTGGTACTCGGGTCTAGATCTTTAGGATCCCTCTTGAACACGTGGAACGTCCTAAGCCTTTCCAATGTTGACGTCTCGTAAGCTTTGCTACGGACATACAAAGCCTCTCCTGATGTTGTCACAGCGATGCTATTGGTACTTGAACCTGAGATGGTCTAAATTGCTCTCAGTTTTGTATATTCATCCGAAAGAAGCGGATATGGCGTCCACATAGAAAACCTGTGCTTCTCGGACACATCCTTGAAACCATCTTGTCCAGACAAATCCAGTTGTCGAATGTACTTACGGCTCGTTAGGACGTAAAGACTGTAACCTTTGAGTACCATATGACATAGGCCTTGTAACTCCCTGCGGACACCGATACATGTCGTAATCTCACGGTAATGATCATCCCCTTTCTTGCAAAACCCTAGAAATCCGTTAGATTCAAATTGCCACACAACAACGTACTCTCCACTCTTGTCGTCTACCCACAAAACACCTCTCAGATCTTCCACAGCTTGAACAAGAACCCCAGAATAGTTCTTCACTAATCTAACCATGAAAACTCTATCTCCTAGTCGCTCAACACTATACAGGCCATCCTTGATTGACTCCAGAGGAGGAAGATCGATCCTCTCCTCGCTAAACAAATCTATAATATAGAGTTTCGATCGTGAATCTACCACCAGGAACCACTTACCTGAGCTTCCCAGGAATCGATACCCTGAAAACTCACTCTTCGTCGTCTTGTAAACCCTATCTTCGTCTGGATTGTACAGCACGCAACCACCCTCTTCTGGAGACAGCATCAGCAACGGAGATCCGCTCTTTTGCCGCACTGTTTGTTTGGAACACAAGTACCAACTCGAACAGACGATCTTAGCGCGGTGCAAATCCAAAACACTCAAACGTTCCAACACTTGTCTCAACATGTCCATCGGGAGCTCCGACCAGCGGCAGGAATTTGGATTCTTCTTCATGGTTTGTTTCTTGCAGGAAACGTCTTTTCCGTGATTCTACGACTTTGTTAAAATATTTCCAGTGTGTATCTTTTTGGGAACCCTATCTTTTTTATATAACCCCTATTTTCTTTAAAATAACTAATATAACCAGTTTAAATGTTTCTTATTCAGATAACCTATTATGACTTACCATTTTTTTTATAATTGATCTCATATTAATTATTTTAAAAATAAAATTATAAAATTCCTTGCTAGATAGATAAAAGTTAAAACTTTATTTTGATTAAAAATCATAATCATCATTATCCTAAATATACTACCTAATTTATCCTGTCATTTTCTTAGCTAAATTGAAAGCTACAAAAAAAAACAATAAAAAAATAAACGTATTTTGGATTCCATGATTGTAGTTTTATAAACCTATCAATATACACTATTATAAAAAAGCTATAAATATTTCCTCCCATCTTTTTCATGGGTTTAGCTTCGGTTGTTTTAGTTATGTTTTATTTTGTTAGTATTGTTTTTATTAACAGTCTAGTTAGCTTGGAGCATAAGCATTGTACCCTAAGTCATATCAGAGCAACAGCTACCGGAGTCTATCTTCCCGTTCACAAATGCATAAAAAGTTTCTAACTCTTTACCAATGCTTCGAACAAGTGTGATGATTTTGAAATTTGGAACACAAATCAAAAGATATATAAACACTGACAATGCCATATAAATTTTAGAACAAAAGAAAATAAAGTCTAGAAATGTCTCAACAACACAAAAATGCATCAGAAAGAAAAAAAAAAGCAAGAGAATTAATCTCTCAAGAAGGGAGAAACCACTGAGCATCCTTGACTTCCAAGTTGGAGAGACAATGGAAGCGGTTGATGTTCTTTGTTGCAAGATTGTACACACACATGTCGAGGCATGAAACATTATTGTGACGGATACGGTCACCACGCGTGAAATAGATGGAGTTTGGCTCAATACCAATGTGATCAGCAGCCACTTTCACGGTGATACCCAAATCAAGAAACAGGGCTTCATCACCAAGAGAATCTACCTCAGCAAGCGTGTCGTCGTTGGTACTCGGGTGTACCTGTTTAGGATCCCTCTTGAACACTCGGAACGTCCTAGGCCTTTCCAAGGTCGACGTCTCGTAAGATCTGCTATGGACATACAAAACCTCTCCTGATGTTTTCACAACAATACTATCGCTCCTTGAGGTGACCTTAATCGCTCTGAGTCTTTCATATTCCTCCTTAGTACTCAGATTTGGCTCCCACCTTGGCAACCTGTGGTTCTCGGACACATCCTTGAAACCATCTTCTCCAGACAAATCCAGGTGTCGAATGTAGTCACGTTTCGTGAGGACGTAAAGGCTGTAACCTTTGAGTACCATATCACGTAGGCCTTGTAACTCCAAGCGAGGACCGACCCGTGTGTTAATCTCACGGTAATGACCATCTCTTTCTTGCAATACCCTACAAACTCGTACATTCAAATTGCCACACAACAACGTAGTCTCCATTCTTGTCGTCTACCCACAAAAGACCCCTCAGATCTTCCACATCTTGAACAATCCTAGAAGACAGTATTCGATTAAACTAACATTGAATTTCTTATCTCCTGCTACCTCAACCTTAAAACGCTCACCCTTGAGTGACTCCAGAGGAGGGAGTCCGATCCTCTCCTCGCTAAACACATCTACAATAACGAGCTTCGATCGAGAGTCTACGGCCAGGAACCACTTACCCGAGTTTGCCAGGAATCGATACCCTGAAAAGTCACGCGTCGTGGTCTCGTAAACCCTATCTTCGTCTGGATTGTACAGCACGCAACCACCCTCTTCTAGAGACAGCATCAGCAACGGAGATCCGCATTTTGGCCTCACCGCTTGTTTCGAGCACGAATACCAACTCGAACAGACGATCTTAGCGCGGTAGAAATCCAAAACAGTCAAACGTTCCAACACTTGTCTCAACATGTCCATCGGGAGCTCCGACCAGCGGCAGGAGGAATTTGGAGTCTTCTTCTTCATGGTTGTTGGTTGGAGGAAACGTCTTTTCCGTGATTCTACGACTTCGTTAAAATATTTCCATTGTGTATCTTTTTTATTGAAAAAAACTATCAAATATGACCCACTATTTTTTTTTTGTGAGTATCAAATATGACCCACTATTATAAAAACATAACTCATATGACCTCTAATATTTCTTATTCAGATTTTACCCATCTTTTTGATATAACGATCTCATATTAATTGTATACAGATTAAACTTCATACATATTTAAAAATATTTAATAGATAAAACTATATTTGAATTAAAAATCATAATCATTTTCATCCTTAATACATTGTACCTAATAATCCTATCTCTCTCTTATCTAATTGACACCTACAAAAATAAAACTAAAAAGTATTTAGGAGAAAGAAACAAACCAAGGAGCGTCACCTAGTGAGAAACCATAGCAAGAGAGTCTCTCAACAAATCAAGAGGGGAGAAACCACTGAGCATCCCTTACGTTCAAGTTGGAGAGAAAGAGATCAGGGAAGCGTTTTTTAAATATTTTTTAAGTCGCAGCCAATTTTCTAAAGCCAAAGTTTTCACAACCAATAAATAAAAAGTATAACAGCCTCAAGTTAAGTTCACACCAAGCAACCCCTAAGTCATATCAGGGCAAAAGCTACCGAGATTGTCGCAATATTTGCAAGTCTATCTTCCCGTTCACTGAGGGAGCAAGAGAATCTCTCAAGAGGGGAGAAACCACTGAGCATCCTTGACTTTTAAGTTGGAGAGACTCGGGAAGCGTTTGTTGGTCTTTGTTGCAAGATTGTACACACATATGTCGAGGCATGAAACTCTCCGGCGACGGTTACGGTCACCACGTGTGAAATAGATGTAGTTTGGCTCGATACCAATGGTATGGTGAGCTTCCACTTTCACGGTGATACCCAAGTCAAGAAACAGTGCCTCATCACCTAGAGAATCAAGCTCCAGAAGCCTTGTGTCGTTGGTACTCGGGTGTAGATCTTTAGGATCCCTCTTGTACACGTGGAACGTCCTAGGCCTTTCCAAGGTTGACGTCTCGTAAGCTTTGCTATGGACATACAAAGCCTCTCCTGATGTTGTCACAGCAATGTTAATGGTACCTGCGATGGTCTTAACTGCTCCCAGTCTTTCACATTCCTCCTTACTACCCAGAGTTGGCATCCACATTGGCAATCTGTGGTTCTCGGACACATCCTTGTAACCATCTTCTCCAGACAAATCCAGGTGTCGAACGAACTCACGTTTCGTAAACCAGTAAAGGCTGTAACCTTTGAGTACCATATCATTTATGCCTTGTAAATCCCTGGGGACACCGATCTTTGTAGGAATCTCACGGTAATGATCATCTCCTTTCTTGCAATACCCTACAAACTCGTGGCCTTCAAATTGCCACACAACAACGTACTCTCCACTCTTGTCGTCTACCCACAAAAGACCTCTCAGATCTTCCACAGTTTTAATAACCCCAGAACAGAAACCAATATGCTCAATAAACATAACATCGAATTTCTTATCTCCTGCTGCCTCAACCTTATGGAAGTCACCCTTTATTGACCCCAGAGGAGGAAGATCGATCCTCTCCTCGCTGAACACGTCTATAATAACGAGTCTCGATCGAGAATCTACGGCCAGGAACCACTTACCCGAGTTTGCCAGGAATCGATACCCTGAAAAATCACAACTCTTCGTCGTATCGTAAACCCTATCTTCTTCTGGGATGTACAGACGACAACCACCCTCTTCTAGAGACAGCATCAGCAGTGGAGATCCGCTTTTTCGCCGCACCGTTTGTTTGGAACACAAGTACCAACTCGAACACACGAACTTAGCGCGGTGGAAATCTAGAATACTCAAAACGTTCCAACACTTATCTCAACATGTCCATCGGGAGCTCCGACCAGCGGCAGGAATCTGGAGTTCTCTTGTTCATCGTTTGTTTTCTTCCAGGAAACGTTTTGTTTCCGTGATTCTACGACTTTGTTAAAATAATATTATTTCCAGTGTGTATCTTTTTTTAATTGAGGAAAAATATCAAATATAATCCACTATTTTCTTAAAATAACTATTCTAACCTCTTTATATGTTTCTTATCCGATAATTTATTTTGACTTATCATTTTTTTGTAAAATTAATCTCATCATATTTAATTGTTTACAAATTAAAATTTTAAAATTATGCAATAGATAAAACTATATTTTGATTAAAAATCATAATCATTATTATCCTAAATATACTACCTAATTTTATCCTATCATTTTATTAGCTAGATTGAAAGCTACAAAAAACAATAAATAAACGCATTTAGATTCCATGGTTTTGTTGCAAGAAACGTTTTTTTCCATGATTGTATTTGTATAAACCTATCAATATACTATTATAAAAAAAATATATAAAGATTTCCTCCCATTTTTTTATGGGTTATTTAGTAAACAGTTTTATTTTATACTAGATTAAGGCCCGCGTATACGCGGGTATATTTTAAGATTTTATAATAAAAGCATGGAAAATATTAAACAAAATTTGATCATTTTTAAACGTAAACAAAATAATATTGAAAACCCGATAAAAATATTTAAATAAAATAAGATTGGTAATACTTTTACATTTTTATTATAATTGATTTTTCTTTTGAATTTATGATATGACAAAATGAATTAATTTGTTTTACTATTATTTTTATCCAATACATAAACACTTACACATGTCTAAATCTGATCAACTGATTAATTAATCAAACTTTTATTATTCCATTCAAGAGATTTTAATTGATGAAATCTTTATTTCAATTTTTTTTACCTAACAAAAATTGAAAATCAAACTATTTAAAATTAGAATATCGATTATAATTTTTTAATATTAGTTAATTGCTTGAATATTATTTTGTTAGTTTTCTATTTATATTTTTTCTTTCTCAATTTTTTTTTGCCTCATACCATTATAAATAATATATATTGATATTTTTCCTTTTCGAAATGCATTTTTTTCCTTTTCTTAATAGATGTAACAAAAGAATTTAAATTATTTGTTTTCTGTTTTTTTATTACTTTTAATGGATTTATTATTTTTTCATTTTAATTATTTTTATCTGATTTTCTAATTTTTATTTAGTCTTATACATATTAATTTTTTTTTATTCTATGACACATGTTACGATCTTCATACTTTCATAATTTTTTTTTCTAAAACAAATGTCACAATTTTGTGAGTTATAAAAATCATATGTATCGCAAAACTTCAAAAACATGATTTTTAAATTGGAGAAATAGAATCAAAGGGATCTGATGAATTTATGATTGAGAAACTTTGACTCTCTTTTATAGGGATTCAAGTAACCTATTCAGTTATATGAAATTTAGTTTACATAACATTATTTATTTCATTATACAAATAGGATTTTATTTATTACATTATTTTGATTTTATTATTTGTTTGGATAATATTAATTTGATTACATAACATTATACAAATAGGATTTTATTTATTACATTATTTTGATTTTATTATTTGTTTGGATAATATTAATTTGATGAATGGAAAACCTTTCTCTATTAGGATATGACAAATATATTTTTATTTCTTTTAACTGTAATGGATTAATTTTTTTTTTAAAATTCCTTTATCTAAAAGCATCCAACTTTATATAATAAAAAAATTTGATGAATGGGAAACCTTTTTCTGTTTGGATATGGCAAATATTATTTTTTCCTTTTTGATATAATAGATTAAATTAAATTTCGTTTTTTTTAATTAACATTTATCTGGAATTTTTTTTTTAAGTTCTCTTTTTTTCTAAGACACGTGTCACGATCTTAACGGACATAAACTTAAAAGTGACACATGTCGCGATCCTGAATTTTATAAAAATCCTACGTGTCGCAACCACGTTGCGCATCCAGCTTTATATAATAAGATATGAAGTCTATTCAATTATATTTAATAGAACCAAATAAAATACGCACATATCATTGAAACAAATATAAAAATATAAAAAACGTATACCAATAATGACCTAATTTTATTTATTAAAACTGTTTTCATCCCGTAGAAAATATACTTCAATCCGCCGCCCTGGTAATGTCTAAACGTGGGATCACCGGTTGCTTTGGCTTAGCTGCTACCGATTTCTTCATCTCTGCATTTAAACAATGCAATTATCAAATACACATCTATTATCTTTTTTTTTGTTTGTCACATTATATAAGATTATCTAATAATATGCTTCCGTATAAATAACTAGATTAAGACCCGCGTATACGCGGGTTTATTTTAAGATTTTGTAATAAAATCATGGAAAAATATTAAACCAAATTTGATCATTTTAAAGTAAACAGAATAATATTAAAAACCCGATAAAAATATTTAAATAAAATAAGATCGGTAACCTTTTTACGTTTTTATTGTAATTGATATTTTTTTTGAATTCATGATATAAAAAATGAATTAATTTGTTTTATTTTTATTTTTATCCAATATAGAAAGACTTATATATGTCTAAATATGATCAACTGATTAATTAATTCAACAAAACTTTATTATTCCATTCAAGAGATTTCAATTGATGAAATCTTTATTTAATAATTTTTTACCTAACAATATTGAAAATATATTAAACTATTTAAAATTAGAATATCGGTTCATTATATTTTCTTAATATTAGTTAGTTGCTTGATAATTAATTTGTTAGTTTTCTATTTATATTGTTTCTTTCTCAATTTTGTTTTTGACTCAGACCATTATAAATTTTCATTTTCATTATTAGTTAGTTTTTTTTATTATCATTATTTTATTACACATATCGCAATTTTGTGAGTTATAAAAATCATACGTATTGCTATCATGTTGTTTGCTTTGATGAGTTTGTGAATGAGAAAAAAAAGACTACTTTAACTCTCTTTTTATAGGGGTTCATGTAACTTATTCCATGCAGTTATAGGAAATTTAGTTTACCTAACCTATTTCATGTACTAATAGGATTTTATTTATTTCATTAATTTGAATCTTATATGTGTTTGGATAATATAAATTTGATGAATGAGAAACCTTTTTCTATTAGGATATGACAAATATAATTTTTTTTTCTTTTAACTATAAAAGATTAACTAAACCTAACCTATTTCATGTACTAATAGGATTTTATTTATTTCATTAATTTGAATCTTATATGTGTTTGGATAATATAAATTTGATGAATGAGAAACCTTTTTCTATTAGGATATGACAAATATAATTTTTTTTTCTTTTAACTATAAAAGATTAAAATTTCGTTTTTTTCCTTTATCTAATTTTTTTAATTATTATTTTTTTCTTTTTTTCTAAGACACATGTCACGATCTTAACGGACATAACATTAAAAGTGACACATGTCGCAATCCTAAATTTTATAAAAATCCTACGTGTCGCAACCACGTCACGCGCATCCAGCTTTATATAATAAGATATTTTCGATTATTTTTGTTAAAAATAATAATTTAATTAATTTTCGCATCATATACATAGTAGTGAAGTACTGATGCAGTACTAATTAACTAATTAATTAAGATAAACACAAATAAGAAACAAAAGCAGCGGATGGCAGAGAATCGAAGGCTTTTACCTTGGCCGGTGGCGCCACGCGACGAGTAACCCAAGTAGCACTTGGCTAAGTACACGTCACCCCAAGTGCCTGTACTGCAAATTGGCATACGTTTCAGCCGTTGCATGGCTTCTGTCAAACAGTCTTGACAATCGCTCTCATTGAGATCTTTGGTGCACTGCGCTACAGCTTGCGCTTCCCCTGACGTTCCCGTTCTGTAGGATGAACCGCTACTTCCAACCACTAAAGAAGACACCAGCTCGTTGATCAGAGTCGACTCGTCCAAGTTATACGATCTCCCGCCGCAATATGTTAACATCGCCGTCTTATCCGGCAAGCCGAAGAACATAACGTTGTCGTACTTCACTAAACAGCTTTCGAGCTGCAACGCGCAGTTGCACGCGCCTACGCTGTGACTTTGGAGCCGGCGAACAGCTTGATCGACGCAGCTAAGGCAATCACCGGAGGAGATATCATCACCGCCGCTGCACTGGTACAATCCGTAGAGTCCGTTGACGGTGAAATTGTTGTATGTGTAGAAAGCGGCTGATTTTACGAACAAGTTGAGTAGCGAGTTTACGTTTGACTCGGAACACGATGCGGAAAAGTACTTTGGTTGCCGTGTTCCGGGAGAGTACTTTGGTTCCCAGCAGTAATGGTAGTAGACTAAAGGATCGACGGACAAGTTTGTGACAAGAAATACGGCTGCGACGACGAGGAGATAAAGATAACTGAGTTTGTCGGTGACATAACTTTCGGCGATGTGCTGCTTTTGGATGTTTTGGGTTTGGATTTGTACAAAATATGAGTAAATATTAGAAAGAAGGTGGGAGGCAACTTTATGCTCGGTGCGTTGATATATAATTTTGAAAACATTCTTGACATATGAAAATTAATTAAAAATTGATGTAAGTTTATAATAAGTTGATAACTATCGTCTTTTTTAGTGGGTTTTCTAAATTAAATATTTCCTACTAGATTCAATAGTATTTATAATCTCATCATTAATTAGGCTATCATTATTACATCGATAATTTGCAGTTATGCTTTCTAATTTCACCAACCAAGTATTTTGACGTATATCAACAACTTACATGAAACATGACATATCAACAACTTACACGATTTTTAAAGTCTACTACAATAATATATGTTGATTACAACTTTACAAGTAGTAGTAATAAAGATCAAGTTGAAGATTTAAAAAGGTGAAAGTAAATCAAGAAAATTCAAACGTTCCAACAGTTTTCTCCAGATGTCCATCGGGAGCTAGCTCCGACCAGCGGCAGGAATCTGAAATCTTATTCTTCATGGTTTGTTACAGGAAACGTTTCTTCCGTGATTCTACTTTGTCCAGATATATCCTTCCATATTTCAGAAACCTAACCAACTGAATGAAAAACCGGTTATCGATTTTCTTCTGTAAAAAATGTACATACAAATTTGGTTAATATAACCGAAAGTAACCAAACCTTTAGTAATTTTCTCGGTTTGGTTTGATATAACATTGTGTGAGCTGATATTATTTTTGTAAAAAATATTGCATTCGTTTTGTTACTAGTCTGGATTACAAAGCTGCTTTCAGTATTTTTGATCATAAATTATTAACAAACAATCTTAAAAAAAATCTGGTACTAATAGTTAGTGGGAACCCTCTATTATGATTTATGAGCTATACATAGACATCATCACATCATTGGTGAGCAAAGAAAACTCTGTCGATCACCGGAAAATAAAAAATGGCTTCTCGGAATCATCTCTTGAAATGTTGCATTCTCCTTGCTATAATGATCATCACGATCGTGCAGGCTCAAACCAACAGGAAACTTCTTGACACTCAGGCCGATAACAACACACCAATATCCTCTTATTTCGATGATTCTCGTGATCAAGCTTCTCTTCCTTCTTCTCACCGATCACTTGGTGCCGAGTTTTACGAGAGATCACCGCCTCCACCACCACCAAAGAAAGCTAGACAAGACGAGTCCCAAACCGGTATCTAAACCATTAAGTGATGAGCATCGGTGGTGGAGAAGATTCGTAAGTTGGTGTCATTTTATTGGAATGGCATGTCATGATGATGGTTTTATGTTTTTAAGCGATGTGGAATGTTTTAAGACTTGATTCGAGTTTCTCTTTTTATGTCTTCTAAAGTAATAACTGTGTTTTTCTTTGTTTATCGCTTGTATAATTGCCTTCATTCTTGGTGATAATAAAGTTTATGTTTCAAACTAATGTAGTATTCGTATTTTGTAACTAATACATCAGAAACATCATACTGTAAAGCATGATACAAAAACAAATAAATACTGAAATTTTGTTTGAAGGGCTGTAAAAAAACTAATGCATCGTCTAATTCGTTCAGCGCTATTCTTGACTTCTTGTATATTTTCAATAAATTTGTAAGAAAATATTGCATTCACATTTTGACAATACCGTATACAAAAAGTCACAGAAGCATACACATTATGTAACAGAAAAATGCCAATAAAGAGACAAAACCAGCCAGAGCCTCTGTATCAATATTCGTCCAAGTAAGTGTAGAGCGTATCGTCCTTCTTGGTTTTGCGTCGGCTAAGCAACGCCTTAAGCAGCCGTTTGCTTTTGCTTGGTTGTTGTTGCTGCTGCTCTGGTTCTCTCTGTGCTTCTTTCTCAAACGCAACCCGAACCGAAGCCGATCTTTTCGGTTCTGAAGGATACTGAAAACGTACAAAAAAACCAATATATCAAAACCGGTGATGATCGATTGAGAGCCTAAGAGAGTGATTGAAATGTAACCAATACCGAAGCTTACCCGTTTAGGAGTTATTGATCTAGTCTTGGTCGGGGTTGTTGGCCGGCTGATCGATGACGGTCGGATAGCAACCGAACCGGATCTTAGCAGAGGAAACCGATGCGGTGATACTGCTCGCTTATCTGCTTTACCAAACACACAATCATATTAAGGTTTTGTATTCTCATTAAAGCCCAAAACAGAGTTTCAAGCTAAAAAGCTGTTTTTTCGTTTACCTTGTTCTTTCTTTGGTGCCGTGGAGATAGAAGAGAACGAAAATGTTGCTGAACGTTGAGGTTTCCGTGAAGGCGGAGACTGAAGTATCGGTTTTCTGCAAGAGACAAAACTAAAAGTTTAAAACTTTCCGGTCAAGTTAACAAGGGAGCTTGATATTGATACTAGAGCTTACCTAACAGGCGGTGGAGGTGTTTCCCGAATTGTAGAACGAACAGCTTTAGGAAACAAGAAACAGATCAAGTCAAGAATCAGGTTTGGAACTTTGGAAGAAATCTTAAATCTTGGACAAATAGATGAGAAGTGGTCATTTGTACCATTTCGGAACTGGTTCCAGTCTTCTTCATCACCAATACTACTTTCAAAACTCTTGAGCTTTCCTAGGTTGCCACCTTTCTTGATCTCACCAGCTGATAGAGAATACAGTTTTAAGTAATGAGTCCAACAACTTACAACTTCATGTGGAAGAGAGCGAGAGAGACTTACAAGGCAAGATGTAACGCTTGTGGAACTTTGGAGTGTCGATAACGAGTGATTGCTGAGAACGACCTTCATGATCCATATACTCTTGGCACATCCTTAGCCTCTATACATATTTATACATAAGAAAACTCAGCAAGCCAAACAAGAAATTGATCAACCATATTAAAGACAAATTTATGAGGAATGATTGATAAACCTGTTCAATGCAAGATACTCGTAGCTCGGTTCCAGCTACTTCATCGACTTTTTCATCAACAAAGTCATTCACTTTATACGTAACAGAGCCCAAATGGTCAACTGTATTCACCAGAGCCTTTATCGCATAATCTTTCAGTGTCTCCACCACTCTGCATAAAACACAACTCACTGACTCAATCTGAGGTGTAAAACAAGGAGTATAGCGAGAGGAATAAACTCACTCACATGTGTTTTTGTTCATCGTTTGTGTAGGATAGTTCGAAATACTCCGCTGCTGAGTACAATTGTGTTCTCAGATTCTTCAGATCCTGTGAAACAACCACGTCATGTCACAAAATTTGAAGACTTTAGGATTGATGACAAGATCCACTAAAGATTATTTCACCTTGAAGATTTAGAATCTACCTTAAGACTATCAGAGAAGAGCATGCTCTGCTGCATAGAGATCTCATCGTAATTAGACGGCATGGGCATCGTAGCCGCTGCACTCATTCTGATTTAAGAGAATGTAACATTTTAAAGCTTTTTTTAAGGAATTTAAAACCAAAGATTTTATGGTTCTGAGGATGTCTTAGGTAACGCTAACTAATCTAATAAAGAACAACAAACAGACAACAAGTACAATCCACAGCTCCAAAGCAACCAAACAGTCTGATCAGAAACAAACAGATTCTGTCTGAATCTTCAACAATACTGGCAAATCTACAGGAACCTACTTATTGGTTAAAAGCCAAAACAAAACAAAACCGCCGTAAGAAAAGCTTCAATTGTTTACAGATTAAATTTAAAATTGAAGAACTAGAATTTTCAAATTTCAACCAACCCAGATCAGTATTAGCTTAAGAGTGTGTTTGTCTCATTAACAATCAAGAACTGCAAAAGGTTCTCTCGATGGCATATGAACAGAACAGACACAAACCCAAAATCAAAACCCAGATTACCTAAGACCCTGAACAGACCCAATTTCGAATTTACCGATTATATCCTGGAGATGGTTTTTGACTAAGAAAACAGAAAAGAGACACAGTCGTCCAAAGTCTCAACCTTTCAACATATTTAACTGAATTTTCAGACAAGACGAACGAGAACAAAACAGATAATGGGACTCGAAGAAGAATACAAGAAATTTAACCTGAGAATTCTCACTCCAAAGCCTCTCTCGGTTCTGTCTCTGCTCCCGCTATTTTGCTCGAAATGAAAAAGATTTGATATTTGTGAATTGGAAAAAATGGGACTGAATATTTAACATATTTAACTGAATTTTCAGACAAGACGAACGAGAACAAAACAGATAAATGGGACTGGAAGAAGAATACAAGAAATCAACCTGAGATATTTCACACAATCCAAAGCCTCTCTCTGCTCCCGCTATTTTGCTCGAAATTAAAAGAATGGATATTTGTGAATTGGAAAAAAAAAAAAAAGAGGATTTAAACGACCAGCAAAAAGAAAAAGAAAAGAAGAGGCTTTTTGCAAAATTTAACACGTATGAGTACGACCAAAGAGGAAAGTGAGAATGTGGAGCGAAGAAGAGAGTAATTTAAGGGAAGAAAGTGAGGAAAAAGGGTTCGTGTTTGGTATCTCAAACCTCAATTTCCACTCACTTGCCCACCTTTGTCCCTTCATTTCCGGAGTAACGCTCGCTCTAATATGTTCTTCATTTCTTTTTCTTTTCTTTTTAAATTGAAAATAAATGTTTACAACTATCGGAAAGTCAAAATTAAATTCAACGTTACCACGACAAACATAAAAATTGACACTGAAACATTGTGTATACTCAAAGTACTTTGAAGAACAATGTAATACATTTCATTTTGTTAAAGAAAATTATATTTCTGATAAAGTACTACATTCTAATTGTAACAAAAAATTACTAAATGGTTGGTCAATAGACATTTTTGTACCAGAATTCACTATCAAATTTCTTGTTAGGTAAAAGAAAAACAGAGTAAACCAACATAGTCCATGTCATAGAGACATAGACACTTTTCTATGTGAACTGGTTGGTCAACTTTAGGAAACCTTTTTGAATGTGAACTACAATTATAATATTCTTCTTAGATGATAATTATTGAGAGTTAGGTTCGTGCGTGCTCGAACGATTACGTTTTCAACGCAACATTATAATTTTACACAAAATTAAACAAACAATAATTAAGAGACCTATCCTAAGAACTAAGAGACAGTTTTTGGACTCTTTTCTAAACCAGTTATTATTCGGTTACTAGTTATCAATAATTAACAGACAACTTTACACGATTCATGCACATTCTATGAGACCAACACGAGATGATCAATTCACAGATGTTAACCATATAAAATTATTATAACAAAATGATGATCATGCAATACTTTTTGTTTTGTTGGTCAGAATCAATGATATATTCGGTTTTGGAATGAATAAGGTAAGCACGTCTAGTGGACTTCAAATCATATTTTACGTTTCTTTCATTTGTATGTTGCTTACTGCTCTCCTACTCATTCTCATGTCAATCACCAAGGAGTCGAGCCGACCAAGTTAGGTTGTTATGAATTCATCATTGGTGATTGATTGTGCACAAAACCCATTGCTTTTCTCATAAATAAACATCAAATTTGTATAATTTGAATGGGAAAAGCAGATAACCAGAACCGACAAAAATAACAATTTATAGCCTCATAACTAACTTTTAAAATCTAGAGAAAAAGTCATCATAAGAATTCAGACAAATCCATTTGATTGCTCATCAAATCATTAACGCTACTTTTGGATTCTATTAAAAGACGTTACTTTTCTCTTGAATTCAATTCTTTTGGATTCTATTAAATTCTAGAATCCAATACCCCCCTTAAAATTCTATAAACAAAACTCGTCGAATTTATAAGAAGTAGCTAAATACACGGTTTATTGTGGATATGTCGTTGAGAACCATAGATTTTCGATAACCGGAACGGAAGAGGAGCCTTTTTTCCACTGATTGGTCAGGCCGGGTCCAACTCGGTTTGGTTCGGATAACAACGATGTAATTGGATAAAACCAGATCAGTCTTGTCTAGGGTTTTCATTTGTCTTCCACCGTAACGGGCACTCATGGCATCGTCTCCCAGTGCATCCAAGGCGGTGGACAAGAATCGGAATGAGGATAGGCGTGTCTCCAACAGGGAATCTTGCATCGCCATTATGGAAATCATCAAAAAGACTTGCGAGCGGGAGAGGATCGGCGAGATCACCGTTACGAAGACGGTGGATTTGGAGCCGGCGGCGAAGGTGCCTGATAATAAGGATAAGCTAGTCTCCAACAGGGAAGCTTGTATCGCCATTTCCGAAATCGTCAAAAGGGACTTAAGAAGCCGGAGAGGATCGGCGAGATCACCGTGTTAGGAAGACGGTGGATTTGGAGCCGGCCGCGAAGGTGTCTGATGATGGTGAGGAGTGGGACTAAGACACCAAGTCCATAAGACTTGTTTTCTGTTAAGTCGGTGATTGCGAGTCCTCTTTGTTCTGAAATAGTAACAACATGATCCTTATTTGTTTTATGTTCTGAAAATTTTACCGGTTGGTTAAAATGGTTTCTCTTGATAAATGAAATAAAACAAATCTTTGGGAAACTTGTTAGTATCATTTGGGCTACTGAGTCAATGATCTTGGCCGTCCTTTCTCTTTCAAGAAGGTGGCCGTGTTAAACTCGGAGCTACACTCTCATATTTAAGTGTTACTAAAATATTGCCGATTGCAGTCTTATGTTGCTTTAAGTCATCCTGCTTGGTAGAATAATGAATGGAGTCGAGCTCACTCCTCTTTTTGATTGCATGTAGGTTAATTTGTATTCCCTTTTCTGAGGAGTTGTTCCAGGGTACTTGACTTGACTGTATTGTTCCGTATTCAATTATTGTGTGAAAAAACGAAACAGGTATAATGTTCATGAGAAGATGGTCAACTTTATGGCTCCCCGACCACCTGTGAGGATTCCTCCAAACACTGCTGATTTGCTCAAGAATCTCTTCGGTCTCTAGACCAGAAACGTTCCGTCTGAAGCATAATCCGCAATTTTGAAACGCAGGGAATAGATTGACTACTTGCGTATAATTGATTTAAACCACAGGGCTCGAATCTTGAAGGCATCAGAAGAATGTCACAGCTGTTTATATGATTTCCATTAAAACAAAAAATTCCAATGAGATGATTGACTAACGTCTAAGCTAGATAGAGACACTGTATATATTTTCTTATTATTATTACCCGGCCATGATGCGATGAGAGATGGGAACGTTGAAACCAACCCAACCGCGGAACTTGTCTCTGTATGTTTCCTCCATACTCCCTCATCCAACTTTCAAATTTTGGGTCACCTGAATCAAGTTAAAACTTTATCTTGATTAAAAATCATAATCATCATTATCCTAAATATACTACCTAATTTATCCTGTCATTTTCTTAGCTAAATTGAAAGCTACAAAAAAAAACAATAAAAAAATAAACGTATTTTGGATTCCATGATTGTAGTTTTATAAACCTATCAATATACACTATTATAAAAAAAGCTATAAATATTTCCTCCCATCTTTTTCATGGGTTTAGCTTCGGTTGTTTTAGTTATGTTTTATTTTGTTAGTATTGTTTTTATTAACAGTCTAGTTAGCTTGGAGCATCAGCATTGTAACCTAAGTCATATCAGAGCAACAGCTACCGGAGTCTATCTTCCCGTTCACAAATGCATAAAAAGTTTCTAACTCTTTACCAATGCTTCGAACAAGTGTGATGATTTTGAAATTTGGAACACAAATCAAAAGATATATAAACACTGACAATGCCATATAAATTTTAGAACAAAAGAAAATAAAGTCTAGAAATGTCTCAACAACACAAAAATGCATCAGAAAGAAAAAAAAAAGCAAGAGAATTAATCTCTCAAGAAGGGAGAAACCACTGAGCATCCTTGACTTCCAAGTTGGAGAGACATGGAAGCGGTTGATGTTCTTTGTTGCAAGATTGTACACACACATGTCGAGGCATGAAACATTATTGTGACGGATACGGTCACCACGCGTGAAATAGATGGAGTTTGGCTCAATACCAATGTGATCAGCAGCCACTTTCACGGTGATACCCAAATCAAGAAACAGGGCTTCATCACCAAGAGAATCTACCTCAGCAAGCGTGTCGTCGTTGGTACTCGGGTGTACCTGTTTAGGATCCCTCTTGAACACTCGGAACGTCCTAGGCCTTTCCAAGGTCGACGTCTCGTAAGATCTGCTATGGACATACAAAACCTCTCCTGATGTTTTCACAACAATACTATCGCTCCTTGAGGTGACCTTAATCGCTCTGAGTCTTTCATACTCCGATTTGGCTCCCACCTTGGCAACCTGTGGTTCTCGGACACATCCTTGAAACCATCTTCTCCAGACAAATCCAGGTGTCGAATGTAGTCACGTTTCGTGAGGACGTAAAGGCTGTAACCTTTGAGTACCATATCACGTAGGCCTTGTAACTCCAAGCGAGGACCGACCCGTGTGTTAATCTCACGGTAATGACCATCTCTTTCTTGCAATACCCTACAAACTCGTCACATTCAAATTGCCACACAACAACGTAGTCTCCATTCTTGTCGTCTACCCACAAAAGACCCCTCAGATCTTCCACATCTTGAACAATCCTAGAAGTATCCTCGATTAAACTAACATTGAATTTCTTATCTCCTGCTACCTCAACCTTAAAACGCTCACCCTTGAGTGACTCCAGAGGAGGGAGTCCGATCCTCTCCTCGCTAAACACATCTACAATAACGAGCTTCGATGAGAGTCTACGGCCAGGAACCACTTACCCGAGTTTGCCAGGAATCGATACCCTGAAAAGTCACGCGTCGTGGTCTCGTAAACCCTATCTTCGTCTGGATTGTACAGCACGCAACCACCCTCTTCTAGAGACAGCATCAGCAACGGAGATCCGCATTTTGGCCGCACCGATTGTTTCGAGCACGAATACCAACTCGAACAAACGATCTTAGCGCGGTGGAAATCCAGAAAATGCAAACGTTCCAACACTTGTCTCAACATGTCCATCGGGAGCTCCGACCAGCGGCAGGAGGAATTTGGAGTCTTCTTCTTCATGGTTGTTGGTTGGAGGAAACGTCTTTTCCGTGATTCTACGACTTCGTTAAAATATTTCCATTGTGTATCTTTTTTATTGAAAAAAACTATCAAATATGACCCACTATTTTTTTTTTGTGAGTATCAAATATGACCCACTATTATAAAAACATAACTCATATGACCTCTAATATTTCTTATTCAGATTTTACCCCATCTTTTTGATATAACCGATCTCATATTAATTGTATACAGATTATACTTCATATCTAAAAATATTTAATAGATCATAAAACTATATTTGAATTAAAAATCATAATCATTTTCATCCTTAATAAATTTTACCTAATTAATTTAATCCTATCTCTCTCTTATCTAATTGACACCTACAAAAATAAAATAAAAACGTATTTAGGAGTTTCCATGTTTTTTTTCTTCTTCATTGTATTTTGTAAAAATATTTCCTTCCATCTTGTGTATGTTGAAGTGTTTATGTGTTTCGAGTTTGAAAGAAAAAAAACAGAGTAAGAACAATGGTTGTAACTTGATCTTTATTGATAACTTGTAAAAATGTATTACAACTCTATTTTCTTGTCACACACGACAAATGATTCTAACTAGAGTACTTATACATAAAATGTGTAAACGAAAGAACACAACTCTTAATCTAAAAAGAGAGAACCTTAAAACTAACTAGAGTATTTGTGCCTCTCGATCAAGTAACCAACTAATGTGAATGTAGACCTAACTTATGCAAAGTAACTAACGAATGTGAATGTAGAACTAACTTATGCAAGATTTGATTATAGTTCAACAGTGTATATATGTTTAGGTTCGGTTGTTTTAATTCTGTTTTATTTGTATTTACCTTCTGAGATTATATGTTGTTAGTGCTTTCTTTCTTTTTAAAATCTTTTGTCTATGCTTGGAGGCTGGAGCATTGTAAAGAGAAACTGAACAACAGCTACCAGAGAGGTAATAATGATAACCTTGCTATGTTTCTTGAAATTTGGAACATAAAGTCTTAAGATACATCTAGACTGACAATGTTTAGAGCTTATTATATGTATATAAAATAAAATAAAAGCTGATTTTGGAAATGTCTCAACAACACCGTCCATAATGCAGCAGAAAGAAACAAAGCAAGGAGCGTCACCTAGTGAGAAACCATAGCAAGAGAATCTCTCAACAAATCAAGAGGGGAGAAACCACTGAGCATCCCTAACGTTCAAGTTGGAGAGAAAGAGATCAGGGAAGCGTTTGATGGTCCTTGTTGCAAGATTGTACACACATATATCGAGGCATGAATTTCTCATGTAACGGACACGATCACTACGTGTGAAATAGATAGAGTTTGGCTCGATACCAAGTGTATGGTCAGCAGCCACGTTCACGGTGATACCCAAATCAAGAAACAGGGCTTCATCACCAAGAGAATCTAACTCCACAAGCCTTGTGTCGTAGGTACTCGGGTCATCTAGATCTTTTGTAACCCTCTTGTACACGTAAAACATTCTGTTCCTTTGAAAGTTTGATGTCTCGTAATCTTTGTTATGGACATACAAAATCTCTCCTGATGTTGTCACAGCGATGCTCCGGTTACTTGAGATTAAACTTTTTGCTCCGAGTCTTTCATATTCACCCCTACTCTGAGTACTCGGATCGTGCGTCCACATTGGAAACCAATGCTTCTCCGACACATCCTAGAAACCATATCGTCCAGACAAATCCAGTTGTCGAATGTAGTTACGGCTCGTAAGGAAGTAAAGACTATAACCTTTGAGTACCATATCAGATAGGCCTTGTAACTCCAAGCGATCACAGACCCATGTCTTAATCTCACGGTAATGATCATCCCCTTTCTTGCAAAGCCCTAAAAAAGTGTGATATTCAAATTGCCACACAACAACGTACTCTCCACTCTTTTCGTCTACCCACAAAAGACCTCTCAGATCTTGTACAGAACAGAAAACAATATTCCCAGTTAATCTTATAACCTTGAAAGCTTTATCTCCTAGTCGCTATTCTTGACTTCTTGTATATTTTCAATAAATTTGTAAGAAAATATTGCATTCACATTTTGACAATACCGTATACAAAAATTCACAGAAGCATACACATTATGTAACAGAAAAATGCCAATAAACAGACAAAAGCAGCCAGCGCTTTGTATAGTGATACATTATTGTGTGGTGTGTTTGTAATACATTATTCAAATTTCATAAGTTCAAACTGAAAAAAAACTCATTTTATCACAAGAGTAGTGAATAGTGATCATCGTATTCATATTAGTATAGATCTCCACATGGAAGATGACGAGCTGTTTATTACAAATCTGTGATACAAAGAGAAACAAACTTTACAATGCACTATGCAGGGGTCTTAAAATACTTCGAGAATAAGTCTTCATCGTAACAGTAAGAAAGTAAAACCTGATAGACCTCAATCAGCAGTTTTGGGAACTTGCTTGAGAAGTACATATCACACCCTTCAGGTAAACTCCCAATAAGTTCCTTTACTTCTTTAGAAAGCGCTATATAGTGGTTCATCGGATTCCTTATGGCCCGCAACAACTCTTTGATGCTGTCATACCTGTACGGCCTGTAACTCACGATGTCATTTAGAAATATGGAATCCAGTTTCTTATCCCAATTCACCTTTAGAGTAACCGCTGCTGATGTGCCCTCAACGGCAGCCAAGAGATCTGACTCTTCTCTCTTTTCAATGTCCAACCTATCGCTGGCATCTTTGAGGAAAGAGAGTCTGGTGTGTGAATTCCAGAACAAAGGATGGAGCAGGACTTTTTGTGCTCCAGGTCTCGAATCTGGATCAGGGTGAAGGAGACCAGAGAGAAGATGAACAGCTTCAGGAAGAGACTCGATCAAGAAGAAATCTGTACTGTTTGTGTCCCTCTCCGAAGTTGTCTCCGTAAGGCTGTTTGCCTCCAGTCATACAGAAGAAGAGAACACACCCCAAACTGAAGAGATCACCAGCTCCAGTCACAGGCTTGCTTATACCCATAGAGATGGATAGCTTTGCACATAGAGATGAGGCTTTAACAATCAACACATTTTGAGGGTTTAGATCTCTGTGTTCGATTCCTTTATCATGCAAGTGAGCTAGACCAGCAACTACATCCCTGTAACACAAAACATACAAATATCAGAAAGATGATGCAAGTTTTTTGGTTTCAACTTTCGAAGAGATGAGAAGAAAACTAAAACAAACCTCATTAACTTCAACAAAACAGGAGAAGGGTGTAGAGTAGTATCTTTCCATAGTTGAACTTCTTTGACATCATCAAGGATTTGATTTGTCTGAGCCGAATGTGTACTACTTGAAGCCGTTGGATTGTCAAGCAGTGCAGAGGATTGGCGTATGAGATCGCCTAAGCTACAATCACACCGTTCCAGTGAAATATAGATGAAACGCTCATCCTGTTCAACCCCGTACCAACGGACAATATTTTCATGTCTGACGGAAGCCATGGCATTCGAAATCTCCAAAATCTCCTTCTGAGCCACATCATCATCTGTTCGTACTAGACGCTTAACCGCTACAAGAACTTCATAGAATCCCTCAAGCACAGCAGTTCCATTGCTCCCTTTAGCAATCTCCTTGTTTGAGACTAACAGTTTACCAACTCTGTATCCTTCTATTGAACTATTACCAATACCAGAGAGGGTCGCAAGTAGCTTCTTCTCGTTCTCTTTGTTCCCTCCAGATGCAAACCCATTCTCCTTCTTCAGAGTTTTGTACGACTCCGTGGCTCCATCAAACATGGCATATAATTCCTTGGTCAAGACTTTCAAAATGTCCTCACCTTGTTTGCAGCGCATTTCCTCATTTCCCTCTGTTAAACATCCCATTAGAGCATCAGCATGACTTTTCAGTATCTGCAGGAGAATCTGCAGAAGTCAGTGAATGAACATATTACTGTATATACCAATGCTAGCTAAATAGGGGAGGCATATATTACCTTCTCGATTGTCGGTACATCTTGCTCAATCTTGCCCATAGTGTCTTCAGCCATAGCTACATCGGATCTAATGGATTCCTCAGGCAGATTGGGAGTTTCACTAACTTCAATCCCCACCTCTGCCTTGCCTTTGACTCTGTCATCTGTTTGCTCAATCTTGCCCATAGTGTCTTCATCGGATCTAACGGACGCCTCAGGGCTCCCCACATATGGCTTGCCTTTGCCTCTTTTGCCTTTGCCTTGACTTGAGCTCTTGATTTTCTCAGTCTTGATGTCCATAGTGTCTTCAGTCGGTTTGTTAGTGGATCTCAGTGCTGATGTATACCTGAGGTAAACTTTGCCTCCTTCACAACTCCTCACAGCTTTCAAGACTTGTCCCACGTCTTCTTTTTCAGCTTGATGAGTTTCCTTCATGTATTTGATCATGTCTTCTTCGGAGTAGAAATTGGAAACGCAATGCATATACCCTCTCATTAATCTAATATAAGTGTCGTCTTCCGGGTGCTCACGAATACAATCTTCCATACTCTCGTTGAAATCCTCAACATACACAAGAGCTAGAGCTTTCTCTTTATCTGACATCTATAATAGGAAAATCAAATTTTCAATCCAAATCTAGCTCAAATATTCCCAGAAATAACAAAACGAGAAATGAAAAGCAAAATCCAGAGTATCGATTCAATAGCAAAGGAGTATAGATTTTCTTACTTTGTATTCACGATCGAGAGATTCTCCGTTTGGCGCAATTTGAGCTCTCTTCGAAGCTTTTCCGAAAATACTGCCGAGGGAAGGAGGCAGAGATGAAAAGCAAAATCCAGAGTATCGATTCAACAGTAAAGGAAAAGGAATGTATATTTCTTACTTTGTATTCAACGATCATAGAGATTCTCCGTTTGGCGCAATTTGAGCTCTCTTCGAAGCTTTTTCGAAAATACAGTTCTCTGTTTCTGTTGCAGAGGGAAGGAGGGAGAGATGAAGTTTAAACTGAGGGCTTTGTTTGGTTGGGCCTTGCTCTCGGCCTTTTATTAATCTCATTGGCTCAAACCTCAAACGCAGCGTTTTAGAGAGACACCTTGTGAGACTGAAGTATCGGTTTTCTGCAAAAAGAAAAACTGAAAGTTTAAAACTTTCCGGTCAAGTTAACAAGGGAGCTTGATACTGATACCGGAGTTTACCTAACAACAGGCGGTGGAGGTGTTTCCCGAATTGTAGAACGAACAGCTTTAGGAAACAAGAAACAGATCAAATCAAGAATCAAACTTGGAAGAAATCTTAAATCTTGGACAAGTAGATGAGAAGTGGTCATTTATACCATTTCGGAATTGGTTCCAGTCATCTTCTTCACCAAAACTACTACTTTCAAAGTTCTTGAGCTTTCCTAGGTTGCCACCTTTCTTGATTTCACCAGCTGATAGAGAGAATACAGTTTGAAGTAATGAGTCCAACAACTTACAACTTCATGTGGAAGAGAGAGAGAGGAAGTTATTACAAGGCAAGATGTATCGATAACGAGTGATTGCTGAGAACGACCTTCATGATCCATATACTCTTGGCACATCTTTAGCCTCTATACATATTTATACATAAGAAAACTCAGCAAGACACCCAAGAAATTGATCATAAAAGACCATTTTAAAAGACAAGTTTATAAGGAATAAAAATAGATAACCTGTTCGATGCAAGATACTCGAAGCTCGGTTCCGGCTACTTCATCGACTTTTTCATCAACAAAGTCATTCACTTTATAGGTAACAGAGCCCAAATGGTCAACTGTATTCACCAGAGCCTTTATCGCATAGTCTTTCAGTGTCTCCACCACTCTGCATAAAACACAACTCACTGACTCAATCTGAGCTCTAAAAGCTAGGATCATTGAGAACTAGAACAAGGAGGTAGCGAGAGGAATAAACTCAGTACTCACATATGTTTTTGTTCATCGTTTGTGTAGGATAGTTCGAAATACTCCGCTGCTGAGTACAACTGTGTTCTCAGATTCTTCAGATCCTGTGAAACAAACATGTCAATGTCACAAAATTTGAAGACTTTAGCATTGATGACAAGATCCACTAAAGATTATTTCAACTTCAAGATTTAGAATCCACCTTAGGACTATCAGAGAAGAGCATGCTCTGCTGCATAGAGATCTCATCGTAATTAGACGGCATGGGCATCGTAGCCGCTGCACTCATTCTGATTTCAAGATTAACAACGGATTCTCGGATCGAGCTCTCTCTTTCACTGTGTAATGAAATGATATCATCACCTGCAATTGTAATTTGATTTGATTTGTTGAAACTGCTAGCAAAAATGAAACTGAAGCACCTACACATAATCTTTTATATCGTATGAAATCACAAGACTCGTGCTTTGGGGATTCTATTAGTCCAAATCTTTAGTTTCAAATTCTCATGGTTTTGGATCACAGATCTCAGAGAATCAAGCATTTTAAAGCTTTTTTAAGGAATTTAAAACCAAAGATTTTATGGTTGTGAGGACGTCTTAGGTAACAACAACACGCTAACTAATCTAATAAAGAATAACAAACAGACAACAAGTACAATCCACAGATCAGTATTAGCTTAAGAGTGTTTTGGTCTCATTAACAATCAAGAACGGCAAAGCTTTTCTTCATGGCATGTGAACAGACCAAAATCTAAGCCCAGATTACCTAAGACCCTTTATCAAGAACATTGAGAAGCTTCAACTTTTTCTACCATAAGAGCAGACCCAGTTTCGAAATTTTCGATTGTTTCTAAGAAAACAGAAAAGAGACACCGTCGTCCAAAGTCTCAACCTTTCGACATATTGAACAGAATTTTCAGACAAGACGAACGAATAACAGAACAGATATAACGGAGTAATGGACTGGAAGAAGAATACAAGAAATTTAACCTGAGAATTCTCACTCCAAAGCCTCTCTCGGTTCTGTCTCTGCTCCCGCTATTTTGCTCGAAATGAAAAAGATTTGATATTTGTGAATTGGAAAAAATGGGGATTTAAACGACCAACAACAAAAAAAAAAAAAAGTTTTTTTTGCAAAATTTAACACGAAAGTGAGAATGTGGAGCGACGAAGAGAGTAATTAAGGGAAGAAAGTGAGGAAAAAGGGTTCGTGTTTGGTATCTCAAACCTCAAATTCCCACTCACTTTCCCACCTTTGTCCCTTCATTTCCGGAGTAACGCTCGCTCTAATCTGTTCTTCATTTCTTTTCTTTTTCCTTTAATTGGAAATAATTGTGTACAAAGTCAAAATTAAATTCAACGTTACCACGACAAACATAAATCATAAATGAATGTTACTAGCTTTTGAAAATGTCACGAAAATAAATATTTTTGTAGTTAGAAATTATTGACACTGAAACATCGTGTATACAGTATTACTCACACTTTTGAAGAGCAATGTAATACATTTCACTTTTATTAAAGAAAAAAATATTTCTGATAAAGTACTACATTTAAGTGTAACAAAAATTACTAAATTGGTTTCATATATTGAAATCATCTCCAACAAATTTGAAATACATCAGATTTTCAAAATTTTGATTCATTTACAATGATTCATTATTCATTTCACAATCTATAGTATGAGAATTATCATTAGATTTTAAAATCTGTGGCAGTGTATTTACAAAATCAACATGATATGATTTGATTTCTACAACATAATCAAATACAATCAACAAATAAATAAATAAATATTTCCTGTAAAAATAAAAAAGAGAGAAAAGTGGAAATCTCCATTAATGGAGCTTGCAAAGTCTGATTTATGTCCAAAAAAAATGCAAAATTGATATTTTTACATTTGATAAAAATATGAAATCTCATGTTCCCTACTATATGATCCAAGTATAATATTTCTTATATAAAAGGTTTTGGTTAAATCTGAGTTTTTAATAATAAAAAACATTTGATAGGGTGAAAGGTTCGTGGAGGAAGTAGTATTATATGGGTTAACTAATGGTGATAATTATTGAAATGAATAATTAGAAGAAACTGATTACAAAATCTGTAGGTAAAATGTTAGATTTTGATTGCTTTTATTTACACATGAAAGTGATTTCAAATCAGTTGAACAAAATCTATTAAATTTGAATAACATAAGACTGTAGATGATCTATTCAACTCCTTAATTAAATGTTCCGACCAAAAAATAAAATAAATAATGGATTGTGATTGGATTTAAACTATATTAAAAACTATGATTGAATAACACACCCCCTAAATGGTTGGTCAATAGACATTTTTGTACCAAAAATCTATTCACTATTAATTTCTTGCTTGTTATGAATTCATTATTGGTGAATAAACAAATTATAACCTCATAATAGAACCACTCGGAGAGGATAAATATGATCTCATAACTAGAACCCTCTTGTATAAGATTTTATGCAAATTTGTTTTTTTTCTTCCACTGTAACTGCTTCCAAGGCGGAATCATTACTGGAGAACAATCACATTACTTCTCTGTGCGGAATTTGGACAACTTAGTAGTAATATTTTGGTTGTTTAGTCGGTGATCAACCACATAATTCAAAGGGTAAAGTTTGATTTGGAACTAGTGAAAAATATTGGATGACTAGATAAACGATTTTTTTTCAACTTGTATCGCCATTTGCGAAATCGTCAAAAGGGACTTACGACCCGGAGAGGATCGGCCAGATCACCAATTACAAAGACGATGGATTTGGAGCCGGCCGCGAAGGTGTCTGATGATGGTGAGGAGTGGGACTAAGACACCAAGTCCATAAGACTTGTTTTCTGTTAAGTTGGTGATTGCGAGTCGTCTTTGTTCTGAAATAGTACAACATGATCCTTATTTGTTTTATGTTCCAGTTATTCCCTTTATGAAAAAGAAAACAAAGAAATAGTTGACAAGGACATGCATAAGAAACACGAACGTCTTTTCTTCTGTTTCCAGTTTCCACAGAAAAGCACTCTCATAATAACAGAAAAGCCTCTGTCGTAGACTAAGTCAAGTCAACTATCTATTGAATGAATGAGTGAAAGAAAGGCTTTTTGCAAACATTACACGTGTGAGTAAGCTTGCTAACTTTGTAACTTAATGCTCTCGTACTCATTCCCATCAAATGGTGATTGGTTTTCTAATAATAAACATCAAATTCATATAACTTTAATGGGAAAAGCAGATCCCAGAACCGACGAAAGAAACAAATTATAAACTCATAACTAAACTTGTATACCTCCCCCAAACAAAAATCCATAGAGTTTATAAGAACATAAATACATGGTCTATTGTGGATACGTTGAAAATCATAGATTATTCAAGAACTAAAAGAGGATGTTCCACAAGAGCCCTTTGCTTCCTCTGATTGGTCAGGTCCAGTCTGATCCGATCCAATTCGGTTTGGTTGGGATGAAACGGTGGTGTTGTGGTTGGTTGATGGAACTACTTGATGTAGGGAGGGTCCATGAAAACCCACTGGAAGACTTGCTCATACTGAACGGCAGCGTTTTCCCAAGAGTAGTTTCGGCTCATTCCTCTTCTCATCAATCCTTCCCACGACTCCTTATACTCTCTGTACGTTGCTGCAGCCAACCTCAAGGCCTGAAGTAACAAAAAACCATGTCCACACAACAAAGGTCATTTCAAAACAAACCACAGAAATGGGCAAGCTCGATAAAACTTACCGAAACCATGCTATCTTTCGACAAGGGAGAGAACACCCATCTGAAACAAATCATACACACAATGCAGAAAATATTCATGAGATCATTTGAGGTTATTTGATCTATCAAAAAGATTTCCTTGATGAAAACAGAGTGTTTTTATTACCCTGTACCAGCACCAGCTCCACCTTCTGCATAAGGGTTGAAATTCTCAACTGTATCCTGAAAACATGAGTAACAATCAACCATAACTACTTCAAACCATTCTATGATTCTCAAACAAAATTTGTTTTTTTTGTGTTTCACCGAGTTCTTCAAGATTTAAAGAAAACTCACTCTAAGTCCTCCTGTGCCATGAACGACTGGAATGGTACCGTATCTCATCGCGTACAACTGATTTAAACCACAGGGCTCGAATCTTGAAGGCATCAGAAGAATGTCACAGCTGTTTATATCATTTCCATTAAAACAAAAACTTCCAATGAGATGATTGACTAACGTCTAAGCTAGATAGAGACACTGTATATCATTTCTTATTATTATTACCCGGCCGTGATGCGGTGAGAGATGGGAACGTTGAAGCCAACCCAACCGCGGAACTTGTCTCTGTATGTTTCCTCCATACTCCTCATCCAACTTTCAAATTTTGGGTCACCTGAACCAAGCATTACCTGCAACAAACCAAACCACATTAAAACATATCGATCAGACAAAGACACAAATATGTGCCAAGGGCTTAAGAAACGTATGAAAACAACTGCTAGTGCTAACAATAGGAGCTGCCAAAAATGTATCATATCACAGCAGTCACTTGCACTGAGTTCCAGTCTAATCCGCTCAAAAGACTCACTTACGAATTGAATGTCATCCACCATTAGATCAGGACCGGCGGTTTGGATCAGATCAATCCCTTTCTGGTAATCAAGTCTTCCTATAAACCCAATCTGTAACAACATTACAAGATACATACATGAGCCTGCTGATTATAAGACAAAATCTAAAGTTTAGGTTTTGAAATCACACCATAGGACATTCAGGTCTAATGGGAAGTCCCAGTTCCTTTTGTAGTGCCATCTTGCATTTGACCTACAATTCCCAAAGCAGTCACAAACAAAAAGGTTAATTCACCATAACAAAAGCACTGGATTTGCTAGATTTTGACACTCAAGAGAACTTCACATCACCTTGTCGGAGAAATCATCAACAGAGTAATGGAAAGGAATGTGTTCATCCGTGGACGGATCCCACTCGTCAACATTGATTCCATTCGTGATCCCTGAAAAAGCATCATGGGAATTGGACAAACTATCAGCTAAGAAAAAAATGTTTTTAAGTGATAAAAGAGAGACAGTGTTTATAAGAAGAGTACCGTTGATAACACTCTTTCGACTAGAAAGCAAATCTTGCAGACCATATCCACCTTCCACAGTAGTGATCTCCCATGCATAGCCCTGAAAAAAATTCCCAATCAGAACTCCAACTCACCAAACTTCTAACACAGTTAGTGAATGTGGTCACTAAGAATCATCACCTGGCTGACAGTGATGATACGGTCAGAGGTCACAATAGCACCCTTGAGAACATTAACCGCTTCACCAGTGTCAAGAGCATGAGTTCTTGCCCATGTTGGAAACACCCACCCGACCGCTCCATACCATTCAGAAGGCAATCCCAAGTTGCTGTAAGTAGCTGCTGGCTCCACTCCCTGTTTAGTCAAAGAACCGAATCATGAAATGGAAAATACACAACACAAACAGTTAACAAATTACGGTAAGCTAACAAAGGGCTACTGCACCAAATATATAACTATACACTAAAACCACAAATGCTTTTGATTTTTACCTGATGAGCAAGGTTATGTATAATGAGAATGCTTCTTGCATCCTTATAAACTCCGTAAGGGCGATACTTTGCAGCCAAAAGTCTAGAAAACAAAACACAAAATCAAATCAAGATTCTGCGCTGATGCTCAAAGATAATCCTAAAGTATAAATGTAAAAGGTTTTACATGGGAACAAGTCCGGCATGCCAGTCATTGACAAGGAAGAGAGATTTCTCTCCGTAAGTGAACCCTCCAAGAGGCAGCACCAGTGGAGCTTCACACGCTGCATGGCAAAGTAAAGTGAACCGAAACTGTAATCACACAAAAAAAGAGTCATTGTTAGTAGACCACAATACAACATTCACAAAATTTAAAGAAAAACTACATTTTGAAACCAAATTCTTTCTTTCCATCAAGAACAGTACCTGATTATCACCAAAGGCTCCTTTACTATCTCCATATGGATTACCAGGTCTATGATAGGATTGGTGATCAACAAAAACCTGAAAAGTGAAAACATTTACTAAAAAAGATCGACATGTAACGCAACGATGGTTTTTAAATACTAATTCACAACGGTGTTTTACCCAATCAACACCGTCTCTGTATTCATGATAGAAGGAAACTTCTTGAGAGCCTCCAAAGCATTGAACGGTGACACGGACCCCTAAATCCTTAGCCCGGGCGTAGTTACCATCTGCAGCGGTTCCATTCTGGTACCGAGGAGAGACGACCATTACACGGTGTCCACGCACAGCCAAAGCTATCGGCAAAGAGCCACAGACGTCTCCTAGCCCTCCTGTTTTCGAGTAAGGAGCTGCCTCGGACGTCACGAAAACGAGGTTGTTGATTACTTCAGCTTTGTTGATCGTGACTCCGACTTTCTCAGCTCCTTTCTCAACAGCTCTGTTTCCAGGTACACCAAAATCTGCCATCTCTGTCTCATTAACGGCCTCTTTCTTCTCTTCTTGATGCGTAATATTAGTTTTGGAAATTTCTTGATCACCTGTAAAAGAGAAACGTCTTGTTCATCTTCATTACATAAATTTCAAAAATTAAAGGTTCTTGATTTGAAAACAATCACAAAATCTCTAAATTATACACAACAGTGAATAAAACAATGTGAAGAAAAGAAATTAAGGATTTTAAGAGGAAGTACCAGGAGGACTGAGCTGAAACCCAAGAACGGAGCCAGAGCCATCTCTCTGTGCCTCTGTGATGAAACCTTTGTCATCACCTTTAGACTCTCCAGAGGCAATGATTTTGTCGCCGGAGAAGGAAGAAGAACGGAGAAGCAACAACGGCCGTCCGCTACTGAATCTCGGACGGAAACGAGAGAAACCGAGGCTACCGATCGGACGGAAATGGCCGGTTCGGTTCAATCCGACGAGTGGCTCGAAGTTAACGGAGCCGCTGATCTGAAGCGACGCCATTGATCGACTGAAGAACGAGAAGAGTTTTTTTTTTTGTTTTTTTTTTCCGATTTAGAGCAAAATCAAAACCAAAGTAATTGAACAATGCTGATTTATTTTTTGGAAATTTCGATTTCGGTTTCGGCTGGTTCCTTTGGGAGGATTGAAACCACCTGTGGCCTATCTACTACGGAAAGAATCCTTCGAACTTCGCCGACATGCTTCCAAAACTTTATAAAGTAAACCACAGTGTACACTAGTCTTTATTCTGTGACGGTTTTTTTTTTTTTAATTTATTTTCCTACAAATCTAAGATCTTTTTAGGACAAAACCTCGGAATATCCTTCACAAACTGAAACATAATCTAATTTATTAATCTTTTACTCCTTATAACAATTTCGTTCCCAAGGCAAAAACGATCCAATAAAATTAGAACTTGAAATCCTTCTTGTTTATTTACAACAAGCTTCCTAAAATTCGATTGATTTTTTTCCGATGGATGCAATATTTTAGTATTTTGATTCTCCCAAGAATCTATCAGAAAAGCGCGAAAATTAAGGACAAGTAAAAGATCACAGCCCGCGTTAATCACACTTCATGTAAATTTGAAGTCTCACGTTCTTCCACGTGGAAACTAGTGGGGTCTAGTTTGAGGGCGATACCCGTGATAGAGAGAGGCTGTTCCAACTCTAAAGTAAAGATATGATTATTGGGATGGGCTAAAGTTTAATGGATTGATAAGAAACATTGGTTAATGGCCTTCATAAGTCGATTATGACTTAATTAGTAAACGACTTACCAACTATCAGTAAAGTTAAATACACCAGCTTACAAGCCTGTCACAATAAGACCTCATGAGTGATTAGCTAAGAGTTGACCATCGTACCATACATCCTTATCGAAATTAATGTGAGTGAGTTCATGAATTTTATGGAACTAGTTTGTGGAAACTCAATGCTTTACCGTTATAGCACTTGTTAGTGTAGCGAAAATGTTAACCATTACCGGAGAAAAAGCTCTATACTCTATAATTAAATTTTAAATGATATGGATCAACTCATATAACACAAATGGTTTCTGAAATTAACAAACATGTGCATAATACCAAAATCTAGAAGTAAAATCTAGAGAAGTAAATAGTAATTTGAAGTCAATCGTTATAGATAAAGTAACGAATATTTAAAGCCTCGTGCTTCCCTCGTGGGAATTATTTATGTATAAGTATAAGGTAAGATGATTGGAGAGGACTAAAAAAAAAGGCACCAATGTGTTTAAATCTCAACAACCAAAAAAAAAGGTGGTCACAAAACTGAAATCTCCTTCATATCTCAATATCTTTGGTAGTTCTTAAGTAAGAACATTGTCCATTTCATTACACTGGCTCGATATGGAAAAATTGGATCGACCAGCAGCTGATGAAAGTTGGTTTGGGGATGGTGAAATTGTAGATGCAGATTTATTGATAGATCTTCTTGAGACCTATAGATTTGGTAAAGATAATGTTCCCACCGGAAAAAATCGTTTCAAGGCGGAAGCGACGGCCCCGCTGCCGGACAACACCACCAAGATGGAGGATGAAGAGGACGATGATGGATCTCAAGGTATAGTCAACTTGTCATTTTCATATTTAGTCTTTGTTTAATCATTAATGTTTTACCACTATGGTACCTTTTAAATCTCCTCAATTCCAATTGAGTCTACTACTTTTAGAATTTCCAAATTACCCCAAATTATGTAACTGGACACAATGCTGTATAACCCGGTAGACCAATTTCTCGTTTATTTTGGTCTAAATAGGTCTCGTAGGAAACAAGTCTGCTCATGAAAGCACAGCATCGGTATCTTCTTCCATTTCAGATCCAATGATACTCGAGACCATTATGAGCGAAACCGGTTCAAACAATGAACCGGGTTCGAATGAAGAAACCGGTGATTATTGGTCAGAATTGAGCTCCACAAACCTACCAAATGTAGAGAACGAAACACCACAAAACGCAGAAGATGGTGAGATAAAAGAAGAAGAAGAAGATAACAGCGTGAGATCATCATCAGAGTCGGAAGAGAAGTCAAATATAGAGAAGTTGCTTGCGATACAAGAAAACTACGAAATTTATTGTCCAAGCTGTAGCTCGTGTATCACCAAAACAGTGATCCTCAGGGAAAGGACAGGTGGGAAGCATGCTGATTTTGTCAGGGGAAAACCGGTTGAGGAGCCAGGTACGTTATCTTTTTTTTTTTTTTTTTTTTTTTTTCTGTTATACACATCGAATGAACAGGTACGTTATCTTAATCTGAAACAAAAATATAAATTCGTCCTCTAACCTAAACCGATCTAGACAAACTGATTCTTTATCTAGAAAACGAACGGTCTACTGGAAACATAGAACTTGATAGTTTAATAATGTTGATCGGCTTAGCTCCGTTGTTCGGATACTTGAGTATAATTAATTACGGACCGTTTGGATGCAACATTGTTATGCAAATGCGCTATATATGATGGTTCGTTTGGCTAGCTTGGTATTTGTATCGGATGTATATCCAAAAATATTTTAGATGCAAAAATAAACATTGGTGCTGATTCTGCATACGAATATAGTAAAATACACACATATCCGTACAAAATTTAATATACTATTGTTAGTGTATAGACCATATGTAATATTTTACGTCACACATTCAACATTTTTTTTACGAAGATACAAAGGAACAAATTGTAGATGCATCACACTAACTGTACTTATGAACAGAAGAAGGACATTTAGAGGCGAGGAAGAGTAGTAACACCGTACAATCACCGCCTCAAAATCAACCGGACCAAGAAAGATTCTCCGTTGAGTTGTTGAAGAGCACCGTCTACGGCGGTCTCACCGAAACCATCACCAGTCTCGGTGTTGTATCTTCCGCCTCAGCTTCCGGCTCCTCCACCGGTATGTCACCCATCTTCGTTTATGTTTGATTATTAATTAGTAAAAAAAAAGAAGCAAAACTAGTTTATCGCTAATCTTCTGATTGGTACTTATTTTTAAAAATAAACATATAACGATCAATTTGTATCGTTTCAGTGAATATATTGGCTCTTGCGGTCGCAAATTTGGCTGGTGGACTCATCGTCCTCGCTCAAAACGTAATTTAATGTTTTATCGTACCATAAATTGCTTGTACAGTTTCTGTATTTAACCGGTTCGATCTGTTTTTTTTTCTTGCAGTTTCAAGATCTAAGAAACAGTTCAGATCAAGAGAAAGATCGATACAATGAACTGTTAGGGAGACGTACTAATTCCAGGATGCATATCTTAGTAGCGGTATTGTCTTACATTTTCTTCGGCCTAATTCCTCCATTGGTTTACGCATTTTCCTTCTACGTAACCGGAATCAAGAACTACAAGCTCATGTCGGTTTTCTCGGTTTCTCTGGTTTGCGTGATTTTACTCTGTATGATCAAGGTCTATGTCCGAAAACAGCCTAGCTTACGTGGATCGCGTAAATCTTATCTCAAATCTGCGGCTTACTACACCTTTATTGTTGTTGCATCTTCCGGAATTTCATACGTTGTCGGAGACATTATGGGAGATTACATGGAGAAGCTCGGTTGGTTTAGCTTAGACCATACCCGTATTAATTCACTATTTGATGGAATTAAACAAGAACTATACCGGTTTACTTCCTTTTAACATATGAAAGGAGATAAACTGTTAACTGGTCAAACCAGCCTTGTATATTTCTGTTTAAAATTACTATTCGTTTTTGGTACATGCAAAGTTTTTGTGAAGAGTTTAAAATTAAACCAATGAAATTCTTGGAGGTCTTTCAGGTATTTATTTGATCATGGAGTAGAGTGTAGACAAATTTGAGTGTAATGTGTGGCTGTATTCAAAATTTCAAATTACTATGTGTAGAAAAAGTAAAAAGACATTTTGAATACCAAACACACATTACACATAAATAGTGTCAGATGTATAATAACGATTATGTCCTTCTTTAACTTTTTTTTTTACTTAAAACAAATTCAGAATTGAAAGGTAGATGTAAATGTACATAGCATGTTTTGGGGAAGTGATGTGACGACAAATAAAAAGAAGGATTTGTGATGACGTGTACGTGTGGGAGTGTAAATAAGTAGTGCGTGTGGCGGAAGCTTTTACAATCTCTCTCTCTTCGTCTTCTCTCTCTGACTGTCTCTTCCTCTTCTCTCACTGTTTCTTCCTCTCTCTCACATTCTTTGTAGGTTTTAGAAACAGAGTCGTTCTAGAGGTAAATCTCTCATCAACACTCCATCGTTTCTTCTGAAAAAATTAGTGAGATGAAAAAAGTTGATTGCTTTTTTGATTGTTGCATTCTCTTTCACATCTTTTGATTTCGGCCAAACTCAGAGAAAAATCTGGACTTTTTTTGTTTGTTCGTAGTTTTGATTTTTGTTCATTCCGGGTTTTGTGCTTCATGCTCTAAACTTCTCGCAAGCCACGATTTTTGACGAGTTTGCAGAATTTTTGGAAAAAAATCTGACCTTTAGTCGTTTACCGAAATCGTAGAGTATTGACCCAAATGGTTCTGATTTTGGTTTCTTCTCTTCTTCGTTCTGATTCGCTCTCATCTTGTTGTTTCTTCTGTCAGGTTTTTGACTGAGCTTTTGCTGGGTTTTGTCGGAGAGAAATCACTCGGCGAACCTACGGTACGGTACTGTTCTCACATCTCTCTCTCTAACTCTCTCTTTCACTCTGTGTGTTGTTGCTGGGTTTCTGGGTTTTTAGGATCAGCGAGATTTTGAATGTTATCTTTCTCAAAATCGGAGCTTGATCGGAAATTGATTGACTACCAAACCGTAAGAATTACTTGTCTTAGGTTGGAATGTAGTAAATTTAACTGTGTTTTGGAAATACCCAACTGTATCTCTGTCTTGTTCCATATCCCTAAATGACCATGTCAATGTGTACAAATTACCACTACAGTGTATATAAATGCGACTACTTTATTATAAAGATTGTCTTTTTCTTCTCCCTTTGGCGTCTCTCTCACTAAAACTGCTGCTGTTTTTGTTTTGAAGTTGATTCCTTTCCTATTGGGTTATTGGTAAAGTCTTAGTCTGCATTATTTCAAGTTTCGTTTCTTCAGAATTGGGCCTTTTGTTACATTCTTATGTTTAATGCATTTAGGTGTACACGCTTTGTGTTTTAGTGCAAGTGTTGAACTGTTTCATAGTGTTTTGAGCTCCTTGTATGTGTGTCTATGTAGCTTTTAGTTACTTGTCTTGTAAGACAACAAGCATCTTATCACACAATTGCAAACTTGATTTGAAATTCACAAAAAAAAACCAGTCAATGAATGCCTTTCTTGTGTATATGGATGAATCAGTTGTATTGCAATTCTGGTAGGCTCTCTCTTGTGAATCCATCAATAGCGATCTAACTATATTTTAGCCATTCGCTGTTCTTAGGATTTAACTTATTTCCATGTTTAGCTTCCATTGTAACCTTTAGACTGGAATTCATTGCTATTCAATTTCATGTTGAATCCTGTCTTCATGTTTCAGATGAGCTACAAGAGACCACTGAAGAGAGCATTAATTCTAGATGATGATGATGACGAGGAAGATACAAGTTACAGTTTCAAGGTCCTTTTACCTAACAGCACCAGTGTGGGCCTCACACTTCATAACCCCGGACCTGAGATGCCAATGGAGAGGTTTGTCAACCTGTTGAAGGAGGAGTACGAGAAATCACGGAAAGATTGTCTGCTGATGTCTAAGAGGACCAGAATTGAGTGGAACTTGGGTGGAAAGTTTCTTCTTGAGACAAATGGTGAAAAGATGAAAGGAATGGTTCGCTTTGCTGTGTTTAAGCCCAACATGTGCCATATCATTCGACTTGATGTGAGTTTCTATTTTCCGTCACTTGTTTTGTTTAAATTTGATCCAGCTATTGTTTCAGTCGTGGACTATTGGTTTCGAATTTGTTTTGATGCACCCTCTTTTTTTCTTGTTCTGTTCATATATTGTTTTGAGAGAATTACCAGATCTCTGAGCTAATTCCTTCTTCTTGTTTTCTGATGCTCTCTGTCTCAACTTCTCTCTCTGGATCAGGACGGTTCTGGTACAACTTCCACCATGTATGAGGTCAGCATTACTGTTCTGAAAAAATATAGATTTGCTATAACTTTGTCTACTTAGGCTGGTGTGTGATGTTACACTCTTTCTTTTGCAGAACTTGTGGGATTTGACCCCTGATCCTGATCTTCTAAAAGAACAACCTGAAAATTACAGCTTTGAGACAGCTCTTGCGGATCTAATAGTAAGTGTTTCAGTAAACTTACCTGAAAAGATAGAATGTCTGATGGAAAATGTATGTGTTTAGTGTTGGTTCAAAGTGTACACACTGCCTTGTTGTTAACTGATGCGCTATCTCTCATCTTTGTAGTAGAAACTGAAAATTTCTCTTCTAGGATTGTTCTTGTGGATTTCCCATTAAACGTGACAATTTTACGCATTTTGACATTATTTCTCTGGATCTGTTGACGAAATTAGGTTCTGCATCTGTTTACTTTCTCGTTTAGTCTAGATATCATCCTAAATTTACTGTTTCTTAATTTACAGGACAATTCCTTGCAAGCTGTATGGCCTCTTTCTGACGGAGAACGAAAACTGATTAGGTTTGTACTAGTCATAAGAGGTTGGTTAGATGACCAAAATTGAGTGTGATCCTTTAATTCATGTAATCGTTTGTGCAGGGTGGATGTTTCTAGTGATCGGATTTCTGTCTTTGATACCGGGAGGGGAATGGACAGTAGTGAAGAAAATTCTATTGATAAATGGTGAGATATTTTCTTCAGTTTCATACAAATTCAAGGAACGGATTATGCATTACGGTTATGAACTGAGAAAGTTGTTCTGTAGAACATATAGCTTCACATATTTTTTATATGGGGATTAATAATGCAATCAAGTACTGTTCGCTCAATTTGATACTGCTGGCTTGATTTGTTGGTGTTAACTTATTGGGATTGATAATGCAATCAAGTATTTTTTACTCACTTTGATACGGCAGGCTTGATTTGTTGATGTTAAATTGAACATTCTTTACTTTGTTTGCAATTGTGCAGGGGGAAAATAGGGGCCTCATTACATAGATCTCAAAAAATCCGTGGTGTTGGAGGCAGACCACCTTATCTCACGGTAATTCATTAGTCGCTAATAGCTTAGGTTCATTTTCTTCTCGCAAGTTATAGATTTTGTGTTTAAAATATTTGATGTATAATTAAGCACCTTCGGTTAAAAATTGTCAGTTTAGACTGTTCACTCTGTATCACTGCCTGCTATATTATTGATCTGAAGAAGATTTTCTCTTTTTCTATGTAGCCATTCTTTGGAATGTTTGGATATGGAGGACCTTACGCTTGTATGTTCTTGGGAAGGTGCAACTTCAGCTTCTGTGTTCCCAACCTTTGGTTGTCTGCATTATCTTGTTGCGTCTAACTCTCTTCCCTGATTAGGCGTACTCTGGTGTCTTCTAAGACGAAAGAATCCAAGAAAGTATTCACTCTGCAATTCAAGAAAGAAGCCTTGATCGACAATCGGTCAATCTCGGGAAAACACTGGAAGGTAATATGATTCAGCATTTGTAAATTTAGCTCCTTTTTTCGCTTGTTGCTGTCAATGTTTCCTAAACAATGAAATCTTAATTTCTTGTACAGACTGATGGTGGCATGAGGGACCCGACAGAGGAGGAAATGAAGCTAGCACCTCATGGAAGTTTTACAAAGGTTCACCCTTTTCAATTTTTCTTCTTCCCTTGTTCCCATATGGCATGAAAAATGACCTTCTATATACTATCAGAGATACATAAACATATGGAATCAAAATTATTCCCCTCTGAAGTTTCTAGCCTTAAAATCTTCATATATATATATATATATTTTTTTTGCGAGTGTTTCACTTTCTTTAGGACAAACCTTCTTGTTTCTGAAATTTTATCGCTTTTAATCATGATTATGTTGTTAGTTTGTTACCAGTATTGTTCATCTTGGAATTTTTCTGGAAGTATTATGTGTGGGCTAGAGATTCTGTACAACTGAATATTACTCTAATGATAAGATTGAGAGAAAAAACTTCTGGTGTTGTTTTTAAGTCCCATCACTGTTTGATTTTTATCATTTCCCATTTATTCTCATGAAACTGCAAGCTATGATACGTTCTCAACCGCTTATCTGAAACTCCTGGTCTATGTTCTTTCTAGGTTGAGATATTTGAACCAGAATTTGACATCTCAAAAGTATATCAACTCCTGTGCAGGCTTAAGGATATTTACTTTCCTTACATCCAGGTATTCATAGGCTGTTAATAGTATTATATTACTATCCAGGAATGCATGAATTTTCGTTTGCTAATATATGTTTTCTAATAGTTCCGCTTTTGGCCATTTTCTTGGTTCTAATGAAATGTCACACTATTCTTTTATTTTTCCTTATCAATATGTAGTGTGATGAACTCTCCAAAACCGGGAAGACTGAACGGCCTGTAGACTTTGAGGTTTGTCACTATCATCATTGGCTATATGATTGTGTTCCTTGTTAGATATTACTAAGAGTATCATTTGCTGCTAAATAAACTATGTTTCAGGTTTGATATTATCATTCCAAGATAAATTACTAAAGTGTTCTTGGTTATACTCTTTGCCTGGTCCTGTTTTACTTTTCCAGGTCAATGGAGAAGATTTAGCTGAGATAGCAGGTGGAGAGGTTGCCATCACCAACCTAAACTCCAGGGGTGAAGAATTTTGGTTCCAGATTAAATTCACTCTTACCAGTGAGAAAAGACAAGGTAAAACGCTTATTTAAAACAAGTCAGTTAGGCTCCCAACTGCTTTTGCTTCAGTATTTGGTAGCGTCTACTTAAAACTACGGTTGGTATATTATGTGTGCACAGAGGAATGCTGAAATGTTTTCCTAACAGAAGCACACAAATCGCAATCCCAAATGTTTCTCTTTATTTGGAGTCTGACTATATGATTGTTTTCCAGGGAGACCACAAGAGGCAAATGCTCGCCTCAAGTTTGTTTATTTTCCAATCGTCCAGGTATGACAATCCTTTCTGAAGAAGCAAACATTGCCTTTGGTTACCTTCTTGAACTGAACACTTGAGAATCTCTGCAGGGAGAAGAAAGCATTGAGAAAATTTTGGAGAATTTAGAAGAGCAAGGATGCGAAGTTTCCGAAAGCTTTGAGACTTTTGGTCGTGTTTCAATAAGGAGGCTTGGTCGCCTACTTCCAGAAGTCCGTTGGGTTAGTCTTTTCTTGTAACCATTATCGTGCTGATTATGGTGTGGAGGATGAGAAAGTTGTTCGAATGTGCTTGAAGACAAGAACTTATTGCGTTGTTTTTGTTACCATGAATATTTGTAGGATTCAATACCGTTTATGAAACAAGGAAACAGAGCGTCTACTTTGCAGAAAAGTTGCCAAAGAGTAAAATGCTTTGTCGGTACGAAGTGCTCATGCATTGTCAGTTGTATATGTAGCTCTGCTTTATTATTGTTTTATGAACGTACTTTCTCTGTGGTTGCAGATTTGGATGCTGGTTTTAACCCAACGCCCTCCAAAGTGAGATAAATGCTCTCCTAGATTAAATTTTAAAGTATTTAGTACATTATCATCTGATCTCTGAATATGCGTTTTTTACAGACTGCCCTTGCGAGCCAAAATCCTTTCACAGTGGCTCTAAAAAACTTTGGTAGTAAACTGACAGAGAAGGAGAAGGATACTGGTCAGTGAATCCTTATGCGATCATGTTTTTCCTCTTCTTTAGGTACTTAGATTATAATGAATTCTAGTTCTTGCAGATGTCAAAATTATGATTCACCGAGAAGGAAAACCACTCAACATCAAGCCACTGGAGCAGACATATAGGGATTGGGTTATGAAGATGCATGATACCCATGATGAAGAAGCTGCATCGGGTCAAGATGAACCAACTGTCGTTGTTGAATTTGATAAAAAGGCTCTTAACATTTCGCATGATGGTATGTATTAGCTTTTCATAGAAGATAAATAAACTTTATTTGGAAAGCTATCGCCTCAAAATGCATGTTTTCTAAGCATTTTCATATATCCACATATGTTTGCTAGCATTGGTCTTGTAGTAGAAACATACAAGACCAATGCTAGCAAACATATGGAGAGGATTTCGTTAATAAGACTTTTTCTCTCCATATTTTCAAGTTATGTTTGTCTTAATTGGGCACTCATACCTGCAATGATTTTGATCTCTAGCTGTGAGGGTGCACAAGGTAATTACGAGAAAAGGAAAGTCGTGGAGGCGTGGTCAGAATATAAAGATTCTGAAAGGAGCCTGTGCTGGGGTTCACCATTGCAATGTCTACGCTACAATTGACTATTTCATAATAGAAGGGTTCGAGGACGAACCAGGCGGTTAGTACCATCTCCACCGTCATTTAAACTACAAATATAATGATGTTTTGTAGTAGTGGCTGTTGCTTGAGCTGTCTTTTTTTTTTATGTCTTCTGAGCAGGTGATACTTGGGTTTTATGCAGGTGACTTTTCTTTTCTCTATCATTTGACTTGGTTTGGATATTCATTGCTTGTTCTGTATCATATACCTTTAATTTTTAGGCCTATCCACCTCCCTAAGAACAAGGGATGCATGCTTTCAATCATCGAAGGAGTTACAAGTCTGGAAGTTCAGAGTTCTTTATCTTTACCGATCGCTATAATCGACGATGGAAAGGTCAGTCACTTAACTATTGCCATCTTATTTTTCCTTTTTCATTTCTCCTCTTCTGCTTACAGGTAATGATTCCAATCTGAGAAATGTTTTCTTGTACAGTGCCTGCCTGTAGATGCGGATGAATGGAATAAACAAATTGAGAAGCAACAGGAAAAAGCACCGTCAAAAATTGATTTGCTGGATGAGCAAGCTTGCAACGAATTGAAAATTGATGGGGGCGTAAGAACGTTTTGTTATTTTTGTTATTAACAATAAGCGCTTTTCTCTTTCACTTAGCTTATCATAGATAGTAACATTGAATGTATAAATATGTTACAGGAATTACCGGTTGGTAAATCTGTGTTTGCTGGACGAGCTCCCCCTCAAAAGATTGTCGCAGTCATCCGACCTGCACGCTTCACATCTTCAACACCGCAGAAGAAGTTGGACCAGAAACATATCGTTAAGGATGGGGGGGAAATGGTCATGAGTGTTAACTTGGTAGACACAAATATGAAATCGAGAGATAAGAATGCCAAATTCGTATGTTCCGAGCGCGCTTTTCCTACTCCCCGTGATGGGATTAGTGGTCTTTACATCTTCTCTCTCGGGTCCAAGAATCCAAACCTTTTCAAGAAAGCTGGCACTTACAACTTTTCGTTCTCTATCGTAAGTAAATTTCTGCACTTTTTTTGTATTCAATGAATTTCTCCTCGCAGTTTGATCTGCCATTTAATTTTTCCGAGTATAATATAATTGCCCAAACACTTGACCTTCAGGGAGACTCGATTGAGTGCACAAAAACTGTGGTTATCAAACCTTCTTCAAAGGCAGCAAAGTGGAAACTTGAAGATAATCTGGAGCCCACTATTCGGTAAGACTCATAAAACTCTTCAGAACTTGCATATATACACGTCAAGCCTTTCTCACTTTCCTACACTTTAGTTCTTGGACTGTCAAACTTGATCAGTATTACACTATTACTGCGTTTCTACAGAGTTGGTTCTTCTCTTCCACCAATATGTGTTGCTTGCTTTGATGAGCACGAAAACCGCGTACGGTTCGCTTCTGTTCCAAGCCTGGACGTTAAACTGGAAGCTAACCCTGGATTCCAGCTCGAGTTTGACAAACTTGAGGCCAAGCTGATTAAAAATGGATCAGTTCTCAAAATCGAGGTATAGTATATTGTCTAGTGTCTTTGTTTTTGTGGAGAAGTCGGTGAAATATCTTGATGTTCTGAATCTAATGCAGAATATGCTCGTGGAGACTGGTGGATTAGACCAGATAAGACCAAATTATGAAGCAACCTTAGAGATACGCGCAAAGGACAAACCTTTTTCTGTCTCGGTTGATTGTAAGGGTAAGCTTTAATTATATGGTATTGATCTTCGTAAATTCACAAAAGACTTATTAAAGGTGTATTGTTCATTTATGTTACTTTAACGATTTTTTTCTGGTTTCAGTGATTCCTGGGCCTGTGGAACGTGTTGCAATGAATAATCCCCAGGCTTTGGATAATTTGCTACCAGGTTCCACTGTCGAAAATTTTATCCTGGAGGTATATAATATAGGTTTTTATACATTAGTCAGGTTTTTTTTTTTTTTTTTTTTTCATTTAAATTAAGTTGACCATACGTTTCATGCAGATTTTCGATGCATACAACAACCATGTTGCAGAAGGGACGGATGTTGTGTTGCATATAGATGGCTATCGTATCCACGACTACTTGGGCGTTACTCGTAAGGTGTGAGAAGCTTATTCTACTAAATTATAGGATTCTCTGTTTGACCTGTCGAGTGAATCTTATAGTATACCGTCTTCTACTCTTCTCAGCATTGCAACACTATGTGGATGACACAGTTTCTTAGATGGTTTGGGATTTCCGTTTCACTCACTCTTCAAAGTTTGTTGATTATTTGATAGGTTGATGCTAGTGGCTGCATTGATCTCTCTGGCATTCTTAAAGTCACAGAAGGCTATGGAAAATCTGGTAACATGATCACTTCAATTTCTACATTTACTTACCATCATTCCTTTTTATGATTATCTTCTGATTGTCTAGTGTCTTTATTTATTCTCTACAGTCTCGTTCTCTGTTATGTCTGGTAATGAAGAGATCTTCAAGAAAGAGTCTAAAATCCAAGAACGAGAGCTAAGACTTGTAACAGAGGTAAAGATTCTTTTGGTGCAGTCTGGATTCTTATTTTTGCTTTCTTCCTCGCGGCCAAGCTTCCGTTAGGAACTTGTCTCTCTTCCTCCACACTTTTACTTCTCATCGTGGAACTGTTTGTTTCTTTCAGCTGCCCGACTCCTGTCCTGCTGGTTCAATTATCCAAAACCTCGTCTTCAACGTGACGGATTCAGATGGTTCCATAGATGCTAATATCCATGATGACGAAAAATCGGGGTGTTTCCATACCATGAGCATTGAATTCGGCTCAGGCAACATTGAAAGTGTCAGATATGCATTTATCCAGGGGTCCTGCAAAGTTTCTACTCTTTCCGTACCTGAGAATGAGAGTGTCTTTTCTTTCAGGGTGTTCCATTCTCGATATCCTGAGCTTCATTTGAACTTAGAGGTCGTTCATTTGTGAATTGGATTAGATATTGCAATATGTCTCTACCATGCGTAGAGCTTTTGTTAGTTTTTTTAACACTGATTCTCTTGTATTCGGTTTACAGGTTCCGCTAGTGTCTGCTCCAACATTTGAAAGCGATGAGATTGGGTGTTCAACACCTTACTCAAAGACGACTACAACACCTCAATCAAAGATGGCTTCAACCACAAATTCAGGGCTGAGTCCAACTTCCAGTGTAGGGGTGGGACTAACTCCATGTTCACAGGTTGGAGTTTTGGCCATTAGGTCATCGTCATTGGATCACAGTAGCCAAAATGGCCTGCTAGATATGGCGCAGTTCGCTGAGGTATGGTCATCATCATTTAATCCACACATATTGATATTTTTTGTGTGTCTCATTTGCCTCTTGATGAGAGCAATAGAATATGTACAATGATCTAGGATTTGTGTTCCAATTTGATCTCAACATTGTGCTTGAAAAATGCTCCTTTCTCCTGCAGAGTTTAAAACAAAAACTCGATACATACGGAGAAAGGAAAATGAAAATAGATGAGCGCCTAAAATGTTTGGAGGCTGAACAAGGACAAGCAGAGCAAGAATTGAGTACTTTGCAAGGTAACTATTATATTGGTTAAGATTAGAGATTGTTATGTTATGATCTTACAAACTAGCAATTCTCACGTGTTCATGTGAATTTCATCTCAGCTTCTCTGGAACCTATCAGTGCGGGGCTCCCAGCATGCCTATCCACTAGAGAGTCGATGATGAAGAAAATCGAAGAGAAGCAGCATCACACTGCAGCAGCAGTGTTCTGCTGTTTGTACAGAAAGGCTGCACCTCCTCAGTCTATGTTTCTGTCAAATAAAGGAGTGTTTGGCATCGTAGCTCTTCTCGGTTCAGTTGCCACCACTTCACTAAGCAGGTTACATCAGTTTCTAGGCTGAGTTTTTTCTTGATCATTCTACAGTTGAGGCAAATATTAAATTGTTCTCAAGTTATTTGATATTGCAGGGCTTTGTCTGAATATCTGGGGAAAGACACAATGCTTGCGTTGGTATGCAAATCATCACAATGTGGACCGAAGAGTCTTGAGTATATGAGGCTTAAATCCGAAGCACATTTGCTCCGTCGACCTATAACCAGTCGATTTCTTATTATATGTCTTGATGCAACTAGGTAAATTCATTACACTTTCTTTTGGTTTTTGGATTTGTTGCTAATCCTTACAATTGCTTAAGCCAAAATTCTTTTTGGTGTTCTAATGATAAACATGCAGACCTTGGAGCAGTGGACTTGTGGAAAATGATCCTCAGAGGAAACTGGCCATGAAGAACCCTTGCCTACCTAATGGAGATCCTATACCGGGTTTCATAGGCTACGCCGTGAACATGATCGAGTTGGATCTAGCGGATCTTGATATACAAAAAAATTCAGGTCATGGGCTCAGAGAGACGCTTTTCTATGGCGTTTTTGGAGATTTACAGGTATACCAGACCGGAGAGTATCTTCAAGCAGCTCTTCCTCACATCAAAGCAGATTGTGTCTCTTTAGATGGTGTGATCTTCAAAGAAAACGGGTTTATATACTCCGGATGCTGGTAAATGCGCTTTCTCTTTATCCTATTGAGTTTGGAACTGTAAAGCTTGAGACTTGACTTGCAAGCTTTCCAGATTTTGCTTTAGGTTATTTGTGAGTGTTGATGATCTTTGGTAATTGTGTTTTTTTGTGTGTCTTGGTAGCGAACCGGAGATTCATTTTCCGATAACAGTAACAGAGAAGCAAGAAAAGAATTTGCTGAAACTGGAGTTGGCAAGAGACAGAAAGAGAAAGGCAGAGAAGACGATGGCCGAAGAGTATTCTTCATTGCGGAAGGTAGAGAAGAAGTTGAAGAAGGCGACGGAAAAATACCAAAGTGTTGCAGCAGCCATGGCGGACTCTTAGGACATACGAAGAAAGATATGGATATCAAAGAGAAATCGTTTTGGTGCTTTTATGGATGGTTAATTTTATTTCTGAAACTTTCGTCCTGTTTCTTGTTTTGGTAAGGGCTGTTTTGTTGTGAATATTGTTATCGGCACTGCGTTGCTTGGTTCACACTCTACATTCTCACCATTTTGGTATGTAGATAACGAAGATTTATTTTTGAAGTCAAACTTATTAAGTTACTTACCACTTCTTTAAAATTGAGGAGTAGATTTATTTATGTTTGGAACATTTTCTCCTTTGATGGAGAGTTAGCTTGAATGAAAAAGTTTGTTGTTGACAAAAAAAAAAAAAAAAGTTGAGGAGTAATTCGATAAATATACAAGGATCTGAGTATTTTGGCAAATATATAAGCGTACTTCTTAAAATTTGGTGAAACATAAAATTTGTGGGTATTTTTTAAAAAATTATAAAGTTGCGGATAGTTCAGTAATATTTAAATGACTTGGAATATTTCTGCATACAAATTAAAAAATCAATTTCAAAATTATATAATCTAATTAATTACTATAATACAGTCAAATTTTTTAAAAGGAAATAAAATAACTTTTTTCAAAAGGAAACAAAATTTTTTTTAAAGGAAACAAAATTTAGCTGGACTAAAATATAATTTAAAAATAAGAAAGAGAGAGTATTTCTTAGATTTACAATTAATGAAAAATACAAAACAAATTTAACAAATCATTTTTTTGGAATAAAAAAAATTAAACTTGCCTTTTAAAGAATACAGATAATATGTAACTAAACTAATCACCACACATTTTCATTTGCTTGTTTTGGTAAAATCGAGCCCCAAAGAGAAAAACCAATAAAATTACATTTCCATAGTAAGAAATGAAAAATTCTATGTTTGAAAAAAAAGGTTGGTGGCGTAGTTGAATCTATAAAGACTCTTCACAACTCCATCGCTCCCAGCTCCGAGTCACTTATTCAACTTCTTCTGCTTCTCTTTCTGCATTTTCCCTTCAAATGGTAATTTATAGTTTCTCCTTCTTCTTATCGTTTAGTTTTTTTTTTTATATTTCTCCTTTTCGTTTTCTGGTTTACTCTAAGAAGAGAAATGAATTTGTAAGTCTTACGTATCTGAAATTTGTTTTTTCAGATGAGCAAGAGGAGATCGTACCGAGTATTTCTCTCAGACGATGAAGAAGAAGAAGATAAGTTCTACAAGCTCAAGGTTCTTTTACCAAACAGCACAAGTGTGACACTCGCACTTACCAACCCCGAGTCCGAAATGCCAATGGAGAATTTTGTAAATCTGGTGATAAAAGAGTACGAGAAATGTCGTCAAACCTTTGAATTGTCGGGTAAGAAGAGGAAGCAGGTTGATTGGAATCGAGCTGTTGGTTCGTATCTCGACTTTAACGGTGACAAGATTAGTGGCATCGTTAGATTTGAGATGTTTAAGCCTGATGTGTGCAATATAATACGTCTCTTTGTGAGTTGTTTTCTTTTGCTCCTTTTTTCTTCATTTGCTCTTTTGATATGTGTTGAATTTTCAGCTAATTTTCAACTTGTAATCTCTGATCAGGATGGATCTGGTGAAGCTTCCATTTTGTATGAGGTCAGTATTATTATTATTTTTTTTTTTTATTATTTAGTTATAGATTTGACTCTTTAAGTTGGTTTAGTGATGATAGTCGACAAAAAAAAAAAAAAAAAAATTGGTTTAGTGATGTTATGTTCTTGGTTTTTGCAGAATATGTGGGATTTGACACCAGACACTGATTTGTTGAAATATCGACATGAAAACTATTGCTTTGACACAGCTTTTGCGGATCTGATTGTGAGTGTTTCAGTTACAATTACTTGAAAATATAGAGTTTTCTAATGGAAAATTTACTTGCTTTAACCAAGGCCTTGTGGCCCAGTGGTAAAGGGGTCACTGCTGTGACTTCCGCCATTTGGGTTCAAGTCCCCTTGGCCACCTGGACTGCCTTAATGGTAAGAATACGCGGATTGCCGTGGGCCTCGTGGGATTAGTCTTTGGGCCTACAAAGCCTTTAGGATCCCCACGGTTATCAAAAAAAAAAAAAAAAAGTTTACTTGCTTTGTGTTTCTTTAAATTGTTAACACGAGCTTTGACAACAATTTTTTTTGTATTAGATGATGACATTATGTAATTCTGGTTAATTCCTGATATATGAAATTTAAATGATCATATTTCTTATATAAACAGGATAATTCTTTGCAAGCTGTGTGGTCTTGTTCCCCTGGTGAACAACGACTGATCAGGTTTGTTCTTGTCATAAAACGTAAGATGATCAAAACATAGTTTTGACCTTTTGGTTTCACCGGTGATTGTTTTTGCAGCGTGGATGTTCGCAAAGATCGGATTTCAATCTTCGATTCTGGTCCTGGAATGGACAGCAGTGAGGAAAATTCCATTGCTAAATGGTGAGTTTGTTTTCCCGCAATTTCTGTTTTTTCAAATGCTCTAAAAACATATGGATGATTTCACTTTTAACAAATTGTGCAGGGGGACACTAGGAGCTTCGGTACATCGGTCTCATAAATCCAAAGGGCTCGGAGGAAATCCACCATACCTAACGGTACGTAGTTAACTATGTCTAAATAATCTCAGATTTTGCCTTTTTCTGCCTTCAATAAAATAAATTACCTTGAGTCTTGATCACTCTTTTGCTATGTAGCCCGTCTTTGGGACGTTTGGATGCGGAGGTGCATACTCTTGTATGCATTTAGGAAGGTGATAATTTGTTTGTTAACTTATCAATGTTTATGATTGTGCCTTTTTTTCTTTTTGGTTGCATTTAATTAACACATTTTCATTGCTAGGCGTACTATGGTGTCTTCGAAAACCAAACTGTCTAAAATGGTTTTCACGTTGCAATTGAACGAAGATGAATTGATTGCCCGTCATCTTATCTCTGCGACAAATTGGAAGGTAACGAGTAATACATAATATATTCTCACGTATAATTTAGCTTCTTAATTGCTTTGTCATAATATTAATTTATTTTTATAGGTTGATGGTGGAATGAGGGATCCTTTAGAGGAGGAAAGTATGCTATCGCCACATGGAAGTTTTACAAAAGTACGTACAAACCATATTTCAAGTTTGTTTATTTATTTATTTACATATACGTTTTGATCAAGTTAACTAGTGATTCTGTAAACTGAATTTTGTTTCTCTTTTGTGTGATCCTCATGAAACTGTTATGTTATAACGTGTAGCCTCATTACCTGAAAGTGTTTATTAATCTATTTTATTTCCAGGTTGAGATATTTGAACCAAGATGTGATATCCCGGAGATTAATCAACTTCGGTGGAGACTTAAGGATATTTATTTTCCTTATATCCAGGTATTTTCTTTGGCCAATATATGCGATAATCTCTCTCTTTATTCTGGTTTATCTTAGGTTAGAGTTTTCATTTCGACTCTCTTGTCAACATGTAGAATGATGAAATCTCCAAAACGGGGAGGACTGTAAGGCCTGTAGGGTTTAAGGTTTGATACTATCATTCTAATTCTCCATTTTTTCTTTGCAATCTTTGTTTCTGTCATTGGTGACATATTTATAAATAAAAAAACATTTAACCGTTTCCAAGGTTAATGGAGTGGATTTAGCTGAGGTATTGGGTGGAGAGGTTGCCACTACCAACCTAAACTCCAGGGGTGAAGAATTCTCGTTTCAGATTCGTTTCACCGAGAAAAGAGAAGGTACAGTTGAAGTTTCTTCCTCTCAGTTTCAAGTTGTTTGGAGCCTGACAATATATATTTATATACTTTTTTGTGTCATTAGGGACATCACAAGAGGCAAATGCTCGGCTCAAGTTTGTTTATTTTCCAGTCATACAGGTCTGATAATCCGTTCCAAAGAAGCTTAACTTGGCATTTGCTTACCTTCTTGAACCAAACACTCTGAAATTTGTATGTATGTTGCAGGGAAAAGAGAGCAATGATATCATTTTGGAGAGCTTAGAAAAGGAAGGGTTCCAAGTTTCTGAAAGCTTCACAACTTTTGGTCGTGTTTCCGTAAGAAGGCTTGGTCGTCTACTCCCAGAAGTCCCTTGGGTTAGTGTGTCAAGGATATTAAATGTTTATTACCAAAGCCATTTTTGTGTTACTAATATAAGTCTTGTGTTTAGGTATCAATTCCGTTTATGGATAGAGGAGCCAACGCCTCTACTTTGCAGAGATGTTGCCAAAGAGTGAAATGTTTTGTCGGTATGTAATGAAACCCTCATCATACAAATAGTCAAATTATATTATTGTATACATAAATCTCCGTTTTAATTAAATTGCTTTTTATGAATATATATATGTTTGCAGATTTGGATGCTGGTTTTACCCCAAGTCCTTCAAAAGTGAGATTAACAATAGCCTAGGTTTAATTAATGTAACTAGTACTATCTCTGTTGAGATTATTGAACATGCGTTTTGTTACAGAATGATCTTGCAAGCCAAAACCACTTCTCTGTGGCTCTAAGAAACTTTGGTAGTAGATCCAAGGAGAAGGATAACGGTTAGTTTTAAAAAACCCTATTTGTGGTCATGTTTTTGCGCTTCTTCTAGTGTGACTAAAATATACTTTAATCCTTGTGTTTTGACAGATGTCAGTATCTTGATTCATAGAGTAGGAATATTATTGAGTTATGCGGAAGTGGAACAGAGTTATCAGGAATGGGTTCTTAACATGCATACGAGCTACGATCAAGAACATGCATCAGGTGAAGATGACGCAATCGTTATTTTTCATTCCTTGGATAACAAGTCTCTTGGCATTTCGCCTGATTGTAAAGGTACGTAGCTGCAAACACTTAATGATTTCGAATAATGAAAGTATAAAATGGTTATTTCTTATTTGTAATTGCAATGCTTTTTTTTTTGGCTCTAGCTGTGAGATTGCACAATGTAGTGAAGAGAAAAGGAACGTCATGGGAACGTGGACAGAAGATCAGGATTCTGAAAGGAGCATGTTCAGGTCCTCACAAGAGCGATGTCTACGCCACTATTGACTATTTCATTATAGAAAAATTCGAGGACGAGACTAGAGGTAAGTAGTGCTGTCTCTATATCATCATTTGAACATGAGAAACATGTTTTGAGCTCTTTTTTATGTGTGCAGGTGATGCCAAGATTATATGCAGGTGATTGTTTTCATTTGACTAGTTTCTTAATACTCGAAAAGTTCCACTACTATTAGCTAGTTGTAAATATTGTGAATTCTTTTTTTTTAAATCTAGGCAAATGAATGTTTCTGAGGATGAGGGATGCTTGGCAAATACTTACATTCTTTTTCTTCTGCATACTCTTTTTAAGTTTACGCTGAGATATGTGTTTTCTACAGTGTCTACTTATAGATGAGAATGTATGGAATAAAAGACTTGCAAATAAGTAAAAAAACTCCATCAAGAATTGATTTGCTGGATCAGAGACATTGCACAGAACTAGAGTTTAATGGGGTATGAATGTTATCTTTCCTTACCTTAAAGTTTAAATGAGTAAAGATTTAGTAAAGGGATGATGTCTGTTTATAGCTAGTGTTAACTAACTTTGTGAAACATGTTCTGTAAATAGGAATCAACAGTTGATGATATGGTGCGTGCTGGACAAACTCCCCCGGAGCAGTTTGTTGCAGTTGTTCGACCAGCTAGCTTCACAACTTCGAAGTCGAAAAATTTAATGCAGACTCATATTGTGAAGATGAAAGAAGAAATGCCCATGGAAGTAGAACTACAAGAAAACAATAACACGAACAGCACCAAGGCTTTGTATTCTCATCGCTCTTCTCCTACGTCTCGTGGAAGGTATCATGGTCTCTACGTATTTCCACTCCAGTCCAAGATCCCCAACATATTCAAGAAAGCTGGCACTTACAATTTTTCTTTCTCAATTGTAAGTAACGATTATAACCTATTTTTATCTGCCATTAAAGTTTTACATAATCTGATTGTTGAACATGACTTTTCCTTTCAGGGAAGTTCGATTACTTGTCAAAAAAAGGTGCTTGTGGTACCATCTTCTAAGGTGGGAAGATGGAGACTTTCTAGCAATATGGAATCGATTATTTTGCCGTAAGACTCAGTAATCATAGCACACATATCAATAAATGTTTATTTTTCTTATAAAATTTGATCAATATAATGGTGTTATCTACAGTGTGGGATGTTCAATGAAACCTTACCATATAGCTTGCTTTGATGAGCAAGGAAATCGGCTACGATTCACCTCTGTTCCATCTCTGGAAATTAAACTCAAAGCCCGTCCGGATTTCGAAGCCGTGATTGATAAGTTTGAGGCCAGCCTCATGCCTAATGGAATTCTCAAAGTCAAGGTATTTTACTACTAACACTATTCATGCTGAATCATGCACCAATGTTATGTTTTGACTATATTTTTGTTACGAAGCTGATACTAACTATATTACAAATTCTCTGCAAATAATGTAGGATATGCTCGTTGAGACTGGTGGACTAGACAAGATCAGACCACATTATAAAGCCACCTTGGAGATACGCTCAAAGGACAAACCTATTTCCGTCTTAGCTGTTTGTAAAAGGTAAAGCTTAAGCGTTGATGTTCTGCAAAAGCTTGTATGGTAAGGTACACTAAGAATGATATTTTCCTGAGAGAGCTTTCCAATTTTTTTAGTTAAACCAGGGCCTCTGAAGTCTGCTGTCGAGAAAAATCCACAGGCTCTTGAGAATCTGCTTCCAGATTGCACTGTAAAAAACTTTATCTTGGAGGTATGTATATATTTAATAAAGGTTTATGCATTTAATTTTTAAGTAATGAATGTTACCATCAAATGAAGCTGAGTACGTTAATTTTCATGCAGATATTTGATGGATATAATAACCATGCTCCTGAAGGTGCCAATGTGTTGATACGTCTTGATGGTTATCGTATCCAAGACTCAATGGGCTTAAACCGAAAGGTGCGAGAACTTTATTTGTTTTCCATTAAAAGAGATATATATAGTTTGGCTAAACGTTTTAGGATAAGATATTATTAGGTCAAATCTGGTCTCATTTATAAGTTCTTGGATCATTTTACAGGTTAATAGTGGTGGCTGCATTGATCTGTCTGGAATTCTCAAAGTCACAGCCGGTTATGGGAAATCCGGTAAAATCCGGTGCCATTATTTTGTAATAAAACAACAAATATTTTCTGATTGATTATTGTCTAATAATGTCTTTGTTTCTACGTAGTATCACTTTCTGTGATGTTTCATAATGAAACTCTCTTCAGGAAAGAGTCTCTTGTTGAGAAAAGAGAGCTCATTCTCTTAGAAGAGGTAAGCATAAATAAGTTGAAGCATTTCAATGTAGCCTGAGTTTTGTTTTCACTTGTTCTGGTGTTATGTCAATCTGAGATTCTTTGTTTTGTTTCAGCTGCCGGGGAACTGTGTTGCTGGTTCAAATCTTGCAAACCTCATTTTCAGGGTGATAGATTCAAATGGTTCTACAGATACTAATATCCATCATGACGAAAATTCAGGATCATTACATACTATGAGCATTGAATCCGATTCAAGAAGCTCAGAGGATGGAATCAGTTATGCCTTTGTCCATGGTTACTGCAACGTTCCCTCTCTTTCCCTACCAGAGACTGTGGGTGAATTTTCTTTCAAGGTTTTCCATTCTCGATGTCCTGAGCTTCATATGAGCTTAAAGGTACGTAGTAATTTGTGAATTTGGGTTAGTTTACTTTACAATATGTTTTGTTGATAACATTTCCTCTTAATATTCATTTATCTCTTGTTTTTTTCAGATTCATCTAACGCCTGCTCAAACATTTGAAAGAGACGAGACTAGGTCTATTATACCTCATCCAACGATGTTTCTAACACCTCAAACTCAGATTTCTTCAGCCACAGCTTTAGTCGTGGCTCCAACTCAACAAGATCCATCTTCACAGATTCGAGTGTTGCCAATGACGGCTTTGTCATTGGCTGGTAGTAGCCAAACTGGCATGATGGATATGGTGGAGTTCACTGAGGTATGATCATTAACATTTAAGCCACAAATATTGATATCTATGTTTCATTTATGACTTAAGTGTATGCATAACAAAATAAAGAATTGTCTAACCTTTGCGGTGGATCTTTAAAGTTGCATCTATTTTTTTTCATGCAGACTATACAAGAGAAACTTAATAGTTACAACGCATGTGTGGTGGAAGTAAATGAGCGCGTGAAATGTTTGGAGGCTGAACATGAACAGGCTAACCAAGAGTTGAGTGCTTTGCAAGGTAACTATCATCTCAACAATATCCTCTGCCAAAAATGTTGCAATTTAAATAATTCTAAGTTTCTAACATATTTATGTGAATTTCATCTTAGCTTCTCTGGGACCTCTCGTTGGGGCGTTCCCTGAATGCCTATCCACCAAAACATCATTGATGAAAAAGATCGAAGATAAGCATCACGACACTGCTGCAGCTGTTTTCTGTAGTTTGTACAGAACTGATCCGAATCCGCAGTCTTTTGTTATGTCAAGGAAAGGAGTGTTTGGCCTCGTTGCGCTTCTCGGTTCTGTTTCCTCCACTTCCCTTAGCAGGTGACAACAACAACTTATAGCTACCATTTTTGCTGATCATAGTGTTCCAAAACATCAATATCTTAAAAGATATCTCTGGTTGTATGTATGGTAGGGTCTTGTCTGAGTATTTAGGAGAAGACACAATGCTTGCCTTAGTATGCAAATCGTCACGATTTGTACCAAACAGTCCTGAGCATGTCAGGCTCCAATCCGAAGTAGATGAACTTGGAAGATCATTAACCAGTCGGTTTCATGTTCTTTATCTTGATGCAGTCAGGTACTCTCTCTTTTTTTCTGCTAATCCGTAGTATTGCTCTTTATAAAATTATAAATGTTTCTTGGTGATATTTTTTCAACAGAACCTGGAAGTATGGGCTCGTGAAGGACGATCCTCAGACGAGATTAGCCATGGTTGACCCGAGGCTGCCCAATGGAAAACCAGTACCGGGTTTTCTTGGATTTGCTGTTAACATGATTTTCTTAGCGCCACAGGATCTAAGTATAAAATCATATTCGGGCCACGGGCTTAGAGAATCCTTGTTCTACAGTCTTTTGGGGAATCTACAGGTGTATGAGACCCAAAAGCATGTTGAAGCAGCTCTTCCTCACGTCAATGGTTGTGGAGCAGTCTCTTTGGATGGTTTTATTGTAAAAGAAAACGGATATTTTATATATTCCGGGTCCAGGTACTTGACTTTTTCTTGATCTTCATTATATCCATTTCAGTTCTTGCATTTAAACTAACTAAAAAGCTCGACACTTGGTTCCCATCTTCGTTTCTTGTTCTCCAAGTTATTTGCATTTGTATGTGACTTCATGCTGATGAGATGATCTTTAATGTCTATTGGTTTTTGGGTGTCAGCAAAACGGAAATTCATTTTCCGATAACAGTCAAGGCGCATGAAGAAGAGAAGTTGATAAAATGGGAAGCAGCAAAAGAGAAAGTGGCGATGGCGTCAAAGAAGCTTGAGAAGGAAAGGTGTATGTTGCGTAAGGCGGAGAAAAGAATGAAGAGTGCAAATGAAAGATACGGCAATGCAACAGAGCCTTTCCTAGAGAATCTCCTTCTTGATCAGGAGTGAGGACTTATGAGTTGAACCAGACCTAGCTCAACGATTCAAACATTGGTTGACGAGTTTTGTTTTGTATGGAGACGATTATGGGAATCGCTTTGGATTTGTGTTTTGGTGGATAGACTTGTTATGGTTCTTTAATAAATGTCAAAATACTTGCTTGTCCCAAAACCAATTATCTTCAGTTTCAGATATATTTACTTTTTAATCTTGCTGCTATTTTCACTTTAAGTAAATAGATTTTCTGAACCGAGTAAAAACTATTTACATTCATTTGACAGAAATAAAAGCTTTTAGTTAACATATAGCAACACCACCTTTTCTATACGGCTACGTATTACGAATCAATCCAACCGACAAAAAAAAAAGGGAAAGGACATGTTGAAGGGAAATTTCACAGCCAAATTTTTGTGTGATTCAAAAGGGGGTAAATGAAAAGATGGGTCGGTTTTTAAAAAATTAGTTAAACTGAGATTAAAAAGAAAATGTTTCAAGAAAGCAAAGAAAAACTGATCATGACGAAAGGTAGAAAGAAGTTAGGCACATGTAGTTTTCAATGCAGTCATGTCCTTTTTGTTGCAAGAGTGGTAGGAGGAGTCTGAATTTGAGCAAAAGCTCTCTTGTAGGACGGGCATGAGCTAAAGTCTATGAACAGCTTTGTTTTCATCACATTTTAAATTATTGTTTTGACAAATTATTTGTATAACCTTTTTTATTTGTCAGTACTTACAACTGTCATAAACAAAGGAAAAAAAAAACAATAGTAAACTTTTAACTTTATATTTGTCATAGATGGAAGGATTGAGAAAACTATAGTTTCCCTTTTATTATTTTATAACTCGTACAACAATAATAATAACAATTGGCTTATAGCAGAAAATAGGGAGAAAATATCAAAAAAATATATTGAAATTTTGACATCACATCGCGATCCATCCACGCATGGATAGACACAAACCGAACCGGTGTTGCGAAGCCCAACACACTATTTAATTACTTCCATTTTGCCCTTTTCCTCTCCTCACACCAAAGTTATTTCAGGATCAAAACAAGCCAAGAGTCGATAGAAAGAGGAACAGACAGATTTGCATACTCTCGGTTAGTTTTTCTTTTCTTTTTTCTTCTGCGCTTCTATTTTTTGGATTCACAATGGCAAAATGCAGTTGCCATCCTGTTTTTTTTCGTTTTTTTTCGGAGAAATTCTCTCTTCTTTTTCCAATGGCTTTTCTTTTATTGTCACGTTCAGTTTTTAGTTCACATTAAAGGGATCCAATCAGACTCAACAATATAAAAAAAGGTTAAAAAAAAAACTCTCCTTTTCTTTTCAAAAACGAAGACTTCACAGTTTTGATGTTTAACCCTTTTTGAGTTTTTCTTCTTTGCTAAAGAGTAAAAATCAGGTCCGGTTCTCTAGGAATCTAGTTATAAAATTTAGTATATAGTTGGGTTTAATGTAAAAACACAAAACAAACCCTTCTTCAATAATCTGGCTATATTGAGTTCTTTAGTGAGATAGACTGAACTAAACCGTTTGCGTTTCTTTTTCCGTCCAATTGAGTGTCTAGTTGCCAGTTGATACTCAATAGGAATTTGGTTTTCTTTGGTTTTAGAGAAGTTCTATCGAAATTAAATTGTTTCAAAATGTAGGAAGATTAGCAGCAATTGGATTAAGTTCGGTTTGGTTTAATCATTTAAGGATTGGTAGACTGTGGGGTCTACCTCGGTTCAATGTGGTATCGAGCTATGATTAGGAAATCATAAGTGGGCGACGTTTAAATTTACTAAGAAATCAAGTTGATCAAAGGACCCGTACTTTCGTATTGTAGCTTGAGTGAATACCGTGCAAGCAAGTAAACTTATATATAACAAAAAAAAATTAAAAGTCAATACAGTTGTATTTCATTCACTATTTAAATACTTGTAGAGAAATTAATTAATAGAAAAAAGTCATCTTTCTTTGCTGCATGGTCGGTTTGAATAAGCAACAAAATATTGAACCTTATGGTCATTACAAAAATGAAAACGCTGCATCTAGATTAAGTACATACACTAATACACAGAGATTACTTATACAGCAGTGTACGTAACTAAACCCCTTTCGTTTTAATTAATTTAGTAAAGCACATATAATGTCCTACAATAATTGAACAAAGCAACAAAGAAGTTGTCTCACTCTCGTGAATTTTAATAAAGCATCACCTTTTTTTTGTGATTGCATAAATCTGGTCCCCTTTAGATTTGAACTTTCTCTGTCCTATTCGGAAAGATCCATTATATGTTCCAAGGACTAAATTTGGTTTTGGTTTAGGATGCCTCGTTCGAAAAAGAACTTCATATGATTTTCCTATATTTGACTTCATGGCTGTACAAAATTAGTATACTACTTCTAGAGACCTCTAAATGTTTTTGCTCGCTTAAAAGTGTTCTCGTGATTGTGTTGACGATTATTTTTAAAAAAATCATCTTCTTAACTATTTACCAGATATATTGACTTATTCATGCAAATATATACGTAGATCGATTGAATCTGATCCCATATTTTTATTGATGTACTATCTGTATATGCTTATATCATAGGAGACTTTGATAAGTTATCTCTGTTATTACCCAATAAGATAATTAGGAGAGAAAAAAAGTCCGCTCTTATCAATACGTCAGTTCATACGTAACTGTGTTTCTGCGTTGGTTTCATTTTGTTTATTGGAATGGTTACTAAATTATAGTTGAAATACGAAAAAAGGTCGTTTTCTTCTTGTTTTGGCTATTTGATTCGAATATTAAACGTGAATTGATGTTTGGGGAGAGCTTAATGTAGCTGTCGAGAAAGCTACTCGTATCTTTATTTAGACGTGTAACTTGGCCAACTATGCATCTTATATATTTATTATTTATAAACCAATGAACCAATCCTTCATATAGCCGTCGACTTCTAATTGGATATTATTAATTGCACTCGTTTTTTATTGGTTTGTTCTTGGACTTTATTTGTAAAACTAACTACCGGAGGATATTATTAATTCACCACAGTATTAGGAAGAAACGAAATATTAGCAAGCAAAGAGTAATAGACTATTTTATGTTCGGTTGCAGAGTTTGAGAACAAACACTAAAAACAGTTGAGAGAAGGTTTGTTTGTATGGGCTGCTCTGTTTCGAAGAAGAAGAAGAAGAGTGCAATACGACCGCCGGGATATGAGGATCCTGACCTTCTTGCCTCCGTTACACCGTGTTAGTTTTTAGTTTTGAAGCTTAATATATAGTATCATACTCTCAGATGTTACAAAAAGGTTTGTATGAACTGTTCAAGAACAAAACTCTTATTTTGTTTCACATTTAATGTTGGGAGGGACAATAGTTACGGTAGCAGAAGTGGAGGCTTTGTATGAACTGTTCAAGAAGCTAAGCAGCTCAATTATTGACGACGGTCTTATTCATAAGGTTTCTTCTTTCATTCTTTGTTTTCATCCACTTTAATCCAGAGACCTTACTTTTCTTTTGAGATCTTTTATATTCGTATCTGGCTTAAAGTTTTAAGTGTGATTTTAATTTGTAGGAAGAATTTCAGCTGGCTTTGTTCAGAAATCGGAACCGCAAGAACCTTTTCGCTGATCGGGTACGTATATATATTAAGTTATTAACACAAGTTACATTTATATATGTTTAAATGAAGTTTTGGTTGATAAAATGTTATACGCAGATATTTGATGTATTTGATGTGAAGCGAAATGGAGTGATCGAGTTTGGGGAATTTGTCAGGTCCTTAGGCGTCTTCCATCCATATGCTCCTGTCCATGAAAAAATCAAATGTAACTTCTTCACATTCTTTCTATGTAAAGTACTTGATGTTTATCCATTTTTTTTCTCTTAAGTGAACTAAAAATGAAATACAATTATCATAAATTTGCAGTTGCTTTCAAATTGTATGATTTACGGCAAACTGGATTCATAGAGAGAGAAGAAGTGAGTCCATTTACGATTTTTTTTATAAACCGCAAGTATTTATAATTTAACATCTTTATCCTCACAATTTTGTGTGTTGTTCTTTAAAATATAGTTGAAAGAGATGGTAATCGCGCTTCTTCATGAATCTGAACTTGTTCTTTCCGAAGATATGATCGAACTAATGGTGGATAAGGTATCACTTGTATGATTATTTTTCCTATAGATTAATTTACTATATGCTACCTCGATATTGAAGCTTATATATCTTAATGACAAATAATTTATACGGACGTGGTGGTATATTTGCAGGCGTTTGTTGAAGCAGACCGCAAAAACGACGGAAAAATTGATCCAGACGAATGGAAAGATTTTGTGTCCAAGAATCCGTCGCTTATCAAGAACATGACTTTGCCGTATCTAAAGTGAGTGTATAACTTTATATTGAGTACTTCAATGTTATTATTGCAAGAAAAATATCTAAGTTTGATTGATACATTGAACCAAATTTTGATGATAAGACTCTTGGTAAATGTAGGGACATAAAGGGTGCATTTCCAAGTTTTGTATTATCTTGTGAAGACGAAGAATTGGAGTTGCAAAACTTATCTTTCTAAGTAATCCATGCAGATTGTAGATGAAGATATAAATAGAAGACATCCCCCACTTTTAGCCTTCGTCTCTGCTTTTACATTTTTGTACAAAGTCTTGAACATGATGATATAAATATGAGTTAGGATTTGAAAATGTCTGCAACAATTCCATCTTGATAACAATCTTGGATCGGAAGAACAAGTGATTCTCTGTTTGCCCAAAAAAAATAGAAAGAAGTGAAAAACATGATGTGGAGTTGCATTCACACGTCTTCCACACATTCATCTTCGTCTCTCTTAAGAATTTGTGTAATAAGTCCCAACATCCTATAAACTTCATCCTTGAGTTCGTGGTTCTTGTCAGCATTGACAAAGACACGAACTTGGTTCCTAACTTCAATCCAACTACAACCCGTAACACGCTTCAAACCCATTTCCTTCATCGTCCTCCGTATCTCCGACACATTCTCCCACTTCCCCGCAGCAGAGTAAGCATTCGAAAGCATAACATACGACGAAACATCTCTAGGATCCATCTCCAAGATCTTAGACGCCGCTAATTTAGCCAGTTGCTTGTTGGAGTGAATCTGGCATCCCCCAAGCAAAGCCTTCCAAAACCCAATCCCTGGTTCAAGAGGCATGCTTCTGATAAGCTCCTCTGCTTCTTCAAAACGCCCTGATCTAGACAGCATATCCACCATACAAGCATAGTGCTCAGGTTGTAGCAAGTTTGGATCATCATCATAACCATTCACTGCTTTCTTAAAATACAAGTAACCTTCACGGACTAACCCCGCGTGGTTACACGCAAACAAGACTCCAAGAAGTGTCACACTGTTTGGTTTCAGGTTCGTCTCTTGAATCATTCTCTCAAACATAGCTATAGCTTCCTCTCCTCTCCCGTTGTGCGCGTAACCCCAAACCATAGAGTTCCAAGACACAACGTTCCGTTCTTGTTCTTGGATCTTGTTGAAAGCAAGAAGACTATCTTCCATGTTCCCACATTTCGAGTAGAAACTAATCAGAGAGTTCCAAACAAAGACATTGAAATCCTCACCCAAGAACTTGACTGCGCATGCGTGGATGCTTTTGCCAGCACCGTGAGAAGCTATATTGGAAATAGCTGTTATAAGACAAGGGAAGGTTGATTCATTAGGAGGCATCACCACACAACCTTCCCTTAACATATCAACAAAAGTACTCACAGCTTCTTCATTCCTTCCTGTCTGACTAAACCCACCAATCACTGCGTTCCAAGTAACAACGCTTCTCTCCGGCATTGCTCTGAACAATGAAAGGGCTTCCTCAAAATCATGTCTTTTCAAGTACCCACTTATCAAATTAGTAATAGAAACTACGTTGGGATTTCTAGTATCATCAAAGCTTCTACGAGCATCTATCAACGTGCTCAGCTTCACGTAACAGTTCAAAACCGCACTACCAACAAACACATTCGACGAAAGTCCCATCTTTAACGCAAATCCATGTAGCTGCTTCCCAAATTTGACATCTTTCATAGATGTAGAGGACCCAATGACAGTGCCGAAAGTGAACTCGTTTGGTCTGATGCCCAAATACAAGAGCCTTTTGAAAGCATGGCTTGCTTCTACGTGTCTGTTTTGCTTCACGAAGCTCCCAATCGCAGCTGTACCGGAAACCACATTCAAGTTAGGAATTTCGTCGAACACCTTGTGTGCATTGAAGATCAGATTCGAATAATGTGATTTGTGGACAATTGCACTTCCCAAACATAGAGATTTGCTTTCAGCGATTCGCATGAGACATAGCCTTTTAGGTAAAACCATATGGAGCTATCAACTAGCAGACGGAGATGAAGCAACAATTCGCTCAAGATTCAACCGTTGATTTAAAAAT